>JAWWTY010000106.1:50371325-50404962 GCA_035222235.1 Margarornis squamiger
CCCACAGCGCGGCGGGCGGCGGCGCGGGCAGCTCGGGCGGGAGGCTGCGGGCGCCGCCGTCGGCCCCGGGCGCTCGGCGGCCGAGCGCCTCCTCGCAGGGGGTCCCGCCGCCCGGCGGGCCGGTCACCGGCAGGCTGACGATGCCCTCGCTGCTGTCGCTCATGCCGGCGGCGGAGGCGCAGCGCCGGGCTCTGCTGCGCGGGCCGGGTCAGGCGGATGCCATGCTGCGCCCCCGCCCCGGAGCGGTCCCGCCGAGCTGCTGGAGGGGAGAGGCGGCCGGGCTGAGGCTCGGGGCTAGCGAGGGCTAGCGAGGGGCTAGCGAGGGCTGAGGCTCGGGGCTGCGGCTCGGGGCTAGCGAGGGCTGCCGGGCACGGGCAGACGAGCACAGCCTGCCCCCGTGCCCGCCGCCCGCACCATGGCACGCCGCTCCCTTCTCCCCCGCACCTGCAGGGACCACCCGGCGCGCAGACCCCCGGCAGCCCAGCCTGCTCCTGCTCCTCCTGCTGCCGCCCCCGGCACCTCGCCCTGCCCCCGGCCTCTTCGCTCCGCGGGCTAAACCCCTCGGCCGCGGAGCAACCACTTGTGGGAGCGCGGTCCGGCGCCGCGGCTCCAGCCGAGCGACAGCCGCTGCCGCGCCGCTGGGCTGGCAGCGCGGGCTGGGGCGGGCCCGGCGCCGGGCGCCTCCTCCGGCCCCGCCTCCCACCGCAAATAACCTTTCTCCGCCCCCACCTCGGCGCTCCGGACCCGTCCTGAGTGCGGGCTGCCGGGCGGGGGCGGCACGCCGTGTCCTCACGGCGCTTTGCAGCCGCGAAGGGCGCCGCTCCCAGCGGGAGGCCCGGCCCGGCCGGCCCCGCTCCCCACCCGGGGCGCCCCTGGGGAGGACGGGGCGGCGGTGCCCGCTCTGCCAGAGGGACCAGCGCGCCCCTTCCCTGCCCCTTGCGCGGAGCTTTGTTTTTTAATGCCCTTCCCCCTAAGACGAGCCCGCGGTGGTGCTTCAGACCCGTGGGGCCGGGCTGCGCCTCCCCGCCGCTGGAAGGACGCGTGCCCTGACTCGCCCTGGAGTCCTGAGTTCACCTAAAGGAGCCTGCGGTTGCACGAAGCCAGCTCCTGGCCCTGTTAAAGGGGTTTTTATCACTCGCTGCTTTTCTTGTTCTGTTTTAATGACACACGTGTTCTTACTATGTCGTCGGGAGTAAACGCTTTGGGTGTCTGCACTGAGCAGTGTCGTAATTCAGTAATCATTACCCCTTGTCTTCTACTATTAACCTCTCTCTCGCTGTGTTCCCGAACGGCTTCGAGTTCACTGAAAGGTTTATGGCTGTTTTCAGCAGGATCAGTGCTGAGCCTGGAAACTGCAAAATTACCCCTCTATGTTGATTAAATATGTCGGTTTCTTGCATTCACCTGCAATTTACCCGTCAAGAATCTTTGAAAGCTTGGTAATTACCAAAAATATTATTTCGCAGAAAAGGAAGCTAGTAGGAATAACTAGCATCTAGCCAAAAGCCGTGCTAACTTTGTATGGTAGGGCACCCGGTTGACGATAAGATCCTTTGACGTTTGAAATAATACATCATATGAAAACACCCAAAATTTCAGATTATTTGCAGGCTAAAAGTGAATCTCCCAGGAATCCAAAATGGATTTCCAAAAGGAAATGATGCTGACATTTCCGTAATCTGTTTTGGAAGACTGTGAAATTGGGTGATTTATTAAATGTCTTTTTTTTAGGGGCTTTTATTAAACAGGTACAAGAGCAAAAGAATAGTACTTACGTATCTTTAGTTATGTTTATATGCAATATCAATAGGTCCCATCCTGTTAAAATTGATCTTGTTAAGACTAATCAACTTGTTGGCACGAAACCTTCTCCTGTATCATACTGTTCGTTATTTCTGTAGACAGAGGATCAATTCTCATTAGAAAAATTAGTCACTGCTGTACCTTCAGTAGCTCTGTTTGGTTTTGCATTGAGCAGTCCCCTTTTTTGACAAGATATGCCTGGCATTTGCTTCTGCTGATAAGAAATGGGTAAATGGGGCAGGAAGATGACGAGCAAACTAAAGACTAATTTACAGGGAAAAGTTAATATTTGCTCATCTGCCAGACACAGTAGCTTATTGTTTTTACAATCTGAATGGCAAAGTGTTTTTCTAAATTATGGCGTTTTCCACAAAACGCAGAATTGGTGTTAATCCATTCAGCATTGCAGTTACATCACCTTACAGGAAGCAAGAACAATATGTCTCTGTTGTTCTCGAGAACAGCCCATGTTTGTCAAATGCAGAAGGAAGTCATGGACTGAAAGGAGACGGAAGAAGCATGCTATTCCACTTAGCATTACTGACTTGTGAGGCTTGCTTCATTATTAGCATCATGACTGTTCCAAATTCAAGTTAGTTTTTCTACTGATTTGGCTGGGAGTGAGGCTGGGTGCTAAACTGGGAAAGAAATCAAAATGCTGTTGAATAACAAACGCAAATTGCCGAAGCTTTTATAAAGTGGAAACATATCTTTTACTCTGTTAGCTCTTTGAGGTGAATGATCAAACATTTAGGAGCTCTTGTGTTCTCATGTTTCATTAGGAGATAATTCCAAGGATTTTTTAAAAACCAAAATAACACCCTATTTGTTAGCAGAAGTACTCTTACCTTGTTCGCTTGTTTCTCAAGGGCTGTATAATTAACATCTTTAGCACCAGCTGGTTTGCATATAATCACGATTCAATGCAGTCCTGTTCCAGACCTGTTTTCTTCAAAGACAAAACAGACAAAAACATGTAACAAGCTGTAGACTTGTGGAAATAACAACTCTCTCTTCATTATGTATTTATACAGCTATAAATCATTGGCCTCTAGTTTTAACTATAATTATAATTTTAACATTCAATAGTTTGCCAAATTTATTAGTTGCCAATATAAATGCAATTTTTGATGACTGACAAACAGCACATGACGGATGCCACAGGCTTGATTGAACTGCTCCAACTAATGTAAGCAAGATCCAAGACCAAAAAAGGTAGTTCAAATGTATCCTTATTTATAGAGATTAAATTTTAAATGTGCATTTAACATTATTCTGTCCAAATTATATTTTTCATGTATTATGGCCATTATTTTCGACTAACTTGCATTTTGAACTTTGTTTATGGTAATGTGGATGGAATTGATAGAATGGATTGAAATATATCACTACTGATACCAGGTTTAAAATTAATGTTAAATTTCATTCATACTTTAAGGCCCTCTTATTTAGCTAAAGGATAGTATATAGGAATGAGAGATTGGAGATACAATTTAAGCTCTTCACTGATAAGCAGGACAAAGAAGTTTGCAGGGGTCCAGCATGCTTCAATTACGGGTGTAACAAAAAAAATAAAAATTTAAAGAAAGCTGCAGATACAAACATCTGAATGTGGTATTAAAACCACATAAGGTAATGCAATTTTTGTAAGCCTTAGGCCGGTGCTCTCAGAAGCAGTAGAAAAAATTTAAAGTGAAATAAAAAAAAAAAACTTGTTTCTAAAAAATGTCCTAAAAATTTAGACTAAGTATATCACTGTAGACAAAGAGAAGTAGCTTTTAAGTTCAAGGGGGAGAAGGCAATATTTTGAGGCAGCCAGTTGCCAATCTATAAGAAAAGGTAAATTTACAATTACAATGAACATTTAAAGCAATATTTAAGTCCATAGGGGCAGGTAGATAGAGGCTGGTAGTCATTGTGTAGGGATGCAGCTAATTATTGAGCAGTAATAACTTGGGGAATCTGCTTACCAAATTATGGCATGGTGCACATGGATAGCAGCCAGCAAAACCTGACTGAGCAATGTAGATACATCAGGGATGGATATTTCACTAGTCAGAAACGTCCTTTCTTGTGAGCATGCTGAAGAATGTGCACTGTTCTTGCTTCATACTCTTTTCCTCCACAACTCTCTCATTTCTTTCTAAATCACCTTGTCTAAATCTTCCTCTGGCTTCAGTGTCTTCAGTGTCCCTTTCCCTCCTCTTGCTTTTGTTCTTTTGAACTTCCAGAAAAGCCTCTGTGCTAGCTGCCTCTTCCTTCCAAACTCCACAACCCTTACTTTCCCCATATGAGGGGAGCCTTCTCCCTTTCATTCATTCATTCATTCCTTCATGCAACACCCTTGTTTACTTTCACTTGTTTATTTTCACTGCTGCCAGTTTTGCAATCTTATAATGAACCTTAATGCTTTTCTCAAAGCTTCCGCTCATACAGCTTTATGATGGTATGGGAATTTCAGCTGGGAACATCTCTATGTTTCTATTAGTAACATGAGCAATCACTTGTTGAAGAAAATCGTGATGGCATGAAGCCTAAGGAATGCTTTAATAGATAAAAGACAGGAGAAAAGTTTACTGCAGTAAGCCTGGTCCCTGGGTATTTTCAGTGTTTTAAGCTATTTCTCCTTGCATGTGAGGGAATGGCTCACATTCTACTGTCTCTGGTAGAAAAGCTCTTTTTAAAACTTCCTTAAACATCTGGACTCAAGCCTTTCTGACTACTGTTTCTGCTGACCAGCAAGGGTTTGGGAAGGATTGGTGTGTACACCAGTGATGTTTACAAGCTCAGCTCACACCTAAGTTAGCTGTCAGCTAGCAAGCTGAGGAAATGAGGGACATGTGTTTGTAACAGACCAGAGCTCTTGGGACTAAAAGGGTGGAGATGCTGCTGTAAGCATCTCAACCACCTATTCTAATGCATATGAGGGGTAGGACTGCGAGCTGAGTGCATAGAAGTGACAGCTGCATAAATGTAGCCTAAAAGTTACATACTAAGTAACTTTTTTGTAATTGAAAGAATGTTGGGTTAGGAAAACAATAATTTCAGTGTAGTTGGGGATTTTTTTTCCTGCAGCTGAGGACTCTCCGTTTTTTGCGTGGAACAGGGCTGCCATCTACTGCTGCACACAGGATCTGTCTGGAAGAATGTTTGGATTCTTTCCCTGTACTCAGCGCTGGTGAGGCCACACCTCGAGTACTGTGTCCAGTTCTGTGCTCCTCAATTCGGGAAGGACATTAAGGTGCTGGAACGATTCCAGAGAAGAGCAACAAAGCTGGTGAAGGGTTTGGAGCACAAACCTTATGAGGAGCAGCTGAGGGAGCTGGGGTTGTTCAGCCTGGAGAGGAGGAGGCTCAGAAGAGATCTTATCACTCTCTGTAGCCAGAGGAGGAGGCTCAGAAGAGATCTTATCACTCTCTGTAGCCAGGTGGGGGTCGGCCTCTTCTCCAGCAACAGGACGAGAGGACACAGTCTTCAGCTGCACCAGGGAAGGTTTAGGTTAGACGTTAGGAGGAATTTCTTCACAGAAATGGTGGTTAGATACTGGAATGGACTGCCCAGGAAGGTGGTGGAGTCACCATCCTTGGAGGTGTTTGAGGAAAGACTGGATGTGGCACTCAGTGCCATGGTCTGGTTGATGTGGTGGTGTCAGGTCATAGGTTGGACTCAGTGATCTCAGAGGTCTTTTCCAAGATCTCTATTCTAATTAATTCTGTGATTCTGTGATTGGTGTTAGCCAGTGGAAAGAGCTGGCTGGTAGACCACTCAGTTTCAATAGCTGCATATAAAATGCTACTATGATTAGTGGTCCTTCATGTTTCTTGAATTTACTCAACTGACCAGAGGCTGAGGAGAAAATACAGTCATATTTAGCAACTTTTTTTTGTTGGGCCCTCCTCTCTTTGATTGTAAAATGGCTTTTGTTTCTTTAGTTGTTATTCTCTCTACCTTGAAACAGTCCTATGTAAATACTTTCACTCACCGTATTATTTTGCTTTCTACTTTGGAGGAACTTCAAAACCTGAATTCAGAAGCTTGTGAAAAAAGTGCTTTGGGAACCATGCTTTCTCTTGGGACATCCTTGTAACCTTCTATCCACTTCTTGATCTTTATGTCTACAAACTCTTTTAATTGTGTCTTTTAAACAAAGCTGGGCCACTGATAAGAACTGCTTCCTGTTTGCGTAACCTGTTTGCGGAATTTCACTCATTACAAAAGATCAACTAGCTCCAAAAAATGCACTTAATGAAGCCTTTCCAATTCTGTGATAAGTTGTCCACAGAGTAACTGAACTTTACACCATCAAGCACTTAACTTCGAAACACCTCGCAAATGGGCATGTCCAAATTTACTTACTGCACCACTGTGGTGGCCCTGTATCTTTTCAAATGTTATTGACATCCTAGTCACAAATGGGACAGTTACTTTAAAAACACTTGCTCAGAAAATTGTCTTGTAACTTGCATTTTAAAAAGATTAATTGATGTAAAAATCTGATCTCATGTGATGTCCATTAATAAATTAAGCCTATGAATTGCCAGCCAATAATTTACCAGTTGTGAGGCTTTGGGAGCTGCAGTAATCATGTAAAGGATACATTAGATTGAGCTTCACTTGCACTGATTTTGAACTGATTTTACTCTAAAATCCTGGAGGCTATTTGATAAGCACATTTGTTTTCATTTTTACAATGAAATCAAAGAATGAGTAGAACTGCCTAATTCAGTGTTCTGCATCTGAGTGCCAGCAACTCAACATTTTTGTGGCTTTACAACAGATTTTAAATATAATGCTAAGTAGCAGGAGTCCCTAACTATTCTCCTTTAAGCTCCATGATGTAACCTTGATTAAACAGTCTAATTTGCCCTTGCTGTACTTTCTAAATGTGTAAAATAATACTTTTGCATTTTTATCTATAAACACATAGATGATTATAATTTATTAGGGTAGTCTGTGTCTAACTGGAATAACCTCTGTATTTTAAATCACATTTAGATACATAGAAGGTTATAGACAGACAGATAGATAGATAGATTAGATAGGTAGGTAGATAGATAGATAGATAGATAGATAGATAGATAGATAGATAAAGGACATATATATATGGACACCCATATATATAGGATGTAACACAGCAAAAATTGCTCTGCTGAAATACTAATTTTCTAAGCCTCAACACCCTCCCGCCTCTTCCTTTCAAAGGCAAAATTCCCACTGACTTAAACAGAAGTTGCCACGGGTGTAGTAAGAAGCTTGCTCATAAAAGGACTTCCATAAAGCACGGTTGCCTAATGAGAATGAAAAAATATGCAGATCTACTCAAAAAATTAAGAGAATTAAATAGTTTAGAAGGGCTCTTTAAAAAGAAAAAAATGACAGCTAACATCCATACTTAGGCTTGAAACATGTGCTCTAGCTGGTGCACACACGGCGAGGTGATCTTATGCCTTGCGTGGCACACAGAAGAGCGGGGCTGCCCCCGGGGTGAGGGAGCGCTGCCCGTGGGGTGTGAGAGTGCTGCCCCTGGAGTTTGGGAGCAGTGCCGCTGGAGTTTGGGAGCGCTGCCCTTGGGTATGGGAGCGCTGTCCCTGGAGTTTGGGAGCGCTGCCCTTGGGTATGGGAGCGCTGTCCTTGGGTATGGGAGCGCTGCCCTTGGGGTTGGGAGCGCTGCCCGTGGGGTGTGAGAGTGCTGCCCCTGGCGTGTGGGAGCGCTGCCCGTGGTGTTTGGGAGCGCTGCCCCGGGTGTGGGAGCCTTGGGGCGCTGCCCGGCACGGTGACGGCGGGGCTCGCCCGTGCCGAGCGCCGGCCCTGCCATGGCCAAAGATGGCGGCGGCGGCACCGCCCGCCGGGCGGGCGCTTCCGCCGGGGCCGGGCCGGGCCGGGGCTGGGGCGGCGGGCGCTGCTGCTGGTGGTGGTGCCGGTGGTGGTGGCGGTGCCGGGCGGCTCGGGCGAGGCCCGGGCTGGGGCCATGGGCAGCACGGCGGGCGCGGCGCTGCGGCTGGCCGGGCTGCACGGCTACGCGGCGGAGTTCTCGCCCTACTGGCCGGGGCGAGCGGCGTGCGCCGCCGCGCAGTACTACGGCATGGCAGGTGCGGGGCGCGGCGCGGCGGGGCGGCCGGGAGCGCGGCTCCGCACCGCAGCAGGAGCAGGAGGAGGCTGGAGACGCGGGCGTGCGGAGGGACAGGCGGTGTCTGCCCTTTGGGCTGCGTTAGTGTGGCTGTGGGACAGCGGCCGGGAGGGAGCGGCTCCTGCCGGCCCGACCCGGCCCGGCCCGGCCCCCGGAGGTGCCGCTTCCCCAGCCCCGACACCCCGCGCTGGCCGGGAGAGCTCCTTTGGTACAGAGTACATACAGCGGGAATAAAACGCCTGAGGAGGCTCTCCCCGGTGACAGCACCCCAGGGAACGGCACGAAGTTGTTTTAGGGGAGGTTTAGCTTAGATGTCAGGAAAAGGTGCCTCCTGCAGAGGGCGGGTGGGCACTGGGACAGGCTGCCCAGGGAAGGGGCCACGGCACCAAGCCCGACAGAGGTCAGGAAGTGTTTGGCTGATGCTCTCAGGCACATGGTGTGACTCTGGGGGTGATCTGTGCAGGGCCAGGAACTGGACTTGGCTGATCTTTGTGAGTCCCTTCCAACTCAGAATATTCTGTGATTTCAGCTGTTCTCATCAATCCCTGACTGCTCAGGCAGGCCCTGGTGACCCAGTGGAAGAGCCAAGCTGACTGTTTCTCTATACTTGGACCTTCTTAATTTCCAGTGAGAGTACTGCTCCCCAAAACATTCATTTTAAATAGAGTTTCTGAGTGTGGAATTACTCTGACAATATCCCATTCAGATGGGAAAGCAGAACCTGTGTGTGTTTTATCAGAACTGAATTATTTGTTTAGTTTCTGGTGAGCCCTGTTTGTATTACTAGATTCAGGGGGGGAGGGGGAAAGTGTTCTGTCTGCTGTGTTGTCAGAAAGACAAAGGGGAACCCCATGTTGGTATGTCTGTCACGTGAGGCCCATGGGAAAAATGCACTTCTGTGCTTTATAAGTGAGTCTTTTTCAACCTCACCTACAGATACAGTGTAGTGAAGAAAAACCAAAATCAAAATCAAACCAAAACAATCCGATGTAAATGAATAAGTTTTAGAGAACATGACACCACAAAATATTTAATTATGCAACTAATTGTTTGTCCTCTTAAAGTTGAGGTGCCCTCTGTATTTGCCTATTGGAGCTACCTCAGAATCACACTAGAGGAAGTAACTGTGGTGTTTTGTTTTATTTTGCTGGTTTAGGTTGTGGAACTCTGGCAGTGCTGGAACAAAATGAAGCTGGGATTGTTCTGCTCAGGAGGTAACCACTTTATCTTTTATTTTTGTAAGAAAAAAACTTACTGTGTACTTGAGAGTACAAGACAGAACTCAAGTATTTTGGGCTGTTGTTAGTGATACAAAGTATTTTATCTATGCTTGAAACTCAAATATATAAACATTCTGTTTAGAACGGTAAAAGGGGTAATTTAAAGAAATACTGTCTTTGCATGTAACTAGTCCAGATTTCTTTGTCATGCTTTCTCACCAATATCTTCATTTTTCCAATTTAGTTTTGACTGGAATGACGGCCTGTTTGATGTGACCTGGAGTGAGAATAATGAACATGTGTTGATCACTTGTAGTGGAGATGGATCTCTGCAAATCTGGGATACAGCTAAAACCAAAGGTCCATTGCAAGTATATAAAGAGCACACTCTAGAGGTAAACGGGGCAAACTTAAAAAATTTAATGGATGATCTAATGTTTGAATAATTAAAATATTTATTTGTGGTCTTAAAAGTGGCTTTTTGTTTTTTTAAACTTTTTTGGATCTGTGGTTTGAATTGATAATGTTATTTTGAATATAAAGTGAACTGCCTATTGTACATGTTCTTGTTACATTCATACGCTGTAGTAGGTATAGCTTAATAACACAAATCTAATACATTCAGAAATAGCATTTGTGGTTTCTTACAGGCTAAGTAATCATTGTGTTGTATCAAATTACTGCAGTCACTCTATGATTTTCATTGAGCCTTATTGGTTAGGTCTAGACCAGGCAGCTGATTTATCAGTACTATCCATATTATACATTATACAGATCCTTAGGACTTTGGTTGCACCCAGAACTACTTATCCTTTTCCATCTTAGCATCTGTGAAATCCTACAGTAGTCAAATGTTGGGACAGTGTGTATGTTTTCTTAGCCTTGGTTTGATCCAGTTGCATTTGATGTTCTTAAAAGCTCAGTTTCTCAGTAGGCAGTACTGTACTGGTAGAGAACAATGTTGTATTCAAGTTCATAAATACATTTGCAGTTTTAAGGATATTTATACTGTCGTATGTATATTTTCCCCAAAGTGATTTTTCTACCTTTTTTTTTAAGCTTTCCTTCCAACTCTCCACTCACTTCTCTCAAGTCTTTGAACTTTAGATGCAATCAGTTTTAACCTGGGTTACTGCTGCTTTAGCTAAAGGATACCAATCTCAATAAAATAACCTAGTACATATGTAGTCAAAAATGATGATGTGTATTCAGTTTTGTTCACCAAAACCTCAAGTTTTTTCAGATATGAAGCACAAAGCTAAAAGCTGAGTGACTGCAGTTACACAACAGTCCGTCTTCTGTACCTTATTTCTTTGTAGTTTTGCTAGTTTTTAATACATACATGGGGTAAATAAAGAATTTTGAGAGAGGAGTTTGTAGTAGTGATCAGGATTATATGACAAAGTGTTCAAAGGGTGCTAGTAGTAAGTAGGTGAAGCATAGTACCAAATTTTTTTGTTGGTTTGTTTCTATCATTTTCTCATTGAAATTCTGTCCATAAGCTTATTTTGGTTCTGCTATACCATCTGTTGTTTGTGAAGTAAACATCTCTGTGTCCAAGTCTTAGTTTAGCACTTAGCGTGGGGAGGTGGACGTATTCAACCATGATGAGAAAGACAGTGTAAGGAACGTGGGCTGAGTGTTTATGGTGAGATACCAAAGGTTTTTATTGATTCTTTATAAGTTTGCATTAAAAGGTAAGATCTCAGAGTGAATTTACCTAATTTGTGGTAAATACTGGCAAACAGTGCTCTCAGTACCTTTCTAATCCTTAATCCTCGTCTGACATTTCTAATGACAGTTTTGTCACTACATTTTGTATTATTTCTAATGCAAGATTGACAGGCATCTGCTTCTTGTTTTCTGAATGAGATCATTGTCCCTCCTCAAAAAGAATGTGCATTTTTAATTTAAAAGTGAATCTGTATTATCAAAGGACAATGAGTTTTATTCCAGCACTAACCAACTGCTGAATCTCATGAATAAATTAGTCTGGTTTACTTTGGGTTTGACACAGTCTAACTTGAATGTAAGACAACAGAATGCTTGAATTAAATTTGTCTTGTAAAGTGAGCCTGAACACTTTGAATTAAATTTTATGGTTTTACATTTTTCCCCTCATTTTTTTCATATTGCCTGAGGCATTTCTTGTTTCTCTTAAGGCATAAACTAATGTTCATATATTTTATGATTGAAGATAAAGCACTAAAAGATTAACAGCGAAGGTTTATGCTGTGTTTTTAGTCTTTCCAAGTTGCTCAATGCAGCTTCTGTTGAAGCATCTCCAAATTTATGTTTGATGACAGCATGAAAAGGAAAGAATAAAAGTGAACCTTACTTGATCCTCCACACTGTGTTCTTTTCATTCTCTTCCTATTACCTGTGCCTGTCACATGTCAAATGGACAGTAGCTCTTGCTTTTTCTGAGCCTGTTGTCTATTCTGTTTGTAATTCTTGCCCAAAGGAGAACTTGCCCAGGTGTCGTTGCCTCCGATGCAGCTGCAGAGCGCTGAGCAGCCCCAGCCGTGTCTGTCATATGTACACAGGTCCATGTCGCAACATGTGTGCAGCAGATCTGTGTGCTGGTAGCTTGGGAGCAAGCTGCAAGCCATATGTGCCCTTTGCCTTATCTGTGCAGTAGATCTGATATATCCCAAATACCATGTATTGAGTACAGGCTGCCTGAATTGTGTGACACAGGGATATAAGTCTGTATTTCCTGGAGATGTATTTCTTTCTGGAACATCTTGAACATGAACATGAGAGCCAAACACTTCTACTGAGCCGGTTTTATGAAAGAGGCATACTGTGTAGTGATGCATTTAGGGGCATTTCCAAACATCAGCAGCTTAGGAGTTGAACACAGGCCATCACACAAATTTGGGGATAAAGAGAGAGGCTAATGTTTGTGAGGAGCTCAGGAGCCACTTTGGAGAACTGTCATGTCTTCCATTCTTAGATTATGTGGCAGTACTTTTGTGTCTCCTTTGTTACTATTTTAGTAAGAGGAGTTGGGTTGGCAGGGAAGATGTTTTAATGAGCTGTAATACAATTAAGTTAGTTAACAAAAGTAGAAAAGTCAAGAGGCAATGTCATGGTTTGGCAAACAAACAAAAGAATGACCTCTAGCTGTTTGGTTATTTGGCTTTTGTCAAGTTCTGTAGCAGTGTCTTGTACATTTAGAGTATAAGCTCCACAAGGAAGGGCGCTAGTACAGAATGGTGCCAGAGCAATATGGCTTTCAGTATATGGGAAGCTGGACTTTGTAAAATAAAAAAGGACAATGGCAAATACTGCACCTTGTTTTTCTGTGGGCAGTGGTTGCCTTCCACTTGTGGAAAATAAACAAATGGATGAAAACCAGTTAATTTAAGCTGGATCTTGCATAGACTAAAATATTTCTTGGGAAGGAAAATGCTCAGAAGCAGCTAAATGTTACCTCAATTTCTTTTTTCACACAGGAAACTTTCCATAGAAAATGTTGGCATTTGCTGGATTTCTTTACCTTTCATCTTCTCTGCTTTTTTGTCTGGTGACACAGGTCCAAGCATTTTCACCTTCAAAACAGGATTGCTGTCATTTAATGCACAATTCCATTCACCCAAGAGAAACATAGCATATAGTATGTTGGATTGCAGCTCAGGTCCAGTGCTATGCTAGAACTAGATTATCCCAAGTGGAGTACAAATCCCTCAGTGGTTAGCGGCCCAGCTGTTGAAAGCAGTGCCACCTATTACTGGTAGATAGTGACACCATTTCTAAGTGTCATGGGAGATCTGAGTGGCTCAGAGGTGAAACACATAGTCAGCTAATATTTGTCCACCCTTAGCACTAAAATGGCTCGTGTCCCACTGCAGCTGATTGAGGCATTTTGGTGTGAGGTAAAGCTAGACAGAACAGAATGCACCTTCAGTCGAGTAGAAAAAGATACGGTGTATTTGAGGACAGAAGTTGTACATGTTCTTGAATCTTGAGGATTTGAAATAATTTGACAGACTACCTTAGAGCATTTGTTTTTGCGAGGCAGCAGAGCTGAAAAATCAGCAGTGAAGGATGGACTTAAGGTATCCTCTTGTTAAGACAGGGACCAGTACTAGAATATGCTGTCAGGGAAGAGGGAGCTTTTTTCGACTACACAGTAGGCAATTTCTTATTGGCTGAAGTGATTAGTAATGAGGGAAGTTGAGTTTTTAATTTCGTTTTATTTTACTTGTTTGAATGGTAAGAAAAGAGTGTCATACAACCTGGAAGAAATGAAAACCGAGAGTAATTTATGACATATATATCTTAGGAGAATTAGGTATAGTTAAGAGGTATTTATTATTAATCAGCTAAAACCTGAAAGTCAGCTATGAGGAGAGATGGCCTTTACATTGCTAGCAATTGGAAACTGTAGATAATTGAATAAAAGTGGATCAGTGATAAGAAATTAGTCTGAATTATGGTTTGTAAGGTGGTAGACTTCTAGTGATGATGGATGTGCGTGGGTTTTGTTACGGCTTTTTTGTTTCCGCTCTGTTTGGCCCATCTTTGCTTTTTTGGATACTTCTCTGAGCTTATATGCACCTTTAATGCCTGACTGAGGTGCCAAATTTAATTTTTGTTCAGGTAAATGACATTGTTGGCAGTTTTGTGGTGCTTGACTGATACAGTTTTTTAGCTGGCTAGGATACAATCTGCAAATCCAAGTCTGTGTTTTGAAACTTTGGCTAACTACAGTCTCAAACTTATATTGTAATGCTCCTTCTAAACTACACTTATATCATTTATAGGCATATAGTGTTGACTGGAGCCAAACTAGAGGAGAGCAGCTAGTGGTGTCTGGTTCATGGGATCAAACAGCCAAGCTGGTATGTTGGTTTTCTGCTGAAGGTGAAAAATGTTTTGGATCTGATAGTTCTTTGTGTTAAGAAATAGCATTGATTTACTTTTCCTCTTTATTTTTACC
This sequence comes from Margarornis squamiger, assembly GCA_035222235.1. NCBI lineage: Eukaryota > Metazoa > Chordata > Aves > Passeriformes > Furnariidae > Margarornis > Margarornis squamiger. The sequence continues at coordinate 50,385,424 of JAWWTY010000106.1, forward strand.
CTAAGGCTGAAATTCTGTTTTAACTGAGATGTTGCTTAATCCCTCAGTTGATACCAGTTTAAGTAAAAAAATGCTTTTCGTGATATATGCTAAAAAGAAGTTCATTTAGTCCTTTCTGTATGTATGAAGCTTTTTTTTAATGTATGAAACTCCTTTCTGATTGAATGTGTTCCTTTCTTATTGAACAGTTTTCTTTTTTACTTTATTCAGTGGGATCCAGCTGTGGGCAAGTCATTATGCACTTTTAAAGGCCACGAAGGGGTCATTTACAGTACTATATGGTCTCCACACATCCCAGGTTGTTTTGCATCTGCCTCAGGTAAACGTGATGGTAAAAAGGTTCTTGCAACAATAAACCAAAAGCCACCGTGTATGTTACTGGATTAGTTTAGCACTTTGTCCAGCAGATGGTAGTGTGTGTCATACATTAAAATGGAACAAGGAAAGTTAAATGTGTTACTGCAGGTGGATTTGTAGGTTCTGTTACAATCAGTAAATCATGCTCTTGTCCATTTAAATAGGGATCAGCAGTTCTCTAGCAGTGACCTTGTCGGAGTTTTTTCTGTTGTTTTATGTAGCTCTTTTCCATTCATCTCACTCTTGTTATTGGTCACTAAATCACGTTACATACTTTATTTTGTGTTTTGGCCTGCAGTTTTGTTCAAACTATCTCAAGTATCAGTAGACTGTTAACTTTGTGAGAAATGTAATCAGTTCCCATTGAGTTACTTTTAAGTACTTCTGTAGATCTTTGGTGCCTTGTTCTTTGGGAAAGGTAATAATCAATTTTACTTTTCTGCTTTGGGCCGAACTGTTAATACAACCATAATTGAGTTGGCTGTACCCAGAGGCAAAGAGAGGTGAGGTGGCAGTGTTTTCCAAACACTGTTCCTGTTCCAGGGGCACAAGGAGAGCTCGAGAGTGAGACCAGGAGCCCAACTGATGACTAACTGGGCAAGGGGTGTTGTGAGCCATGGAGTTTGCTTGGGAAACAGAGGGGGTGAAAGACACTGCCTGAATACAAATACTAATAGATTAACTCTGGTGGCTTAAATTTGTCTGATTTCAAGTCTGTTGTACTGCTGTACTGATTTAAATAGAAATTCTTTGGCTCTTGATATCAAGAGGGTAAGCAGTTATAAATATGTTTTCCTGTTACTGAAGTTGAAGAGACAGTGTGTACACAGAGATACTGGTCTTCCCCATTCTGTGGGAAGTTTGATGAAAAGGTGCATGTGGCTTTCATAAAATTTCAGTCTGGCTATTTCCATCTGATTCTGCCTGCAGAGTTAAGTTAGAATGATTAAAAAGTAACATTTATTTGTTTTAACATAGTAGGGCTTGAAAGCCAGGTGCCAGAGCACACATTTCTGATTTATTTGAGGAATCATTGAAGCAATTCTTAGTGACGTACCTGTCTAATAGAATGTGCAGGAACTTACGGGATTCAGCCCTGTGCACTGTATGAACAGTTCTACTGAAATGCAGCTATGTATATATATAGCTATATACTAGCTAAGTACCATTTGGTCAAGGTTAAGTGCTTAGCGTTTTTTGCAAGTCCTGAGGGATGTTTTGATCTCTTTAAAGTCCTACTCAGAACCCTCCTGTTCTTGGTAATCATACTAATACAAAATTTCTGACATTCGAGATGAACAGAAGGACTTTACTGATCCAGCTAATTATTTCAAATTTGAATCTCTAGGATACGAAGCCAAACTCTCTTCATTGCCACTTGAACAATTTTGGGAAACACTGATTGTTAGATGCTGTATGTCGTGGTACCTAAATTGGGTGCTACAACATACAGTTGATCTGTTCTTTGAGTGACTCAGTGGGTGCAGCTGTTGGAAGTTTTGACTAAAACACTAAAGAGTTCCTACTCTTTTGTGAATTTTACTTTGATTCTTGAAAGTGACTAGCATACCACTGGAGCCTAAAGCTAGTTGTAATCAGATTTCACTGACTGATAATTCCATAGTATTTTACAGGAAAAACAACATGCACAAAAGACACAAAATTTTTCTTCTCTAAGTGCTACTCAGGTGTGAAATAAAAATCTCATATCAGTGCAGATTTTACAATGCTAGGTGTAAAATCACTATGTAAGAGAAAAAGAAGTCTTCAAAATTATGGTGAACTTTCTTACAGTTTCCTAAATAAAACATCTGGTGTGCTTCTAGATGAAATAACATCAAGCCAAAGATCTTGCTTAGAAATCTAGACATGCTAATGTGGAAAAGGTTTGTATTGGCATTGTTAACATTAGAATTTTCCTGTGGTTTGATTGGATTACTTAACTATGGAAAATACGTACTGGGAGTCTTTTCTTTGGTCATCAGTACTTTGAGTAGTAGAAGTACTCATGACCCTCTTGCTCTGTGTATAAGTGCCATTTCTTTATTGTAAGAAAAGGCATATTAGACAGTTTATGTTCAGAAAGCTTAGTGTTTAATGCTGTTCTACTCTGTCAGTCAAGGTATGTGGTGAAAGCCAAATGGAACTGTTCAGGAAGCTGGACCTCCTCATTTGAAACTTGCTATGATTTGTATAGTTTATAAGGATGATAGAAAGAAATCATGGGACAGAAGGCTTAGTTTCACTAATGATTCATCTTCTACTGAGCTCAAGTAGGAGCTGGAGAGAAACTTGAATCTCAATGTGATAGTAATGTGTCAAATTTACAGCTGTTCCCTTCTTTGATACACTTGCTGGGAAGGTGGACCTGAAGTTTTGTCATCTCTTATTTTGTGTCTTTTTGTTGTGAAAATTAGTAACTGGAAATGTATCTAGAGGGAAATTTTTGTCCATCTTTTCATCTCCCTTTTTTTTCTTTTAAATTTTTAAAACAGTAGCTCTTTGACAGTTATTGTTGAAGAATATTGTAATGTTCCCTTCTTGAAGGAGTCTGCACAGCTGTGGGATTGTAGTGTGGGTATCTGTGTCTTTTCTTTATCTCTCCTGCCCCACCTGTCCCCTTCTCTCATCCCACCTCACACATACCTGCTCACAACCAAGTACTTACTGATACATTAATAGTATAAAGTCATAGTGCTTGAAAAATGAACTGTTTCACCTTTGCAGCATCTTCAATTTTGCATGTATTAGTAAAATAAATTAGGTATGTTGTAAACCAGAGTTTGGAAAAAATGTTCTTTAAAAATGGTCTTTACATACTTCTGGTTAAACTAAATGTAAGTAAAGTAATGCACTCTTTCTTTAAAGAAAACAAGAAAGAGGGAAGGAGGTTTAAGAACATTTTACTTGCCTTACCCCTGCTGGTTTTCTGTCTTTATTTGAATCCCTATAGATGTCAGCAGAAGTTTAATTTCCATGTAACTAATTAGTTTGTGAACACTGACAACAGAAAACCAAACAGAACCGCAAGCCACAGTAAAATAGCTGCTCAGAAGGATTAACTTTTGCCTGAAGCTAATCTTTGATTTTGGTTTATGACTTTTTCTCAAGCTATTATGAGACTAGAAAAAGAATCCCAAGTGAAGAAAGTGAGAAATCTAAGACTGCAATATAAAGCAGTTAAAAAGAATTTGATATAAATGTAGCTATTTTGCTTCACTAAGTCTCCATTCTGAATACATACAGTAAAATTGATCTTGTCTGCAGTGGACAATAAAATGCAATTGAATTACAAAAGATATATCTGTCTGATGCTTCAGTTAAATTAGCTTTTATGCAGCATCTAATAAACTTCCATTTAACATTTACAGGGATGTGTGAGGTATTTTAGAGTGCTATTGTTTTCATGTACAATCATTTGTACTCTCAAAAAGAAAGTAAATGGCTTATCTTTTTTGATTGAAAATGGAAGTTAACAGTAACAGAGCAAACTGTTAATTCTATATATGTAAATAACTGCTGTTGTGATGTCAGTAACAATTTCTGAGCTGATAAGCAGGAGATACTGGAGTATGTACGGCACCAAATGTCTGCCTTAGACTGAAAAAACACTGATGTGGAAAATGTCATTAAAGAAGTGACATGAATGTTCTAACAGCATCTTCATGGCTAAAAGCGTTTAATTGAGTCAATGTGTCATTTCCCCAGACGATTGATTGTTTTTTTTAACCCAGACAGCAAATTTGTGAGAAGCACATAAAGAACGTGTGAAATGCACACAACAGTAGTATATAGTGAAATGTAAATCAGTTTTACTCAATGATTCTCCATAACTGCAGATAGGCCTTGCTCAGTCCTGTAGTTTATAAAGCAATCATCCCTTATAGTATCAACTAGTTTTATTGCCCTTTAAATTTAACAGTAGAAAGTAATTAATGAGTATCATTTTACCCTTATCTGCATAACTGTAGTATTCTTCAATACAGATACAACACTGGGAAATGAAAATATGAATGGTTTAGGTTTGACAAAGCCCAAATTTAGAATGACTGCTAGCTTATATCTTAAATGCTGGGGCCTCAGTATTAATGCTGCATTCCTTTTTAAATCACTCCTTAAGTTTACTGATCAGGGCAGGTACATGGTTTTAATAACATCTTAAACCGTGAATAAGGGAAAGAAATATTTTTGAAATCTGCATGACAGTCTCTGTATTCATCAATACGTAGATCTGTTAATTGTGTTCTTTGCTCAAAGACTTATTTTTCAGACTGAAAGCCCAGGGCAAAAAATTTTCTCATACCACAACAAGGTATGATAATTTCTGATAAATTTTAATGATTTTGACACAAGTGTTGGGTAACTAGTTTTGCTGTTTTACAAATGAACTTGTAAATCCAGGCCTCACTCTTGTAGGCCCTTGCAATCAGTGCTAGACTTTAAAGCTAAAACTGAAACCCATTGTTTATCTTGTATTCTGTTTTATAGCCAGCCCTGACTTAGTGAATTGCCTTTTAAAAAGTTTCTCTTTTTGCCTACTGGTCTCTTGGTGACAAATGTGTGTAGTTAAGGGGTTGTCAAACTGTTAGTTTCGCAGATCAGGCTTGCATGTAGTCTTGGCACATCTGCCTGTGTTTTTATTCAAATTGTAAAAGGAAACTATAATTGGAACAAATTCTTCTGCATGAAATAATGAGCAGGGGAAGATGTACACCTACTAAGAGAACATTTACTGAACTAGCTGGAAAGGAATAGCCTTGAGTGCAGTGAAGAGGTGTTTTTCATGTGTAAGTTCCTGGACCAAATTTGGGGTTGACAGTTCTTTGACATCAGTTTTCTGAAGCTTCAGCTCACATTCCTGCTTCAGAAATAGCACAGGGCAAACCAAGGAGCTGTTGGGGAGTAGGGCTTGCAGACAAGTAATTTCAAAGGTGTTTGTATTTGTTCAGATTCCTAAAAAAGGAAGAAATAATCTGCTGTTCTGCTATGACAGTGGTCTGTCACGAGTTCCAAAACACTTTACTAGAGGTTTATATTCCATCAGTTTGCATGTAGTGTGCTTCCACTCTTTGCTTCTTATGACTTGTTTCCTGGTTATTTTCTTGTTGAATGTGCTAGAAGAAATGCCACTGTGAATAAGGTTCAAAGCTTTGCAAAAATTGGTCATTTTTGGAATCCAAATCCTCGTGAGATAATAAGATGCTTCAGTTTACTGCATGGTACATTGTTGTGCAAATCTAGCATCTAGAGAGCAAGCTGACTGTGGAGTTACAGTGTCATGTTGCTGTTTAGCTAAATTGCTGTTTATACTAGAATTATTAAATACAGTTTACTTGCTTAGATTGTTGTGTCAAATCTATGTAATGAAGTAGTATAAGTGTTTTCATTTGTAGTCTGTTACTTCAAGACATAACAGCACAGTATTGAATTCATTCAAGTCTTGTGCTCAAGTGTCGTGGTTTAACCCCACCCAGCAGCCAAGCCCCAAACAGATGCTCACTTACTCTGCCACCAGAGGGAATGGGAGAGAATCAGAAGGGTAAAAGTGAAAAAACTCATGAGTTGAGATAAAGGCAGTTTAATAGGGAAGGCAAAAGCCACACATACAAGCAAAATGGAATTAATGTGCTGCTTCTCAAGGGCAGGCAGGTGTTCAGCCATCTCCATGAGAGCTGGGCCCCATCATACGTAACAGTTACTTGGGAAGACCGGCATGATCACTCTAAACATCCCCCCCCTTCCTAATTCTTCCTCCCACTTTATATACTGAGCATGATGTCAAATGGGATGAAATACCCCTTTGTTCATTTGGGGTCAGCTGTCCTGGCTATGTCTCCTCCCACTCTCTAATGCACCCCCGACTTCCTTGCCAGCGTGGTGGTATGAAAAGCAGAGAAGGCCTTGGCTCTGTGTAAGTACTGCACCGCAATAACAAAACCTTCTCTAGATTATTAATCCTGTGTTCAACACAAATCCAAAACACAGCCCCATATGAGCCTCTGTGAAGAAAATTAACCCTACCCCAGCCAAAACCAGCACATCAGATAAGCTTTACTAAATCAACCTCTAATGTACAAGCTGATGTTTTTCTCAGGAAATGAGTTTGTACCTCAATTTACAGTATATGTTAGCCATAGTAAGGTACTGCATTTAGCACATGCAAATATTATATTAGCATCTTGTATTATAAAATGGTTTAGTTATGAGACAAAACATGCAGTAACAGTTTTTTACTGGAAATGAATTTGTTTTGGGTCATTTGGGTTACAGTTAGCTATCAAGCTATGTTGCCATTTGCTGAAGAATGGTATAGTAAGTCACAATTTTGGTCAATTTTGAAATAAAAATTTTGTCCCAAGATTTAAGTTTAATTGTCTTGGGAAACATTGAAATAAATGTTTCACTCATTTTTATTGGGTTTTTTTTTCATCTACTCTTTTCAGAAAAAGATTCTGTTGAGCTTTTATCTGAAATAACTTAAAACACTTTAGATTTTTAGCTTGACAGCATTTTGTATGAAACCAAAAAATGACCAATTGAAAAGTACATTTCCACTGGTACTTAGATTTACTTGCTGCGTAAGTTTTGCTGCATGGCAATAGATTTTGAGCATTCAGTAGTACTCTTGGATGATTTAAGTAAAGCTGCTCTTTGTGTCACTCTGTTTCTGCTTCTTTGTGTGGAATCCCATAAGCTTTATTAGTCCTGTTCTAGGTTTGCTTATACTATTGTTTAACCCCAGTTGGTAGCCCAGTACCACACAGCTGCAGTGGGACTGGGGGAATCGGAAGGGTAAAAGATAGAAAATCTGTTGATTGAGATAAAGACAGTTCAGTAGGTAAATCAAAACCTGTGCATGCAAACAAAGCAAAACAAGGAATATGTTTACCACTTCCCAAGAGTGGACAGGTGTTCAGGCATTTCTAGGAAAGCAGAGTTCCATCATGCATAATGGTTACTTGGGAAGACAAATGCCATCATTCCAAACATCTTCCTCTTCATTCTTCTTCCTCCAGCTTTGTATGCTGAGCATGATGCCATGTGTTATGTCATATCTCTTTGTTTCGCTGTGGTCAGCTGTTCGTGACCCCCCAGCCTCCTTGCTGGCAGGGCACCATGAGGAGCTGAAAAGTCCTTTACTTGGTGTAAGCACTGCTCAGCCGCAACTAAAATCTCAGTGTGTTATCAACATTTTTCTTGTCTTAAATCCAAAGCACAGCACTAGCCCAGCTACTAGGAAGAAAAATACTCCTATTTCAGCCAAACTCAAGACAATTATCTATGATAGAAATGATCAGCACAATTGCTTTAGCATATGTAAAAAGGTTGTTTCCGAGAGTCATGAGATTTGGGTTCTGCTTTTAATTCTCATGCAGATTGTCTATTTGATTCAGGCTAAATCATTTAATCTAGTTTAGTATTTAAAAATACATACAAGTAAGCAAGTACTGTTAACTTGTTCAATGGAACTGCAAAAGTGCTTATTTCAACTGAGATTTTTGGGGTTTTTTTAACAAGGGCATGTAGTGACAGGACAAAGGGTACTGGCTTCAAACTGAAAGAGAGTAGATTTAAATTAGGTGTTAGAAGGAAACTCTTTTACTGTGAGGGTGGTGAGGCACCTTCATGGGTTGCCTAGAGAAGTTGTGGATATCCTGTTCCTGGAAGTGTTCAAGGCCAAGGATGGGGCTCTGAGCAACCTGATCTGAAAAGTGTCCCTGCTCATGGCAGGGAGGGTTGGAACTAGATGATCTTTAAGGTCCCTTTCAACCTAAACCAGGTATGTCAATACTTGTGTCTTTTATACTAAATTATTTTCCTATAGTAAATGAAAGGTATATCTTTTGTTGGTAGTTTTTTTTCCTTGATGAGAGAACAGTGTAAGAAGATGAGATTTCTTGCTTTAGAACATAAAAAAACCCAAAACAAAACAGATTAATTTTTCAGAAGTAAAACTTTAAGCTAGCAGTACTTTGGTTCCCGAAAAACATTGTACCTGTCCCAGTTAGAATCCTTTTTCCCTTCAGATGGTGTTTAAGGTTCCTTGGGGTTTTACTAATCTCCCAAATACCTAGCTATTTTTTATAGCTAATGTTGTACCTCTACTCTGCCTGGCAATGATTGCTTAGCTGGTTGTTCTCACAGGACTTAGGAGATGATGATTTATGGATTTGGGTAAAATATATATGTGAGTAAAAAAGCTAGTATAAAATCTACAGGAAATTTAAATCTTAATAAACTTTATTTTTTCAGTATTATACATTGTCATTCACATTAGTAATCTTTATCGTATATGTAAGGGTGATGTACTTGTAGATTAGCATCTCTTTGAAAAATTTTGAATAGATGAGTGTATATTGTGTAGTTTTATTGACTCGTCCAAGATTTCACAAATATTCATTAGAAAGAAAGAAACAAGTACAATATACAAACAAATCTGGAATCATAATTATCTAACAGACCAGCAAAAATCTGTTGCCATAGTGAAATTGCTTCTTACAAAAATAGAAATATTTTGCGGGGGAAATGTTGGCTACTTTTGTGGTTGTTTACTTTGGGATGTCATCTGGAAATGGCTGTTAGTGAATAGGATTGTACTAGGTGTGCACTTTCTATTATTATTATCCTCTTTTTGCTTTACCATGTGAAAGAAATATATCCTTAGTAATTCAGATTTGAAAGAATCATGGAAATGTGGCAATTGTAACATTTTTAAAAGCAGCTTTTGTTGAAATTAACTGTAAAAATTATGTATTGTGAGGTAATAGAAATATATTTGAGGTAAAAAAAAATTTAAAATGTGCAATGCGTAAGGATTGCAGCGTTTATTAGGTTGTTTGTTTTTTTTTTTTTTAATTAATTAGTTTTTTCCACTTAACAGGAAAATTTGGATTTGCCTTTGGCTTTAATTCAGTCTTTTCTAGTTACAGAAAGGTTCACTTGCAATGTTGTGTTACTCCATTAAAAACATTGCACAGATAGTGCCAGTGAGAATTAATAACAGCTAAGTCTAGCATTTTCAAAGAAAGTTAAAAAAAAAAAAAAGGAAAAGAACTCTCTTTTTTATTTTTCTTATGCATCAGCATTTTCTGTTAAAAAAAGAAATAATTGGGGCAATTGTATATTTAGTGTCAAAATTGTTATTGGCTGAATAACTAACTTTGTCAAATGTTTTTGGCCCTCATAATGCTACTGTAGCATCTCTGTAGTAGTTCATTCTAGTTCACCTGGATTTATATATTTATTTGCTTGGGGAAAATGATCCTGTCTGTAGTGAAATATGTTTCCCCTTCAAATCTATGTTATCTGATGAAATTAAAATAAAAGCTTTTTAAGAAGTCCATTATAATATCTCAGAAAGACTTAAGACTCAAACTGAAATCTGTCCTCTGCAGGCAAGCAGATTAGCAAGACTAATGGTGAGTGGATGGGCATGCTACCTTTTTTTGCCAAAACCCTGCTGTCCGTGTTTCTTCCCCTCCATATGCTGCCCTGTTTTTATAAGCCCTGTAGTGATGTTTGAAGCTTCAGCTGACTGCAGGATGTCATTGTCAGGAGTGGTGTACATGTACTGAGCAGCAGTCCTCCTCATGACAGTAGGCAAGGGAGTGAAAACAGTACGAAACTGTGTGTTGTTCCCACATTGCAGATGGGGAATTTATCCACCAAGGGTACAGTACCAACCAACCACCAGAGCAAAGCTCACCATGATCTGTGTAGTAACACAGTCAGAAGGCCAGTCTTGCGGCATGTGAGCCAACCTCTCTCCACCTTAATTTTTTTATTCAGACTTTCCAAATGTTTTATGTCTTTTTGTGAAGTCTGCAGGTCATGGTAGTTCATGCAGTAGGAATATTGCTGTTGTGGCTCTAGGATCGGTCTTATTTGACCTGTACCCAGTTTCTTGAAAAGAGCTATGAATTTTTGTGCCCATCTTTATATTCTAAGGCCAGCGACTAACAGAGCACTAAAACCAGCAAAATGCTGGTATCTAAACAACATGAAAATACTAGTTATTGATCATAATCAATTTGAGAATTTCTGATAAGGAAATATCAATAATTTCTTCAGTAGCAAGGTAAAACAGTGGGTTTTAAATTTAGGTAGTATTGATACATGGTTCTTGTAGAAATCATGGGTGTTTGGTTACAGCCTTTCATGATTTAATTTGTCTCTTGAATGAACATAGGCATAATCATCAGTTAAAATTATTTTCTCTCTCTCTGTAAACAAATGAGAATCCATTTTTGCCGATACAAACCTAACCATTCAGAGCTAAGGAGAGAATCCCAATTTAAAAAATTGAAAAGCTTGTTGTGCTGTCAGCTATGTAACTTTTTGTGTCCTTACAAGCCATTAGGAACCGAATTTCTAAGAAGGGTGGATACAAATGCTAAAGATCTTTAGAGGTAAAAGACAGCTTATGGCTGGAGGTAAAGAGGGAGGCTCAGGTGATTCATGGGTCTTAAGTTAAGCTGGACCCCCTTCGTTGCTCTCTGACCTGTGTGTGTGCATGCAGATGTGTGTATATGCTCCAAGGCTAAAGCACATGTTGCCTTTCATATCTGTAACAGTTACAGTAGAATGACTTTATCTTCCAATAAATGGGAGTAACTGCAGGCTTTGTACATGACAGGTACAGGTAATGCATCTTAAATTTTCCTTTTATTGAAAGAATCCTAATATTTCAGACACGGTTCACTTTTCTTTGTGCCAAAAACATGTGACTAGGTGGAACTTCTCAGCTGACTTGCAAAGAAAGTTTTTTTGTGATTCAGATCTTCTAAGTCCCTTTTAAATGGACCTTAAGCTCCTAGTTTATTACATGTTAGTTAAGTGTTTTACCCCATCTCCTTTTAATCAAATCACAGTTTAAAAAATAATGGAAGCATTAGTAATAAAACAAAATTGTGGGGTTTTTTCCTAATGAAGAGCAGTAATAAATTTGGATACCTTTTTTTGCATCAATCTGACTTCTGTGTCTATAATGTACTTGCTTTTTTTGGCATGAGTGTTCTCACATAATCATTTGTATTTCATACAGCTAAGAAAAAGTTGTCTACTAATTACTAATGGTTTAACTGTATCCCATAACCGGTGCAACCACATTGAATCAATTTCTCTTTTTTTCAGGTGATCAGACTTTAAGAATTTGGGATGTGAAAGCCCCAGGAGTCAAACTTGTGATACCAGCCCACCAGGCTGAGATCTTGAGCTGTGACTGGTGCAAATATGATGAGGTATAAAACTGTTCGTCCCACTGTTTTCCTAATTGAACCACTCTCATTAAATAGCAGGGGCTTCTATTGCAACATTATTGCATCTTCTCTTTATAAAAATGTCTAGTTGCTTTGTTGCTCTCATTCACTACTACATCTCCAGAAGAACTTTGTTCCAGCAGACAGACAGACCAAGTAGATCAGAGATTCTGCTTACTCTGTCGTACAGTGGACAGAATAGTCCATAGTGGAGAAACAGATTTCTCTGTGGTCTTTAATTTATACACTGGAGACCTGGCCTCATTTATGATTTATTCATCTGTATTGTTTGATTTATCTAACTTTTGTAGCCAACATATGCATGTCTGCAATTCAGTAATTAAATTATCCTGATATGTCTGTTTTATCAAATCATCAGAACTTGCTGGTAACTGGTGCAGTTGACTGTAGCTTGAAAGGCTGGGATCTGCGGAACATCCGGCAACCAGTGTTCGTCTTGCTTGGTCATACCTATGCTATCAGAAGAGTAAAAGTGAGTTGTATTTTATTTCCCATTGACCGTCATTGAATTTTTACACAATTTTTTCTGGAAAGCGGTGATATTTTATATTATCTAATAACTAGGGAAAAGCCAGGATTTTAGATGTTACAGTGGCTGTTCTTGAAGACTTTCAGTTTAGCACTGTAAAGCATTTTGATGTTTGGTACGTTGCTGGGATTTCAAAGTAAATGACATCTTCAAAGTCAATATATTTCCACAAGAAGTGTTAAAGAGCTTGAGAGAGGGTTAGGAGATTTACTTAAGCTAAGTTATATGGGAAATTTGAGACACAGAAAATACTTTTCTTTATTCATTTTTAAATGATGCTGTGCCTTTGTCTTTCCACAAAAAGGGTCAATGTTCACAAAAGACAAGGTATAGGACTTGTTCTGAATACATATTTTTCTGTATACAAAGAAAATAGTAGTAAGTTCAAAGAGGTTTTGAAACTTTATGCATGAAAGGCTACAGATGTCTATACTGGATCTTTGTACTACTGGATCACCCACCAAAAGGAATTTGTTCTAGATGCGCAGTGACATTTTTTATCATATTATATGAAAATATGTATCCAAATACCTTTTTAGGTAAACCCAAAAACTACTGTGTTTCAGTGTAAGATACTGAAGCCAGCTAAGAATCTGAGAGTATCAAGGTCTCCAAAAAAAGGGAGATAATACCTGATCCTTTTAAAGCTTTTCCAGAATAGGTGTGGTTATTAGTATTTTCTAAGAAGTCTGAACTGTCAGAAAACATTTTATCCTCAGTCAACATTTTGCCTCACGTGGCTTTGGAATCTTTGATATGTTTCTAAGATCTTTAGAAGTTACTGTGCTTAGTTTGTAATTTGTCAGAAAAGGATGTGACACAGGTAGTCATTCTGTATAACAAAGCCTGTTCATGGTCAGACAAGCTGAGAAGCTCCTGCTCCTCCTTATCCCAGCTACCACTGCCTGCTATCCCCACTGATGATTGATGCTCAGTCTTGTTTTCTAATTTAATGCCTGCATGACCACACTCTAATCTGGCTCTGTGAAATGTTCTGCATAGCAGAAGAACATTTAGCAGTACTGTTTGATTTTGTTTATTTCTTCTTGTTTTTTAAACAAGATAATTTTGCAACTCCAATTTGACAGCCATCAAGACAAATGAATCAATACAGACTGTCATATTCTTACTCTCCAGCAGTTAGTGGGATCTTTTAAAAACAACTCTGCCAGTGAGGGAATCATAGCACATTGTTTTCATGATAAAAAGGAGAAAGTGAATGCAGAATTATTATTCACCCTAACCTGTGATAATAGAACTAAAGGACACTTGACGAAACTTTGGAAAATGTGTTTACAAACACATGGGAGTACTTCTCTTACACAGCCAGACAGTAGATTCCTTGAATTAGTTCTCTCCACAAGAGGCTGCATAGGCAGGAAGTGTCATCAGGTTCATGTATAGCAGCTGGTTGATAAATAGATAACTAGAAGAGCTAAACAGGTATAGCACCTCTAATTTCTCTACTCCTGTCATCCTGGGCTGCATTAGGAAGAGCGCTGCCAGCAGAGTGGGAGAGGTAATCCTCCCTGCTACTCACCACACCAGTGACACCATGTGTGGAATGCTGGGTCCAGTTTTGCGCTCCCCAATAAAAGGGAGGGACATGGACAGCAAAGGGCCATAAAGAAGGTTAAGAAACTGGAACCCCTGTCTTACCAGGAGAAGCTGAGAGCTGGTATTTTTTTGAGTATGGAGAAGACAAGGCTTAGGGAGGATCTTACCACTGTGTATGAATGACTGGGGGAAATAAACAAAGCCTGACTCCTCAGTGGTATTTAGCCACAGATACAAACCAAAATACCAAAAATGCCATGTAAACATAGAGTACTGGGCTCAAAGATTGTCAACCTGAGCAGGTAAGGGCTCTTTTATATTCTTATACCATCTCATTCTGTTTTATGGCCCATTATGCTTCCTGGAGTTCGCCAGCAGTAGATCTTTGTTTGCATGAACCTCTGAGATCTAAGCCACTACATGGCTTTAAAAGAGATGGTAGGGAGGCTGTATATGTGCAAAGGAGAGGGATGTGAAAGTACATGACTTCTGTTCCATCTTAGCAGGCTTTCATTGCTTCCATTTCAAGATAGATATGGTCCCTGTGGACACAACGCATGAAAATGTGGGCCAGCACTTAGAGGTGGTGCAGACAGAGACCTGGATGCTGCCTAAATAGAGACAGCTCTCCCTACTGATATATCTTCCCCTGCATTGTGCCAACACTAGCAATTATAAAGCTGTGCAGCAAGCTGCTGATTGCTCTGACTGAAAATCCCGTTCCTAAAAGTGACTAGTTTCTGTCAGGATCACTAAGCTGTCTCAGTTTGTTGCTCAGCCACACTATTGCAAGCCTTGACACAAAGGATGGGGGCAGGAGCGCACAGCCTGAAGTAGAAAGGAAAATGGAAGTCACAAGTCTTGGCAGCAGTGCACTTTTAAAGTAGCTTAAACCAACCATGAAATTACACTCTTCAGTTGTCTGTCTTTTGTATTCTGTTCACTTGTTCAGAGGTTGCATTGACTGTCAGATCTGATGCTGGCAAGGAATTCTACCCAACACGATACTGTCAGGATTCCTATGCATTTCTTGTGGTCTTTCACTGTGGTGCAGGGCCTTATCAGCACACTGAGGCAATTTGGAGCCCTTTTCAGGAGACTTTGATATCGGTGCATTTGACTCTAACATTCCTATCTGGCTTCAATATCTTACGCTGAAACATAGTTATGGTTTTTGAATTTGCCTAAAAAGATAGTTGGATAAATGATCTGTTGGAGATCAGGATGGATGATGTGCTGGTGTCTTCTGTCTATACACAACTCTTCAGATGATAAAATTGTAGAATCTTACAGTTAAATGCAACAGAATTTTAAAATACTATCTTCTTTTGTAGCAGAAAGATACTATGCATTCTTTCAATTTATGTGTGTAGTGCTCTGCTAAGTATTTTGATAGAGTTTGCTTCATAGGTAAGTTTCTAGGATACTTAAGATTAATGACAAAGCTTTGACAAAACGTTTTTGCTTCATCTGAAACTTTGTGGACAAAGATGCAAAGGGGAGTTATAGAAAGTGTGCCATTGCTTTTTTTTGCCCATCAGACTTCTTCCCCTTTATTATTCATTTTCCCAAGAAAAAGATGTTTTGTTTTGATTTTTTTTTTTTCCTCCACAGAAGTTGTAGGAAATCTGTGGAGGTTAAAGTGCAAGCCTGCACATCCCTCAGTTCTGCTACAGTAAGGGGAACTGTCAGCAGAGTTCAGCAGCCATTAACATACCCTGCTTTCTTGGCAACTTGGGCGGCTGTGGCAATAGCCCAGACTTAACATTTGACTTTTTAGTTGCTGTGAATAATACTAGAAGTCTTGCAGGAAGACTTACCTGTGAACCTGATGTGGGGGACCTGCATTTCAAACTCAAGTTATGTCAGAGGCTTGTGTATTTCCTGCTGAGAAATACAGACCTTAAAATAGTTGGAAACTGAAGATTAACAAAAGGTGAAGCTTAGGTGAAAAATTTTTGCATAGCTTCATCTTTATTGCTACAGTTCTTAGATCAGTGTGCAGGAGTCTGTAGAAGAGTGTGTCCTGTAAAATGCCCTGTAGGGGAGAGGGAAGTAATGAACTGACATTATATTGCCTTCAGTTTTTCCACTCATCTCCAATTTTCCCATTTCTATAAACAATTACAATACTTTAGGATATAGAATTGATGACAATACTATATCTTATATTCTATGCAATATAGTACAGTTTTTGTCTCTCTGAAAATAATTAACTGATCACGTAGCTGTTTTGAAACTTGGTTTATATAATGAGATGATACTGAGCCAAAAGCAGAATTTAATAACTGTTTATATGACTGTTCTAGAACTTCTTAACTTTACAGCAGGGTTATTTGGCACTGCTGTAATGAAATCAGAACAAACCAGGATCCCAAAGAGCATTCCTTGTGATTATTAATTCTATGATTCCTTGTGATTAGAAGCATGGTGGAGAAATTTGTTGATGTAGTCTGTTTTGTTACAGCATTATGTGGTACCTGCCAAGACTGTTTAAATAGTTGAACTTTGATAACTTTCTACTTAGAGTAAGTCTGTATATGTTCAAGATGTTTTTACTTTAAAAGTTGTTTTGTTTTCTTGCAGTTTTCACCATTCCATGCAACCTTACTGGCTTCTTGCTCCTATGATTTTACCGTAAGGTATGGTATTTTTTTTAATTGGATAAAAATAGAAAGATAATTATTTTAACATGACTTGCAATAGAAAACAGTTCTATAGTGAACATACCGAGGTGTGGTTAATGTTGCCATCATGTTTCATAAACTGTGTTGAAAATGCCCTGGAACTTCTGCGAGTTCCCCAGACGGCCCAGTATATCTGATACTGCTGAGGATCTTAAAGGTGATTAAAAAGTCCTAAAGAAGTGTAATTTGATATTGGGATTTCTCTAAGATACACACTGTCATAAGTCAATACCCTATGAAGTACATTCCTGAATATCTCAATCACATTCTTTGATCTACATTTCAATTTTCTAACATGAACTGAATATAGTAGGCAGTACATTTAGAAATGGGAGAAACCCTCCTGCCTCCAAAAAATGACTGCAAAGTTACCCACTTGTCCAAATCATCACAATTAATGTCACTTCTGGTTGTGTCGTAAGTGGTCTGACACCCTAGAAAGGTTCTGTATCCAGAGGGAAATCTTGGTAATTCTCAGTGCCTGTACATGTTTCTAAATCATACATCCATATAGTCTTGTGCCATAACATCATATAAAGTTGCATCATGAAGTTAGCCTGGTAAGCATTGTAGGAATTTTGTCTGTTTTCAAAAATCCTACTGGAAGAGCTGAAACACACTGTTTTCATTGAAGCTCTTGGTCACAGCTCCCAGAACACAGCTAAGAGAAATATGCAGGGGTGCAAAGAGGCTCTGAAGCTCTGCTATAGATGATGAGGTACTGCTGGACACTGTACAGTGACAATGGTGACATTTCACAGGGACTTAGTTGCTGGAACAGCTGTCCTTGGCACATATCCTTGGCAACCTCAATAGCACGAAGGGGGATGATGTTGCCTTCCAGGTCTTGGCTGCAGGGAATGCCTGATGCCTCTTCCTGGGGCTGAGGGTGATGGGGGCCTCAGTTGTGGAAGATGTATTCTCTTTGAGATACTGAGGTGAAGATTCTTCAGGAGGAGATGAGCAGACTGTGCACCATCAAGGATAGTGAACGCAAGATTGACAGGGTCTTTACGGAAACACCTCAGAGGTAAGAGCCCAAATCCCACAGTCCAAGTAAGGAGGAGGGACAGTTCAGAGACTATGTTTCAAGCAGTAGAGAATAAGGGTGAAGATTCCCATGATGGGAAAAGGTGGAAACTTGAGACACCTGGCAGCACAAGTTAGAGCTAGAGAACAGGTTTAATGCCCTGGAAATGGATGAGCAACACCAAGCTCAGTCAGCAGAGGTATCAGAATCAGCTGAGCCTGAATCAAGTGTGTGCATCAAAAGAAAAATGTGTATCATCACTGGAGACTGTCTCCTGTTGCATTCCCTTGTGAAGTATCTGTCTGCCAAACTACCTTGCTATCTTGAAAGGTTTTGTTGCCCTCCTTGGGTTGAGGTCTAGGAGGTTGTAGAGAAACTGCTAGGGTTTGTTCCAATTCAGAACACTGCCTATTCTCACTTAGCTGCATGGGTTCTTATGTTCCTGAAAGAGGTGATCGTGAATGCATCAGAAGTGGCTACATGGCATTGGGGGCCAAGGTGATGTTTTCCTTGATCCTGACAGTGAAGGAGAAAGGTTCAGGTAGGAGAAGACATCTCCATCAAGTCAACACTTGGGTGCATAGCTGGTGTCACAAGCAGGGCTTTGTCTTTTACAACCACAAAGTCCTTTTTAAGCAATGGGGGTGCTGTGAGTCAGGCTCAAGATTCATCTGACAAAATAGGGCAAGAGCATCTTTGCCAACAAGCTTGCTAACCTGTTGAGGAGTGGTTTAAATTACAGGTACCAGGATAGAGTGACCATAACCTGAAGAGAAGTGAAAGCATGAGGATCAGAGAGGAATATGGGGAATAGTATAACGCCAGAAGCTTTTGCATTTTGACCTGTGAAAGTGGCCTGACACCTGTGTACAGCAAAGGAGAGAAATGGGGAATTAGAAGTCTGTGTGTGGTGGCAGCGCTATGGCCTCTTGGGGATTATTAGAGAGAGAGAGTGGAACCACTCACAAGATTGGAGTGCTGCAATGGATGAAGACTCCTCTAGAAAGAGCAGCTAGGAAGGCAAGGTGGT
This sequence comes from Margarornis squamiger, assembly GCA_035222235.1. Lineage (NCBI taxonomy): Eukaryota > Metazoa > Chordata > Aves > Passeriformes > Furnariidae > Margarornis > Margarornis squamiger. Next base: position 50,403,893 of record JAWWTY010000106.1, read on the forward strand.
GATAATGGTAAATCTGTGTGTTTCCCACTCCAATGAGTCCCTATATGGGCTTGTTCCTTTCAGAAATGGTGCCTTTTTGTTGTAGATTAGAACTGGATGATGAGATTATATAATACTACTGTCCCTCACAGGTGTGCCATTATGCCACTGATGGATTTAAGTGCTTGAGAACCTTTCTTTATGTTAATTGTTACTATTTTGCACACTGTTACATCGTAGTCCCTTGACGGTGATATCCACTGTCATGTAGTTGGTACCAGGAACCTGACAGTGTAAGTGCTGTGATATGCATATAACTTTCTAGACTGCTGTACCCACGTTCTGTCTTGCATAAAATGCTTAATTTTGTTTATGTTTCAAATGCACTTCTCATAGAATACTGCACAGTGGTCTGTGGAAGGTTATTTATGGGACCTTACTTAACATCCTTTTCTGATGCAGCAGCAGCTGATTTACAGTGTATTGTTTCTCAAAAGACTTCTAGGACTAAGATGAAAAGTAGTAATGGTTTCTTCCAGTGGCCTTGTCTGAGCAATAAGACTAATAATCAGCATGCTGATGCATTGATTGTGTTGCCATGCTCTTCCTATTTTTGACACCAACTATATATATCCTTCAGGTTTGGCACTAATGCACTAATACAGTACTGAAACCTACTGCAATTTCAGCTCTGACATTTTCATATGTGGAAACTGTCAGTAAAGACAGAGAGAGTTCCTAGCTCGCATAACAGTGTGTCTGTTAATGCAGAGCTTGGGGACCTCTTCACAAAATTCACTCTAGGTGTTATTTTTCTGTCCAAATAATTACTTGTTGTGACTAGGGACAGAGGACAGGATTGAAGAGATGAAATAAAGATTTTTAACAGTTTTCTAAAACTATTAGTTTTTGAGTTTGTTATGAGTGAACAAACAGAGAAGGCCAGGTGAAAGTCTTTGGGAAAAGGTGTCACAAGCTAAATATTCTGTATAACGGAGGAAGCTTGTTACCATATGTAGTGGTTTTGGTTCAGGCCCTTCCTGGTAACTGGGTCATAACCAAGGAAGTATTCCATCTAATTTCTTTACGTA
>JAWWTY010000106.1:50405062-50425802 GCA_035222235.1 Margarornis squamiger
CCGGGAGGGGCCTTTGGGACCTCTGTCCTGGGCCCTCTGGTTCTTGGCAGTTGGCCAATTTTCAAACCATCACACCATAAGACTTTGGGAACATCTCTTTTAAAGAATACATAGTATCTCTTTCATATATCCCGTACTGTCACAGTAAGAAATACATTTACTTAGAAATGTTCAGAGTCTGACTGGATGCACATTACACTCCACATGCACATACATGCACACATCCTGTCAAGTATGCACATGCACATACACCAGCCACGTATGGATGTGTGGGCATGAGTATATGCACACATATACATACATATAAATTTAGGAATAAAAATCCTTGATAAATATATAAAAGATGGAAAAGAAATATGGATTCCAGTACATGGTGTTAATTCTGGATCTTGTTGAACCTACTCAAGGTGACTTTTTAGCCCCATTTTATAGCAATTCATAGAACAGCATGGTATGGTAGTCCTTTAGAAACAGATCCATTGCAATGTTATTTTAATAGTAGTTTAGTTATGCTATTACTCATTTATATTCTTTAATGTTTCTGTTTGAAGCTCAGAATTATCTGCAAGCATTAACTTAGAGTAGATAAATGGATACAGCATAGCTTACTGTTTAAGCTCTGTAATCTTAAATGTTACTGAAGCTTTATAGTTTAACCAGACAACTGCAGTCTTAGATCAGATTAGGGTTAGGGTTAGGGCAAACTACCATGTAAGAGATGGATTTTGTTCATTTCAGGTAGAACAGATAGTTTGGCACATAATCACAACTGAATATCTAAAAGCAAATAATAGGAGCTTGAAAGCAAAGTTTACAATGCTTAGCTTCATCCTTTGCAAACAGTATAGTGATTGCATGTGTGCAATATACTCAAGCTACTGAATATAAACCTAGTTTACATGCCAACTTCATACTGGGGGCTAAGGAAAAGTTTTTATATACTTGGGTATAATGATTTGGATTTAACCCCTGTGTAGTAAATGCTTTGTTGGGTCACTTTTTTTCTATACCATTTCCTTACTCTTTGGAAGAGTTCAGAAAAAACGCAGGTCAGTTAAAGAGCAGATTTAACACAAATGAATCATTAAAATGCCAGGAAATGCACAAAGTACTGTCACATTTCCAGGACTTCTTTAGGTCTGCATGCATGTTCTTAAACATTATCTCTATCAAAATTCAGTTTGGAAGAACATCAATGTCATCTTTTACTGGAATCACTGTTTTGTATTTTTGGACTCTTCAGTATGAAAAAGAAATCTTGGTGCATTAGGCACAGACAGTGCTCACCAAAATCTAAACAGAAGATCTGATAAATTATAGAGCTTCATTAAGCTGGGATCAGGCCAGATCTTGGATTGTGTTCATAGGAGCTTGCCCCTAAGGCAAAAAGGCAATTTTTAAAAAAAGTTGTGCTATACTGGACATCATCTCTGTGACACACTTTAAGGTAAACTGCTATCTCCAGCTCTCCATCACTATGTACAAGTTCAGTAACTCTGATCACAAAGCTTATGGAATAAGACCGCTCATAAAATAAACTGGTTTTCACTTCAGTTTTATCCTTATAATCCTTGTAATAAGATATAATCCAAAGTATAAGAGATGTAGCATGAATGCACCACCTGTCTAATGTAGCTAGCTCCTCATCATGCAGCAACAGGCTGCCACAACCTGTGCATCTTACTACCTAGTACAGATGCTGGAACCTGAAATGATACTTGCTGCCCCTTATTTCCCAGCCAGCGTTGAAGGCACGGGGGCAGGAGGTTAGGACAGAGTGCGGAGGAGGACAAGGTAGGAGATAGGTAGGAGAAACTGTATTTGGATTGTTAAAATTATTTTGGTAGGGGAGCACAGATCTTTGTGATTCTACAACAGGTAGTACAAAGCTCAGGCTTTTTCTCTTCACATAATGTCTTGTTTACAATAAGCAGTCCACTTGCAATATATGTGCAGCTTGGGAACTGCTTGTGAAATACATGTAAAACAAATAAAAAAATTCTAAAGAAATGAGGGGAGAGGTACACTTTTAACAATTCCAGTGTAAAAAAGTTGTAAGAAACTGCATTTATATAGGTTTTGTTCAGTGCAGATGTAACTGCAGTTGTGACTTCTAGCTTTCATGTACATGAGATGGGTAGAAAAAGCAGTTCTGCCCAACTGATGCACCTGTGATTGCACAGGCTGCGCAAACGTAGAATGGACCCTAAAAGCTTATGTGGTTGTCTGGCCCACTTTTTAAATTATGCTGCTGACTGTGTTACAGTTCAAGTGAACGCATCTTCACTTTGCTATACAGCCATCCTGCTGGGGTAGGCAGTATCTTAGAAAACTTACATGGCCCTTTCAGCCTTCATAATGTGATGGAAGTTCACTCTGAGCATAATATTGTTGTCACCATGCTAGTTTTGGAAGCTGTGCTTCAGGCAGTGTTTCTCACTTTGGACGGCAGAGTTGTTATGAGATTCATCATTAATTTGTCATCAATAGTTCTCAGTCCTGAGACTGCACATTTTTTTGAGCTTGAGCTAGTAATTTTTTTTATATTAAAAAATCAAAGCTCCCAGTGAGTCTGTTGAACTTGAACTAAGTTGCAGTGCTCTTAAACTCTAAACTGTGTCTGACTTTTTACAACATGACTTCATAGAACACACACCATGTTGTCTTACTGTTTTTAAAATTGATCAGAAAGTATTTTCTGAGTTTTTATTCATGTAGATCTGAAGTTATCTCCTTTAATCTTAGTTTTCAGTTATGAACATCTGTCTTTCAAGACTGAACAGAAAGCTAAAGATAAGGATAAGGAAGGCAACCACTATCACTTAGAAACAACAAGACTTGTTTCCTTACCTTCTTATGAACAAATGTAGGAGGATGAAAATGCTGAAATGGTCTTTTGCTCCTCTCTCCTGCAAAATAAGCTGTTTATCTTAGATCTCAGGTACTAGGAAAAAATTAAGAGGGTTGTTGCTATGGCAAAGCCATTGTGCTGATACCACTCTCCTTGTTTATGAAGGAAATAACATCTACATATTAAACAAACTGACCCTTCTGGCTCCAGTGTTTGCTATTTTACCTGAATTGGTTTGAACTTACAGTGCTTTCAGTGTAGTTGGTCTGATATTGAGCTGTTCTTGTTCAGTATTTTCATTTTCCCGAATAAGATCTAGGCAAAGAGACATCTGTGATTGTTACAGAAGTAGTAAAGCATATATTGACCTCTACATGAATACTTGAACTGCTGAAAATTTGATTACAGCTGCCAGCCCACAAAATATGCTGTGCTGTGCAGCCTATGGACTTTTCTAAGCAGTATATACAACACAGGAGAGAGGAACACATCTTTGGCTTTTGCTGTTGTATGGGGTATTGTCAGTGTGGTGTTACCTGAAAGTTCTATTTCTGAATCCTTTTTTTTATGACTAAGGTGTCTTTTACCTATACTTTCATCCCATCCACCCTTATTTCTCTCTTATCCTTGCTGTTAATTGCACTGACAGACACTGCATCTAATGGGAAGTAGCTGGGAGAAGCAGAGCACCTCAGAAGGCTTGAAAGAAAAATTGCTTTTTAAAATATGAACTAGTGGAATTAACTGTGTAATAACAGCTGATATCTGTAGTACAAATTTGTTATTAAATTATAATATTAAATTCTTTTTTACAGAAACACAGTTTCAAATTTAAGAATGTGAATGACTGAGATCTCTAAATGAATGTGTAATTTTCATTTAAATAAAGACTCCATAGTTAATGATACCAAAAAATTGAGAAAAATCATAAATTGTGCAAATGTCTTTCAGGGATAAAATTCCCCAGCCATCAAGAAGTATTTTAGCCTACATTTCTTTTTCTCTGTTTTAATAATGTCCCAACGACTGCTCCTCAGTGCCAACTTTGATCTCAGTTTCTGCAACAGGAGACAAAGATGGCTTTGCCCAGTGGGGTTTAATTTATGCAAATCAGCAGATGGCTTTGCAGGAATATGATTTGTTATGCTTCCTAAGTGGATGAGTTTGCTTTTTTAAATACCCTGGCAGCAACAGATTTGTCAATATCTTCCATTATTTTTTGAAATGGCCTTTCAATTACTTTAATTGTGGTTTGTTTGATTTTTTTTTTTTCTCTCTCTTTCTCTTTCCCTCCTTTATTCTCTCTATAGATTCTGGGACTTTTCCAAGCCTAATCCTTTGCTGGAAACAGTTGAGCATCATACTGAATTTACATGTGGACTGGATTTAAGTCTTCACAACCGTGGTCAGGTAAGAGCTGGGATGAATTTTCTTTTCACTTGCCTATTATAGCCATGGTAGTCATGGCTGGACTGCAGGATTCATATCCTGAATAAGTCACCAAATTGTAGAAAGCTGCTGGAAGTGAGTCTGGCTGAATGCTTATTGAATAAACATCATTTCAGGTCCATTTTTATTTATAAAGCTGTTACTTGCATTGGGTAGGAGAGGAGGGCAGGACAGACAAAATGGCAAAATCAGATAACTGAAAGCTACAGTGAACTCAGGGAAAGTGAAGTAGTTTTGTTTCAGAAGGAAGAATAATAGAGAAGTGCCTAGAATGCTAAGCTAAATACAGAGCTTTCTTCCATCTACTTAGATTGTCAGGTTAAACATTGGTAGTGTCACACATGATGTTTGGAGGACTAGAAGAGGCTTATATATGTGGTTGAAATTCTAAAACCCTCAGTTATTAACATGAGTGAATGGAACCCTTTATCAGTGGCACCTATTTATGTACTGGTTCTCCTAGGATTCTCCTCTCCTTTTGTTGCTATAGTCATTTCTATTTTGTAAACAGAGGATTTTTTTGTAGTATGAACTGTTTTTTTCAGAGAAGAAACTCAGAAAACCTGAAGTTAGTTATTTGCTTTAAAATGAGGAAGCCTTTAGTTTTCACTAGAAAGTACTGTAACTGAGTTAACTGTAACTAATGCATTATTTAATGGGCCACAGATATTATTTACATCTAGATTCCTCTTAAATTACAGTGAAATTAACTTTTTGCCCCAGATAAAAATCTGCATTTGCAGATGCATAGCATCTCCTTTAAATTCTGTTTGGACAAAGCAAATAAAATCATTGTAATTTCTGCTGATAAAAGGATGCAGGAGAAAGGTGTAAGTTTGGCAAAATACTTAGCTTAATGCATGTGGAACCATTTTAGCCAAATGCCAGCTTGATGAGTTTTCTGCCTGGTTGGTTGTTCCTTTATTCTGTTGCTTCGGTGGTGCTGCAGTAATTATTCACAAGGCCATGCTCTAACCACACAGGGGAATTTGCAAGGCTGAAAAAACCTCTCAAGGTTCAGGTTACTTTTCATTAATGCCAGGCAAGAATGCATAAAGGCCAGCTGCAGAATTAAAACTTCATCCCAAGAGAATGCATAGGTATGATTCTGGCTGCATTGGGTCCAGAGGGAGCAGAAAGCATAGCTTAGTACATTTAGGACCTCACAGTGCTACAGCAGTGCGTGTGCTGAGCTCAGTTAGGCTTTCCATGAAGTTGGTGTGGGTTTTGCATTGGATCTGAACGAGGCGAGAAGACCTTCCTTTCATTTTGTTCTGAAGATGTGATTACATCCTGACAGCAAGCCCACTGCTTCATGGCACATAATGAATTGAAAGAAAACTGCTGCACATGCACTTGTATGTTGAAAAAGGAAAATGATGTTGTGAACACCCATCAACATTAGGGCATTTTTGTATTCAGGTATCTCTTTTTCCATGCAGAAATTCTACAAGTCCGATGTTGGACTTAATGCACAAAATCTGTAAATCTGGGGTACGGATCTATATTCACTGCATGCCAATGTGCGTTCCAGACAGAAGTTTGGCATTTGCAACAGCTTTAATATTCCTCTGGTTTTTTTCTATTGAGTTGATTTAATCTATTGTGAGAGTTGGATATCACAGCAATGCAAAATGTAAATGTTTCGGTTTTTAAAAGAAGTTTAAAAACTGTGATAGAACTAAACTCTCACTGAGTTAAAGAGTGAATACAAGGGAAACTTAACCCCCATTTTTAAAGAAGATCTGTGAGAGACCACCATGAGTACTCTGTTCAGCTCTGGGACTTGCAACTAAAACAGGACATGGACCTGTTAGAATGAGTCCAGAGGGAGGCCATGAAGATGATCAGAGGGCTGAAACATCTCTCCTATGAAGACAGGCTGAGAGAGTTGGGGTTGTTGAGCCTGGAGAAGACAAGGCTCCAGGGAGACCTTATAGAACCTCCTGGTACCTAAAGGAGTCCTCCAAGTGAGCTGGACAGGGACTTTTTACAAGGGCATGTAGTAATAAGACAAGGGGTCTTCAAACTGAAAGAAGGTTGAGGTAGGTGTAAGGAAGACATTCTTTACTGTGAGGGTGGTAAGACACTGGAACAGGTTGCCCAAAGAAGTTGTAGATGGAAGTGTTCAAGCCCAGGCTGGATGGGACTTTGAGCAACCTGGTCTTAGGGAAGTTGGCCACGCCCACGTCAGGGGGGTTGGAACTAGATGATATTTAAGATCCCTTCCAGCACAAATAATTCTATGATTCTGTGAATGCTTGCTGAATAGTTGCTTCCAATATGATCACTTGCCGCCTTTCCCTGGCTTCTGCATCAATCCAACAAAGAGTATTCGCCTCAATTTTATGCTGCTGTTCACAATATGTAGGTTGTCTTCATGTCTGTTCTTTATCAATCTGATAATGACCGCTATTGTTTATTTTCTTCATGTATTTGCATGATTTGTGATTTTTCACTTTGTGCTTTATAAGGAGTTACAACTTGAAATTTGAACTGCTTCTCTCCTCCAGGGAGGAGATGGAACATCCAGGGAGAATGCAGGATATTTTACTCATAATGAACAAGCTATTCATTTATACTCAAATTAAGTACCATTCTGGTAATTTACCTTTGTTTTCATTCTTGATATTTTTGTTGTCTAGACAGATTATATTTTATTTGGCTTTGTCCAGTGAACTTCAGCATTTTTGAAGTATCTTTTGCATGTCAAGGGAAAAACTATCTGCACTATTGAAAAAGTGTTCAAAATAGATATTGTGATTAAGTAGCTAATCTAGGAATTACAAGACATTCCTGTGGAACTGATTGAGTTTTGAACAGAACCCGCAGGCAGAGAGGAGGTACGTGCAGGCAGGCTGGTTCTTGTACAGTATCCTGCTAAGGGAGGCAACATGGGGAGAGAGATCTGGTCGTAAGGAATGGGTCCTAGGTGGTAAAAGGACCCACTAGTGTTAGCTAGATGAAACAGAAAACTCCTTTGTGCTAACTTAAAGATTCTAGTGTCTATTTTGGAGTGTGTGCCTCTACTTAAAGTGTTTTTTGAAAGCTTTACATTTTAAAAATCAGCTGTTGGTGGGTTTAATTTTTTTCCCCAACCATAATGTTAGTGTCGGGTTCATAGCAATTTGAGATAACAAATTTCAGGTGCATAGAAAAATGTGTACTTTACAGTGCAAAGCATCAACAGAAATGATCCTCATGATATTCAGGGTATTTCTCTGTTAAACTGCAAGTGCTGATGTGAGAGCTGGCCAGGCGGGTTGTCTAGGAGAAAATACTCCCAACTCCAAGGTTCAGTTTTGGCACACACAAGAACAGTGTCAAGACCCTAGGCACCAAAAATCTTTTAAATTTGTAATGGTCTGTAGCATTAAGAACTGAATAAATCTGTTCACCATGTCAGCAACATTAAGAGTATGCAGTTTTTTAAACCAGTTCTTTCTGAAGTCTGGGGACAAGAAAAACAATTAAAGTTTGCTTCTTTCTATACACACTAGATGGGCATAGGACTATAAAAATGGTAATCAGCTATATACTATTCCTTGCTTGCGGCTGTTAATGCTAGACCGTATAGTGGGGTTGTACTCTGTAGCTCATTTGGTTTCTTGCTTCTCTCCTGATATTTACTTTCCCTGTATGTGATCTGTGGGTCTGATGAATTAAAATATAATACTCCTTTAAGCCTATCTCTTACTGGGATTTTGCTGTGCTTACATTCATGCTTCCATTCTGTAGGTAACTTCTTTTGGTATTATTTTTGCAGGTTTATTTAAAAAGCAGCCTTTTTCTTCTGTTGTATGTTGAATGCAATGTGGCAGTCATTAATTAATTTTAAATGCCTTTGGACAGTCCATTAATGACACAGATAAATAGTACAGATCCTGTGAACATTCACCTCTTGTCTTGATTCTGAAATTATTTCCATAAGTATATAAAAAACAGAAGACATATACGTGCAATGAATTTCTTTAAATCATGGACAAAAAAATACCTAGCCCTTTCTCTTGTAGTTCTAAAGCTGTATTTTGCTTAACACAAATGTGAAAGAGACTGAAGCTCTGAAATTTGTCTGAAAACCTCTTTCAGCCACACCTTACATCTGTTCTGAACTCCATAAAGCAGCCACTGGAAAGTATAAATTAATGTTTTCTATTGAGTCAGGCTTTCTATCTTGCTGATGAGAATAGGATTAAGTGTCTAATGAGAACAGAAGAGGAATCTTTCCATTTCTCTATAGTTTTATGTTATGCACAATGACATTCCTAAATTGCAAGGATATGTGATTTTTAATGGAAGTGATGGCAAGTGGTGTAGTGGCTTAGAACACTTGATAGGCAAAAAGCACATTAGACATCTCTGACATGCCAAATCAAAGCAAGACTTCACAGCAGATAATACTGAGGTGCTCCCTTTGGAAATTAAAAATGTTTTGTCCCAGATGAGGGTCAACCAAATGTCAGTTCTCTAGTCCAAAATCATCTTGTTACCTGAATGCATATGAAAGTCTAGGCTTTAGAATAACTTAGGTGCAACACAAGTAGTGATTGCTTACAATCTGCTTTTACTGCACATGTATGTGTTTGGATCATAATCACACTACAAATGGACAGCTGTCTGTCTGAATAGCTATTTCAGTCAACATAGTTTGGGAGGAAACTTGTTTTCTCTAGCCCTCTGTCTGGCTACACCTCCTTATTTTTCCAGTTCTCCTCCACCTGGTGGTGTTGGGGTGAGTGAGCTGCTGTGTGGTACTTAGTTGCCAGCTGGGGTTAAACCATGACACACGTACATGATACCACACATTGTGGAGACAGTGATAATACCAGGGCAGTACCCGTGACTCTTCTGCTCCGTGTTATACTGTCCTTGTGATTCAGGTTTCCCAGCTTCTCCCTCAAGCTGTAGGGTATCGCCAGCATGTTTTGACAAACCACAGTCCTTGCACGTGGTCAGAGGTAGGTAGAACTGAGAAGAAGTGCCTGCTTTGTAGCATTGGTCTGTTGATTCCATGAAACATTGATGTACTGATGGTATAATGAATCACTAAAACTTTAAAAGCTGTCATTTCTTACTGTTTGGAGGGACGTTGTAGCCCAGCTGTTACACTTGAACTGTATGCCCTGAAGATAACTTGAAGTCTAGTTCTAAATTCATCCAGCTTTATGGAGAAATTTTTGATCATCATCAAGTTGCGGTGTATGGGCTTGTTCTGCTACTTGGGTTTTGTTATGCACCTTTTCAGTGTGCTGCATTAGCTATGCCAACACAGGAAGCAGGAGAACAGATGGGAGGGGCTTCTGAAGTTGGCTTAACCAGTATAGCCAAATATAAATGCAGATGATGTTTTAATGAGGCTGTTTGGCTACGTATTTTGCTGTTCATTTAAATTAATTGTTCACCCTCCACAGGCCCAGAAATGTTGATTGTTCCATATAAAAGTGGAGTTACATCTTGTGGAAATGTACAGAAAAACAGACTTTCTCTGCTTTTTCTTTTGATCACTTGTTCTTATCTTTTACACTTAATTGGCAAGGAACTGATAGCTTCCATCCAGCTGTTGTGGCTATCCCACTGCTATAATTATAACACTCTCTGTACTTCATTTTAGTTTCTCCTTATGGTTCTTCTCCAGGATGCTACTGAAGTTATGCACTTAGTGATTCTTTGAGATAAAAAGAACCTACTTAATTAATTTCAGAGTGGATTTTTTCATGAAAACACCAGATTTCACCAGCTGCAAATGTTAAACAAATTTGAACTCCTTACAGAGTTGAAGAGGCTAAAAGAAGGTGACATTTCTTACTGGGGCCTGTCATATATCTTTCCCAAACTATTAGAATTAAACTTTCACTGTGTAAGTCAAAACTAGCCACTCATGAGTAATGGTCATTAGCAGCTAAAGTCTCTTCCTAAGGTGTTTGGAAAGGCTGTCAGGCATCACAATTCTGTAAAAGCTACAAGTGTATGGAGAGGAAAATACACTAATTTTGATTCTGAAGTACTGGGAAGGGTGAGAGGCAGTATTTTCTTTCTCCTTAAGAAAGAAATGGATTTCTTAAGCAGTATTTGGAACATCTGTTTCTGATAACTCTAGTTTGATCCTAGATCTTTATAAGAAATTCTGGTCCAGGGTTTGTTTTATTCTGTCTTTACTGGAAATAATAATTAAATCAAGGTGTGTTTTTTCAGAAGTAAATTAAAAGAAATACTGGTGTTACTGCACATTGAAAATAAAAAGCTTTAATTTGCAAACTCCCATTACTTACACTTTTGTGAAGGTTGACATCATGTGAAGTTCACTCTGGTAGCTGTTAACCAAACAAGCCACAGTAGTGGTTCAGATTTTCTAGAACAAAATAGGCATTGAATTAACTCAATGGATCATGCAGGATGCATTATGCACGTGACCAATCAGTTTTAATGTTCATCTGTGAAAGTAATTTGATGAGTAGCAAACCTAATAGTTTGCTTTATTTCCGCTTAATTTCCATTCCACTTGCTTAAAGGATGCTCAGGACCCCTCAAAAATATGTAATAATGGTATAAATAGACCATTAAATTCTGTTTGAGAAGACACAGAAGATAAAAACTAAAGAGGAAGGGAAACAGAACATTAATGGAAGTTAAGAACTGAATACTTTTTCTGCTGTGTCTTCTACAGAAAAAAATAAAAAAGGTCTTATTAGTTTTACTTGATGGGGAAAAGCTGAGAAATGGGTCACTCTCAAGCACATTTATGTATTGTATGATTTATTATGAGCACTCTGGAAGGTGAGTGGCACCAATGTAGTTCTGGAAATACTAATCTAGAGAGGGCTGGACTTTCTTTGATTAAACCCTTTCATAAAGGGGTGACTGAACTCCTTTTTAGTTTTTAGTTGTTCTTTTGAATGTGTTTAATCTTGGTTAGGGCTTGGAGATTTATTACACCTTCAAATACTAAAAACAGGTTAGTGGCTAACTTGGGAGTTTTTTCTTGTTCTCTGGCATCTTCTGAACAGAAAAGAGACACAATGTCATGCAGGTAATTGCACCAGACTGAATGGATTGCCTGCGGGTGCTGGAAAAGGTCTAAGTCTATTGCAAGGCAAGATGATTGTGATGAATAGGAAACAGAGAGCCTTTCAAGGGAGTAAATCAGTTAGTGAGTCAATGGAAATGGCTCTGACAAATGAATGGATATCCGTATTAGATCAGTTGGTGGAAAACACTGTTATACTCTGGGACATGGATAAACACTTCAATAAAATATAGGATAGCTGTTTTAGTTGAGTAAAACTATGATTTTCTAGTCAAGCAATGTGATTAATGCAGTTTTTCATTTGTTTCCTTGCTTTTTGGCTTTACTTGAAGAGAAATACAGTGATCCCCATCTCTACTGGCACATAACTCGACATATTTATTCTTCAGTAATAACAGTATAGTACCTTTAGTGTATATGCTAGTATTGCAAATTTGCTACTTAAATAAAAGTATTAAAGATGAGCAATAAATGTAATTTTGTTAGGCTGCCTTTGTCCCATATAGCTTTACTTACGTTGAAAATTACCAGGTTTAGAATGCTTTTTCTATTTACGTTATTTCTTGATGTAGTTTACCAGTCAGTGTAACATAAAATATTCTTGTTGTACGATTAAGTTCTAGTTATTCTCCTTTTCCATGTAATGTCTGATAGTTAAAAGCTGGTATAGTAAATTGCATTCTATAGCTACAAAAGCAATTCAGTTTTCATAAATGATAATGAAAATTGTATGGCATGCAAAATGTAGCATGCAAAATAGTCAGTAGTATATGGATATGACAACTTATGCAGTTCTTTGCAACTGAAGTAAACTGTCCTGTTAGTGCTCTGTTGGCATGTCAGTTTAAAAAAAAAAAAATCATGCATCCTTTAAAAACTGAAATCAGTGAGATTTGTTTGAATCTCAGAGTAAAATCTGTCCCCAAGACAGCAGATATTTTTACAGAGACAAACCTGCCCATGCCTTCTTGTTCCTAATGGTGGAGGCTTTTATCAGGTAGACAAGTAAAGTGTGAGTCCATTTTTGGTTTTCCTTTGTTCTTCATCCTGACACAGGAGGATTTTCTCCACCTGTTAGTAACATCATCTTATTGATCAAAATATAAACTCTAGAAACTTGCAGCTTTTTTTATCCCATATTTATTTACTGTAGTGTGCTGGATGAGCCCTCAACCCAGTGAAATTTCTACCCCTACTTTAATATTTAAATTAAGTAGCATTTAGTTTATTAAAAAAAAGGCTAAAGTGCTTTAAAATATTTATTAAAATGTTCATATGTCACACAAGAACTGACATTTGTAAATACTTTTAAAGCACTTATATTCAATATCCTATGTTCCCCTCTTGTGGGGAAAGGACACAATGGTCTTAAGACCCCTGTACAGGTCATAAGACAAAAGGCAAAATGAAAGAAGACATTTTGTAAACTGATGCAGTAGCTGCATGACCAAGTGCTTCTCTTTATTTCAGGATTCATCTTAGTCGTTTGTATTTGAGGCAGTGATAATCTATGAGATACTGCAAAGGGGCATGTAGGAGCTGTCCATCAGTGAGTAAATGCTGCTGCACCCTTAGCTTACAGTTGTCCCTGTTCTCTGACAGTCTTGGATGTATTTTGGAGAAAGTACAGAGAAATGGAAATGCTATTTCATTTTGTAATGCTCTGATACCAGTATTCCATTGCAGACTTCCTGCCACACAGAAGAACTTGATTCCCTGTTATTTGCTGTAGCTTTTATTTTCCTTTTGTTGGCTAGCTATGTTTTCTCCTTTCATGTGCTATCATTAAGTCAATGAGTTGGGCAAGCTACCACAAGTGATCCTTTTCAAACTCCCTTTTAATACCCTCTGTTCATTTTTAGTGTTGGTAGATTAAATGGTTCTATAACTATATTTGTTCAGAGGCTGTTTCAGGGATGCTAATTACATTGATAACAGGTGGGAATTCCCATGGGATTTTTTCCAAATGTTATTTCTGTTTCTTGGTTCTTTGCGAAAGTAGGAAGTATTGCCTATAGAAATACAGACATTGATCTATAGCTGTGAGAATAGTAAAAGACCTGCAGTTTATGTGATTGCCAGTTTCTACCCAGGATTTAATGGATAATACAAATTTTCTTCTGGGTGTGATTTGGGAGACTGCAATGCAGCAGAACATTATGCTACAGAAAGCTCTATTATGTCGTATAAATAGACAGACACGTTGTCAAGAATTTTTTTGACCCATTTAGATGTATGTGGAAGGCACTTCAAATAACTAAGTAGAACCAGCTAAGGAAGCAATAAAAATGAATAATAGTGCAGTATAGTAAACATAAAATGGGCTAATTATAGTCTGAAATCAAATATTGTAGTTGGATTTCCAAATTTTTAGTGTGCAGCTGTTTATTCTGGCTCTAGAAGAGAACAGGAATTGCAGAATACAGCAGAAGGAGGCTTGTTGTGCAGAGGATCCAGTACTGTATCTTTTGTGATCCCAACTGGAAATGACATTGTAAAGATAATGCAATATGGATTCAGCCAAATTTACTGGAATGTGTTTGTGGACCTCATCAGCTTTTTCTCTTCAGCTCTCCTCTTTGTTCACTTTGCCTTAGTTCTTGTCCCCCACAATATTTTCTGAATGTATATTATAGGTCATCTTCTTAACTAATTGTCAGTGTGGTTAACCCTTTCACTTTGAGGCCCCCAATTCTCAGTGCTTAGCAAATAGATATCTCTCTTCTCAACAAAAGACAGTACAATGATCTCATAGTTTATCAAGTATGAGACTGAAATTCTGGCTTAATTCTTCAGGAAGCTTCCTGTACAATGTTGTTGAAATTCTTTGTTTTTCCATTCCTCAACACTTCATTAGGAAAATGTCTGTAACAAATTTCTGTACCTGCAAGTACAAGAAAGTTGTTCAGATCTGATAATGAAGTGTTTAGATATCATGGTAAAAGGATCCTGAGACTCTGTAAAAAGAAAAAACATGACAAGGTCTGGACTTCTGTGTGTCTTTAATTAAATTCTTGGTTACATTCTTTAGCCTATTTGGAATAATCAGCTCAAACCCTAAGGTTTACACACTTTCCTCATGGAGAGTATGAAAAATAGGAGGTTGTTAATTTTCATGAAAAGTTAATGTTTTAAAAAAACAAACCCCATTTCATTATTACATAATTTTGAAGCATTGTAAATCAAAGTACTGACTGGCATGAACTCCACAATATGCATTAATTCTTCGAAGTTCCCTTTGGTTTTTGTAAAAATGACACAAAGGATCTAAATAGATTTTGTTTGCTTTGTAGGTGGTGGACTGTGCTTGGGACGAACTAGTCAAGATCTATACTCCATCATGTCTGGCAGTTCCTGTTTAGAGGAAAAGTGAAGATGATCTGACACACCAGGAATCTTTCTCTATTCCCCCACAACCAGACTTATGCTGAAGTGTCAACTGTATCACTAATCTTAGTGTCTCTTCTTAAGTAAAACTGCTTGAATGGAGTGTTGTGCACTTAAACATGAGGAGACTTTAGGACTTGGTTTACTGTACAGGTAGTACTTGAACTAGCAAAATGTTCAACAGCTACTGATAGCAGATATGAGTGCTGTCGTCGGAGTGGAATCACCAACACAATTTTGTGATCTGTCTGGCTAATGATGAGAGCAGAGGCCTGAATCTTCTTGTTCCTTATAAAAAATAAAAGTAACTGGCAGTGTACTTCAATAATGTCACTATAGAAAAGGGGGAAAAAAGGAAAAGAAAATAAAGGCTTTTCACTAAAAGTAAAGTACTGTAATGTAAGTGTTTATCATACAGATGCATTTATATATTTTGCTGTGACTCATGTTGCATTATTTTCTTTTGCAATATGATGAATACTCTAAATCGACAGTAAATGTCATAGTTTATAGCCAGCTGATTCGTTTGACCTTTTTGATTGCTACTTCACAAAGATGATGAAGATTATTTTCATATATTTGTTCTGTTAGATCTTCTTGAGTAAAACAGTTGATGAAGTTATGTAAAAAGATACTCTGATAATAGAGAAAACATTTAGGAAAAAATGAAAGATATATACAAAACTAATTGGATCACAATCCTCAAGATTTAGAGATAGGAGAGTCATCTTTTCTATTATACTTGTCTTGTATTTTCACTTAGAAAGCTTTTCCAAGAAGTAGGAGAGGAATGTGGCCATATATTCAGTGTTTCTGGACCTCTGACAGTCCAGGCAAGAGGAGAGCTCACATCCAGACCAACTGAACCTATATACATGCAGATTAACTGCATGACATAAGCATAGCAGATCCAGCATGGCCAAACTATTACACATATTAGAATATACCCAACATGTTAGAGGTCTGTTGAATATTTTGCATTCCCACTTTGACTCCTCAGCCCACACGCTGGTATTTTCATCTGAGTTTTCTGGGAAAGTAGAGCTGTTCAGTTGTAACACTTCTCCAGTCACCTTTGAATTGTTTTTTAGGATCCACGTGTGATAGTACTGCAGTGCTCATTGGTATATGTTAGGCTTTTCTCCTAGTTTTCTGCTAGCCTTTTTTTTTTTTTTCTTTTACCTTCTTAAAGCTTTCTCCCTTCTGCTTCTGCTGTTAACCCATGTCAACTACCATCAAAAGACTTTTTGTAGGTCACATCTTTGCAGATCTTCGGTCAGGTTTTAATAGTCTGCTCTTAATGAATACTGTACATTTCTGGGTTGCACCACTCACAGATCAAGGAATAGCAGACACTGCCAGATCTGCTGGATGGTTTGAAGCAATGAAAGGAAGAATTCAGCTGAGCTAAGACCTGAAGTTACAAGGAAAGAATAATTGTTCTATCTTGGAGAAAGAGCCAGGGAACTAGCAGATAGCCACAGGGAGACATTCATATATTAATTTGATGTATAGGGCAGGACAGGAAGAAACTTTCTACAACATGATAATTTGGATCCCAGTAGGATCTTGTATTTTTCTGAGTCAGTGCAAACTGCCCCCAGAATGCCATCTTTTTGAGCTGAATTAATAAAAAGTAGATTTTCTTTTTTTTTTTCTTTTTTGTAACAGTGTGCTGCACCAAATTCCTAACATTTATTGCACTTTAATTCTATGTGCTGAGGAATAATGCAACAGTAAAGCTGTGCTGCATGCAGCTTTCACCAGTACGTGGGCCATAAAATCTAATTTTAGGCATTAAAATTGATTATTTCAACTTCAATAGTTACTCCACTCTTCTGTTTTATCTCCCTTTTCTGCTTTGACTTCAACTTACTTGTTAAACATTTTGGTGGTGAGTGTGTATTTTATATGCATGTTTCTGGGGAGACAGAGGGAGTGAGATATTCCAGAATGCTGCCATAGCCTATCAGTGGGAAGGGCAAATTCAGAATACCTAGCACGGAGAAAAAATAATGGCGTTGTGAAGATGGAAACTTAGCTTATGGATTAAACCTTTCCTCAACTGCCTTCTCTCCCCTCTTCTCTAGTTAGCTTCAGTGCTGAGGATTGCTGCATCCGGATTTAGTTCTCTTGAAAGATGATCACATCCAGAAGATGCACATAGTAAATAAAAACTGTGGCCTTTAATCTTCCTGTGTGGTCTTTGAACGGAGAGAATGTGCTGTAACATTTCTGCACTGTAACAGAAAAAACAATCTGGCAATAGTTGTTGCTGATTCTTAATTCTCAGGGAATATTTGCTATAGTTGTTTTAAAGAAATACTTTTTATTTTATGACCAAAATACTAGCTTCCAATAATTTTTTTTTTTTTTTGTCTTGAAACAGTTGTTTAATGACAACCATCTAAAAAATGTAATGTGTTCTACTTTTAAACATGCTGCTGTGGAAGATTTTGTTTTATTGGAGTCTGTGGGTTTCTCTTTGGTTCAAGAAACATACTGATTAATGAAGTTCTAAAAGTGTAGATTTGTTGTTCTGTAATGCTATTAAATTAATTGCACACAGTATCTTTGGCTGTACTCTTGTGTTCACTTCCCCAATTAAGGAATGTCGATCAAAAGTCAATTCAGAGAAAGATACTGAGAGTGTCTTGTAGAATAGAGTATAGTAATCATGGTTTATCTCTTGTATGAATACTGGGTGACAGTCACATTTTTCCTCTTTACTTCTAGAGCCCATACTTTATGAAACTTGCCCTAGCTGTATGTCCCATCAGGTCTGCACTTTGATAAAGGAAACCTATTTTAAATGATTCTTGTGTCTGCTTGTGCAGACCATGTGACAGTGATGAAGTGATCTTTTCTAGCCAAGTACAGTGCTGGCCTCAAATTTTGCTGCATAAGCACAAGCACAAGTGTTTCAGTAGTACTGCTCAGCTTTGAATGTGCTAAGGGTCATGGGATGGGGAATGGATACAACTCTGCACAACACTTCCCCGAGAGACCTCATATGGTTGCATTAGACCCTAATTAAAGCAAATTGTCCATTAAACATTTTACATAGATCTTTACCATTTTCCAATAAATCATTTTAAAAAACCCTTTGCCATTAGGAAGACACCAATTTGCTCCAGATGTTTTTTTTCCTCTCACCCGTGTCACTGTACCTAGGTGAAATGCAGAACTGAGCATAATTTCCATCAAAATCTTAAGAGTTAAGGCATCATCATAATCTCATTAGGGTAAGTAACCACAGAGCTATTCATGACTGATCTGCATCCCACTGCGAAGCCAAAGCTCTGTAAAAGAGTCAACTTATGAACTAAGCACCCACTGTTCTCTCTGGACACCAGAACAACTAGTGTGAGAATGTAAGAAGGATGTGAAGGTCTTTGAATGTGTCCAGAAGAGTACCACAAAGCTGGTGAAAAGGCTGGAAGGCATATCCTGTAAGGGGAGGCTGAGGACTTTGAGCTTGTCTAGTTTGGAGTAAAGGAGACTGAGGGGCGACCTCATCACTCTCTGCCACTTCCTCAGGAGGGCAAGTGGAGAGGGAGGTCCTGATCTCTTCTTGTGATCCAGTGATAGAATGTGTGGGAATGGTTCAAAGTTGCACCAGAGAAGGTTCAGACTGGACATCGGGAAGCATTATTTTACAAAAGGGTAGTCAAACACTGGAACAGGCTTCCTAGAGAGGCAGTCAATGTCCCAAGCCTGTCAAGTGTTTAAGAGGCATTTGGACAATGTCCCTAATAACACGACTTAATTTCTGGCCAGTCCTGAATTGGTCAGGTACTTGAACCTGACTTGGATCATTCTGCATTCCTTGCAAGTAAAATAGTCTATTAAAATTTTTATGCTTCTGATAGGTTTGTTTTTCTGTTTCAGTCAGACAAGTATTTAGCCCCTAAAGCAGACTTGCAGCCTGATACTCTTCAATGTCAGAGACTTGCTTCTCTAAAGGTAATTTCGCTGGTGAGGGGACAAAATTGTTTCTTCCTGAGGTTATGCCTCTGTGGAATCCAAATTACTACAGTATTTCCAGAAAGCACAATTAGATTTTTTTCCATCTGCACTTATTTGGCAGAAGGGGCTTTTTTTCTCCCATTTGCAAACTGTCACGGTGATCCACACTTTCCATTAAATTGTACTGCATGTGGGCTTGAGGTGAGTCCAAATGGAAGCTGGTGTAAGTGGGTTCTGAAGCCAGACTTGGTCTCCAGTACCTATGCTTTCCTTTCCCACATTACTAATTTCTATCTTCAGACACTCATATTTAATGTGTACCTAGTTTCATTGTTTTAACCTTGTCCTGCCTCCTTTCCCATCTTTATCAGTTCCACTGTTAGTTCTAACCCAGGAAATCTGTGACACATCCTCTTTGGTGTTACTGATCCCTGTGGCCACTGAGAGCTCCTTACTGTGCCCAACAATAATCCTGGGGATACACAGCTGCTCTCGTTTCAAAGAGATCAATGCTATGGGTCCCATGTGCTTTTTGCTTTTTTTTGCCACTCCTCCATACCAGTGTGCTCATTTAGTGCACACTTGCTTGCTTGGCATTGTGAATGCCTGCCCTACTCTTGCTGAGAGCTGTTGGCATCAGCACCCCTGTTCTGTGATTGCTACAGGTCTCACCTGAACACTGAGCTCTACCAGAGTTTCCAGGGTAATGACTGGGAAGAAGTATAGCTGGCTTTGGAAGCTGGAGTTGTCTAGTGAGGTCTGGGAACTGAACTAAGACTGAAATACAACATTTTTCCACAGAAATCTGACAGAAAATAGTTATGCCTTTTTCATACTGCTGAAATGCATGGGGTGCTTGTGTAAAGTTCTGTATAAACCCACCAGAACTGGCAATCCTTGTCAGGATCTGCTCCAATCTTTTTACAGCAAGTCTTCTGAAAACAAGCTTTGGGTATCAAGTGTGCCATTTCCCCCCAAGCTCGTTCTTCCTAATACTGTTCCTGTGAAGAGGGGGGAGGCTGGTTTTGTTTAAAATAAAGAATAACTTTGATAATTTCATATTGATGGGTGAAAGGCATTCTTACTGATAAGAGAAACTGAACATCTATGATGTTAAAAGAAGGCTCAAGATTATAAGGCAGCTCCGAATAAAAGCAGAATTTTTCATTCCCTTGAGTTGCCTGACACTGTTGGGGACTGGTAGAGAGGACCGGCTGCCTGAGAGAACTGCTTTTGCTTTTCCTCATAATCGAGGTGGTCTGTTGCAGTCCCCAGTTAAAACCTTCATCTGGCAAGTCGAGAGAACGAATCGGCTTATTTAAACTTACGAGGCTTTAAAAATTTATCACTTTCAAAGACTTTGCGTGGTTACCAGTTTTTAGTGACTTCTCAAGGAAAATCCCCCTGCATGAACCCGGTACTCCCTGCTTTCTTAGCAGCCGTTCCCCTCTCTCCGACGTTCCCCGCCCGAGAAGGGGTTCCCTTGAACGAGCTGGCCGTGGCCGGGACCCCAACCTGGGAATACAGAGTGGCTACGGGAGCGATGCTACGGGAGCGATGCAACGGGAGCGATGCTGCCGGTAGGCTTGACGGATGCTGCTTCCAGGAAGGCTGTATAATTTTGGGGAGAAAGAAGGGGTGCTCCCCTGCTTGTGCCCGCGCAAGGGAGCCTGCACTGAACTCCCGGCTCCGAGAGATGTGGGGTTTCCCGCCGGTTTCCCACGTTATTTTGGGGCCGGTGGCACTCTGCCGCGGAGCTGCGGGCGCCCCGTTATCCCGCGGGTGGAAAACACGGCTGTGCCCGCTACCGCTGCCCGCCCTCCTACACCCGACCGGGCTCGGGAGGGCTTGCGGGGGGCGGGGGGTCCTTCCCACTCCCGCTGAGCCGGGCGTGCTCCGGGAGACACGGCGGGGCGACGCTGGCGGGGACACCGCGGGCGGGGACGGCGGGATGGAGGACACCGAGCGCGGCGGCGCAGACACCCCGGGGATGGCCGAGGGGTCCCGAGGGGTTTCGGGGGGTCCCAAGGGGCTTCGGGGGGTCCCGGGGATTTGCGAGG
>JAWWTY010000106.1:50425902-50541438 GCA_035222235.1 Margarornis squamiger
CCCCGCGCCGCCGCGGGTGGCCGGGCGGGCGGCAGTGCCGCGGGCCCCGGCGGCGGGGCCGGGCGCGGGCACCATGCTGCGGTGGCGCGGCCGGGCGCGGGGCGTCGCGGTGGCGGTGGCGCACGGGCTGTGCTCGGGCTCGCTGAACATCCTGCTGAAGTTCCTGCTGGCCCGCTACCACTTCGCCTTCCTGACGCTGCTGCAGTGCCTCAGCAGCGCGGCGGCGGCGCTGGGGCTGGAGGCGCTGCGGCGGCGGGGGCTGGCGGCGCTGCCGCCCTTCGGGCCCCGCCTGGCGCGCCCCTTCGCCGCCGTGGCCGCCTTGGCCACCCTGCAGTCCACCCTCACCCTCTGGTCGCTGCGCGGCCTCAGCCTCCCCATGTACGTCGTCTTCAAGCGCTGCCTGCCCCTCGTCACCCTCGTCACCGGCGCCCTGGTGCTCCGCGACGGCATGCCCTCGCCCGGCGTCGTCGTCGCCGTCCTCATCACCACCTGCGGCGCCGCGCTGGCCGGTGAGTGCGACCGCGGCCGCCACCGCACCGGGCGGGGATGCGGCGGGACGGGGCAGGCGGGATGCGGCGGGACGGGGCGGGCGGGCGGGATGCGGCGGGACGGGGCGGGCGGGCGGGATGCGGCGGGACGGGGCGGACCGGGATGCGGCGGGACGGGGCGGACGGGATGCGGCGGGACGGGGCGGGCGGCCGCGCCGAGCAGTGCCCCGACGGTGCCGCCGCCTCTCCACCCGCACCCGCGCCCACTCCGGCTGGGGCTTCGGGCGAGATGGAGAGGGCATCGCCAGTCCGGGGGCGAAAACGCGAGGATACGGGGGCCGTGCAGTCGCGAGGGGACAGCTGCGACCCCACGGGCAGCTGCAGCCTTGCGGGTGTGGGTGATTGGTACATTCGTGCAGGGCTAGGTGCAACCTTGTGGAGATACGTGCATCCTTACGGGTGTCGGTGTAAACCTGTGGGAGTAGGTGCAGCCTTATTGCAGCCCTACTAGGGAAGATGCAGCCTTACGAAGGGAGGTATCTTAGGAGAGGTGCATGCACCTACAGGGGTAGATGTAATGTTTTGGGGGCAACTGCAAGCCCATGGGGGCAACTGCAGCCCTACAGGAATAAGTGCAGTCTTACAGGAGTAGATGTAAGCTTATGGGTCAGCTGCAGCTCTCTGGGGCCAGGCGGACCCGTGTTGCTTTCCAGCCAAGGTGTAGATGGGGTGGGAAGCAAAGCTGGCACTCTGTAGCCCGACAGCACTCCTGGGCTGGGGGCTGCCCCAGGGAACAGAGCACACACACAATGAGTAGTTTAATCTGCAAAGAGGCCTGACGGGGCTCAGCGGGGAGGCTTTCCCTTCGGGGACCCCACAGGGGTACATCGGTAAAGGGTGCAGGATGGCCAGTGGGCTGGAGGGCAGGCAGCCCAGACAGCCAGAGGTGGCAAGTGCCTGCACTGGCAAGAGGATGCTCAGAGTTGCTGTATGTGTGGTTTCAGCTACAAATCTCCCACAGTGTCTTCACAAAAGGGGGAAAGCAATCTGATTTTGGCTGTGGGATCTAGAGGGGGTGTGAAAGACATTCAATCGGTTTGCAGCATGAATAAAGAGAAAAAGAGATATCTGTTGGGAGGCAAGTGTGTCCAGCCTTGAGACAAGCATGACAAATCCTAGGAGTTACGGAAAGTGCAGTGATGTCTATTTCCTAAATATCCCTCTTGTCCAAAACAGTGCTGCTTTTTTTTTTTTTTTTTTTTTTTGTGTCTCATATCCAAAACCCATGCTTATTTCTCGCTGTGACTCTCCTGACAGGAGCTGGTGACCTGACGGGGGATGCCATGGGCTATGTGACAGGCGTGCTGGCCGTGCTGATACATGCTGCCTACCTGGTGCTCATTCAGAAAACCAGCGTAGACAGTGAATATGGACCCCTGACAGCTCAGTACGCCATTGCTGTTTCAGCCACCCCTTTTCTCATCATCTGCTCCTTTGCCAGCATGGATTCCATCAACGTCTGGTCCTTCCCAGGGTGGAAGGACCCTGCCATGGTATGCATCTTTATTGCTTGTGTCCTGATTAGCTGTGCCATGAACTTTACCACCCTTCACTGTACTTACATTAACTCGGCTGTGACCACCAGCTTCGTAGGGGTGGTGAAGAGCATAGCCACCATCACAGTAGGCATGGTGGCATTCAATGATGTGGAGCCCACAAGGTTATTTATAGCTGGTGTTGTGGTCAATACCTTGGGGTCTGTCATTTACTGCGTGGCCAAGTACATTGAGACCAGACGGCAGAGCAATTATGAGGACCTGGAGAAAGAAGCTCGAGAGGAAGAGAGGAAAAGACAGGCTGGGGATCAAGCTCTGTTTGCTATGGAGGCAGTTTCCCAGGGAAAGGAGACTGAGGAAGCATCAGTGGAAGGATCAGCCACGGGGGACAGCCAGAGTGGAGAGGAAGAGAAGGACATCACTGAGAAACCTGCCAAGGCACCCGTGGTCCAGGCAAAATCCACCATCACACAAGAAGTGAACAGGAGCTCACTGAAGGAAGCCTATCTTGGAGTATGGAGGTTGGTGAGGGGTGCTAATTATATAAAGAAGGATTATTTGATAGAAAATGAAGAGCTACCAAACCCTTAAAAAGCAGGTTTGAAAACTATTGCTTGAGGACAGACATCTAGTTCTCTGTACAGGAGGAAAGGCAGAGCATACATTCCTACATCAATGCTTACAAATCCAAATCATGCAGGATGACTTTACCTCATTGTCAAAAAGCAAAAGGTCATAGTTTGCTCATGCTTTGGGCTTGCTTTCAGCTGCTTTCAGTACATCACTTTAGTCCCACCTCAGCTAAGGTGCAGACACAGAGAGAGTTGGGTAATGGGAAGTCACAGGCTGCTTGCCCAGCAGCCTGGGCTATGAGGGGCATCAGTACCACTGAGTTGGTCGGTGGTGCCAGTGACACAGCAGTGGCCTAGAGCTTAGCTTGTGTCTGGGGCCTTGTGATTTAAACACATTCGGAGGCTCTGTCAATGTGCTTCCCTGTCTGTATCCATCTAATTATAGGTATTCTATATAAATATATTCCTACAGTATAGACTACTATTAACTGTACTTTTTTGTGCTCCTCTGTGTCAATACAATTGCAACAAAGCTAGAGGTTGTGCCACTTCAGTTATATTGGCGTAAAATCACTCTCTTAACTGAAGAATTGAAACTCTCCAGGCTGAGTGTTGGACCTGGTTTAAATTGGGTGCTTTGTGTGTTTCGTATAAGTACTTTTGTCTTGTGGTGGTGTACATGAAAGCAGAACCAGATCTGAACTTCTAAGAAGCTTTGATTAGCAAAAGAAGGATGTTTATCTGTGAGCTTTAACTACACATAGCATTTGGCATATTAGCTTGACTCAAAATTTGGAAATGTTGGTATGTATTGATTGGATTTGGGATGACTATAAAAAAATTAGGGATAAAGTGTGTGCCTTGTATTATCCCTCCTTGTACCCTAAAGTCGGGTGAATCAGAGCCTGGACAGGAACATAGGAGTCCTCTCCATCCATTCTCTCATAAGTAGAGGCTGATAGCAGAACTGGGGATACCAACTCTCCACAGTTCCCCGGGGGTGCTTTTGCAGGACAGTTCCGCTGTGTCCTGGCCATGTGTTGGTACATGGCTTTGTGCATATCAGCCCTTGCTGTCCCTGTGCTGTGTTGTCCCATGGAAGAAAGCGTGGATAGGCAGGCAGGAGCTGCAGCATGCTCTGCAGATCCCATGGCTTAGCGCTTGTGGGCCAGGATGCTCGGTGCACTCAGCATCAGAACATCCATGCCTTTGGTAGAAGCAGCTCCCTGGTGCTCAGACTGTCCCTGTGGGCTGTGAGGGGCACAGCTGCCTCTCCCCCCAGCCACTCAAATGCTCCTGTGGGAAGTGGGAAGCAGTAACTCCAGTGAGACCTCTGCTGAATATGCTAATAATATGTCACACATATGTTTAACTGAAAAGACTGTGGAAACAAATGTTTGAGTGTTTCTTAGCCTGAGGATATCCTTCTGGTAGGTGGGGGTACTTGGGTGAAACCTTTGCTCAGACTAGACAGAGAAAAGATTTGTCTCTCAGTATTTCTCATCCCAAAAGGGTGCCACAGCCGTTGGGGTCATCTTGACCACAGACTGAAACAAGCTGTTATTATCTCCTGAAAAAATGAACCAAGTTTGTTGTTGTTGTCCTCTTTAATATTGTTGCTATTGTTGTTGTTAATAATTATTTATTATTATTATTAAGCCAGCAAACTGAAAATCAGTCATTCCCACAGCCCTAATTAATCAGTGCCTAGTCCAATGCTCTCTCAAGCCGAGCAGGCAGCATTAGCTCAGAGCACATTCAGCACTGAAGTCCCATGTGAGCAATTTGCCCAACAGGGATTATTTGCAAAACTGCTCTCTGGGGGAGCTTTAGATTCTTGTCAATAAATGCAGGCAGAAACATCAGGTGCTGCAGCAGTATGTTTTCTGAGTGAGTGCAGAAGTTGGCTGACCTGGCATCACCCATGGATTTTGAAAGAGATGTCTATAAAGACATTTAGGCTAAAAGCCCGTAGCTGCTGAGCTGAGGGAAAGGGCATGGAGATCTGTACATCACACGTTATGTATAGTTTGTGTTTGAGAATTGAGAGACACTGGCTGTATGACAAAATACGTTTACTTTCTGTGCAAGCTCCAAATGGGATCTTTTGAATAAAAGCACTATTTATTGTTTCTAGGCTAATATAATAGGGCTTTTGTTAGTATTTCAAATGCACCCTAGACTAAAGAAGTTTGTGCCTATGAATTATAGTTGCTGTGTTACTGAACTCATTACGATATTGAACTGCATTGTAATCATACAGATGGCTGGAGAGAAACCCACATTTCTGATCTGTTCTCACTGTGCTCGGTGTTTTCTGTCCACAAAAAATGTGGATCTTTTTACCACCTGGATACCAGTCTTAGATCCTTTAGCGCACACTCTGTGTTTGACACGTGCTGTAGGAAGCTCTCCCCCTGGACTCCTGTTTCAGGTCTTTTTCCCAGCAGGAGTTTAATGTTTTGCCACTTACTGTTGTTGAATTATTAGTAGAAATCTGTGAAAACTCAAACAGTTTTGACTGTTAAAAAAGCTGCTGTTACAATGTTGTACATTTGCATGCATAATCGAACTGTGATTATATTGTATTCTGTTTATAACTGTAAATTCCCTAAATTAAAATGGGAATTTGGCAAATTCAATCCACTTTTTCAGTAACAGACACTGTCGCACAATAAAATAAAAATAATGCCTCGTGCTGAGGTATTTTAATAGCATCAGCGGAAGACTGCAGAATGAGATGTGGGAATAAAATGCACTGCTTTCCAAAAGCCTTCTGGTTTTCTTATTGTTGCCACTCCAGGGTGCTCATTTTTGGTTCATTTATAGTTATTCTTGTGCCTTTATACTGTCCAAGTTTTCTCAACATGTGACCACACGCTATAAATACTGTCACGGACAGAGGGACTAAGGACAGAAAAAGGAATACAGGAATCTGAAGTGCTGGGTCCTCTGTACAGCTTGAAGTTTTTGTGGTTCTCAGCAGGGATTTCTTTAGTTGCATATTTAAAATGATTTAGTGTCATTGGTGTAACTGCTGTAACTTCAGAATAAATAAAAGTAAGATGATGCTCATTATTAGTATTTCTATCATAGAATCATTGCCTTATAAAAGGACTTAATGCTAATTTATTTATCAATGTATTACCATTTATTTATAATTTATTAGAATTTCTTTATCATTTTTATTACCAGCTATGTCACATGGCAACCCCAGGAGATGACTTAAGCATTAAGCATTTTACCTGTTTGCTTTGGATGAAAGGTACGTAATGTGCCTGTGACTGAAACTGAGTTGTGCCAGACCAGGCTGCAGTTGGTGATTATTACCAAATTCATCTTAGAGCTCCACACAAATGTGCCTGCAGGTTGATGTAGAGAAAGAAACTGTCCTTGCTACCAGATAATAAATGAACCTGATGCACAATGACTGCTTTGAAATTAAACATGAATTTCAGTGTCAACACATCCTCGAGTAACACCTGCTATAGCACTCCTAGATCTGCAGGTACACACACACACACACGCACGCACACAAAGACGCACGCAATAGGACAGCAAAAGCCAGACTGGCTATCTGTTCTGAAATACATTCTTTTCTCAAAGAAATTAAAGACAGGACAAATTATTTGGAGGCAGGTGCAGTTACAATTTCTAGGGATAAATTAAAAATTTGTATACATCCCTAACAAACTAATCTTGTATTTGCCTTTGCTTCCACAAGGAAAATATACAGCAACCTACAAAAAAACATCTGAGAGTGAAAGAAACTTGACAGTTTATTAAGCAACACTCCAGAGTCCTGTATATGTTTGGGCATAATTTATTGCCAGTGCTTAACAGCCTCCTGTAATTTGATTATATCTGTTGGCTGCAAAGGCTTCAGTAGACAGAAAGGTGCAAGCCCTTCAGCTGTGGTCTCTAAACGAACATTTGAGCATTTTGCTGCCTATCATGGTAAAAGCTTAACACCCTAACCCTCTCTGCCTATGTCCTGTGTAATTTCACATATCGCTTTGAGGTTTCTTCTGTATTTTTAAATTGAAGTCTCTGAGTGCAGTGCAGGCAGTCAGCTCTGCCTCTCAATTAGCTGCTATATTCATGCTTCAGTAGCTTGTTGGAGGTCATCACTTCAGCCTCGCTCCTGTCGGGAGCTGATGGGCATGCACATGCCCTCCCTTCTCTTCCCTTGTTCCCAGTGTCCATCCTGAAAACCTCTGCCATTGGTGGAGGACTTGGCACAGAGGCTTCTGCTATATTTTTTTTCCCATTTTTATTTTTTTCGGGAAGGGTTTGACCAGCAGGATCTTCTATGTCCAGGTTGCTTCTTGCTAGCTTTGTGCATGTTTGTGCCCCCCAGCTCCCTGCATACCAGCTCCCTATATAGCTCAGCCATGGCTGTGTACCAGCTTCTTGTGGAGCTGGGCCAGGGCTGTGTACCAGTGTCCTGCAGAGCTGGGCTGCGCACTGGACAGACGCAGGAGTGAGGGCTCTCACTCTGCCAGCCAGGCACCACTGAAATCTGGTGGTGCATGCCAGTGAGGATATTTATTATACATGTAAAAACAGAAGGAGGTTTTTTCACAGTAAGAACATTTTAAGTAATAAGGCTATAAGTCTGCTGTTAACCCAGGTTCGTTTTTATTATAGGTGGGGACTAAGAAAGCCAGTCACACTTCAATGATAGACATTGTGTTTGAAAAAGACAGAGACAGCCTGAGATGAAAACCCAGGTGGAGACCATGAAAACAGTGCTCAAAGAAATACATGGAATGATATAAAGATAGATGGGGAAAACATGTGAATTACAAATTAGGATGAGGGGGAATATGTGATAGCTGAAAGGAAAGCAAAATGTTCTTGCATGGAGAAAAAATAGTGACAGCACTAGAAACTCATGACTAAGCAGTGCGGTGAACCTGCAGTGAATAAACTTGAATTTGGTGCCCTGGAAAAGCAATACACATGAAGGAGAGAGGCGGAGTGAACGACCTGGCTGAGGTGGATTTTCTCTTTGTGGTCCTCTGACTTTCTTTTCCTTACTGGACAGTTGTAAGAAATTTTGCTCTGTACATATTAATTTTGTTAATAAGTTTGTCCTTTATCAAGTAAAAGGAATGCCAGTTCTGTTCGCAAAATCAAAGCACTTTTTTTTTAATTAGCTGCTATTGATTTTATTCCTGACAAAACCAGAAGATTTCAACAATTCTTGAACAGAATTCAGGGTTTCTCTGAAAAAGAGCAATAACTTCTAAGGTCACAGACTGTCTCATACCTGACATGGTAGTCAAATGAGGGAGAATAATGAGCTGGAACTGGCCATGATAGTAAACTAGTCAGGTTTACTGGCTGCTGTAAATAATGAATATCATTAATAAATAAAAACATCTACAAGCTGCGTAAATCACCATTAATTCCTTTATCTTGAATTGTCTTAATTCTCTTATGTGAATTTTTGTCTTCAGAGTATCTCTGCAAATTTGTCCTTATGATTAGTCCAATTTCAAATCAGCTACACCTGGTTAAAAGGTAAAACACAGATTTTCCCTTCTGATTATCAAACCACTAGCCAACCTGGGCTCCAAAGACAGGAGAGGTTCCCTCTGTCAATGCATCTTCTTGAGTGAGTGAATATTCAGGAGCACAAAAAAGGTCCAACAACATACGTTATTGCAAACATATGAAAAGTAGCTAAATATGTCCTTATCACATTTTTATAGGGAAAAAAATTGCATTTCCTCAAGCATGGTGGCTGAGAGGCTGCATATTCATTGAACATCAGAAGGCTGACGCACACACAACACACCACAACTGAATGCACAGACACAGTTTTGGCCCTGGGATTTACAATTTTGGCCCTGGGATTTACAATATTTTCTAAAAGAAAAGAAACTGGAGTACATTTTTTTGGCACCATGGAAGAAATTGCTTAACTTAGGAAAGCTGGGGTGCAGGTCTCTGTGAAGAAGGATCCTTCAAAGAAGGGTCACTACCAAGCCAGCAGCACATTGCAAAGATTCCTGAGACAGGGTTGGACTTTCAAAATTGCTCAACTGCTTTTTTGGCTTGTTTTTTATTAATAGAACTTAGGTATGAGCAGAGTCATCTGTAGTATCTGGTCATGTCCTGGGGTGCCTTCTGAACGCTGGACTCTTCTGGGCCTCTTGGATTTGCAGTGGCTTGATCAAACCAGTGCAACTTGTGCTGCATCCAGCACTGTCATCCAACACAACCAGCACATATTTTTCTTCTGGAAAATCTACTTAACAGTGATTAAATATGCTTGTATACTCATAAAGGTCTTTTGTAGAAACAGTTGCTCTGAATATTCAATGCTGTAGTTCAAGGAAGATGCTAAGGAATAGCTGGCTGATGAGGAAGATGAAAGTGACAGCCAGAGCTGCCTTTTTGACAATAGATTTTGCAGAAGGAGCTTGAGTTAATTGCTTTCCAAGCTTCAGACTTTCCCCAGTTTTATCTAATTCAGTGCCTTTCTTCAAAACCTGCAAATTTTGCTCTTGACTGAGCTTTGGTGTTTATTTGGAAGCATTCTTATTTTTATTTTCTTTCTGAAAACTTCACCTGTCTCCCTGTTGCTGGTCAGGTAGAGCACAACACCCAGGATCCTTGGTCTGGCACACAGCCTGCGAGTCCTCTTCATGGAAATCAAAGCAGCAGCCAGCAGACAAAAATGTCAGATGCCACTCTCACAGGCAAAAATAAGAACACATTGTTCTGTACTTGAGCTTCATTACAGATTTATAGTCATCATGAACAAGAACAGGGAGAAAGACCTTTAGTGCCAAAAAGGCTTCACTCCATCTCTGCATTTACAGCACGGGTTGAAAACAGAGATTATTTCTTGATGGGACTCCTCTTTCTGGATTTTATAGATACTACGCGTTGGCACACAAATTAGTGAACTTTGAAGTCTTGGGCTGTGCTGTGAACACAGATTCCTAGATGGCAACGTTGAGCTGTCACTTCAACCCTTCCCAGTTGCCATCATGGATGTTCTCTTTTAGGAGTCCTCAACCTTGCACTAAAACATTTAGTCCTCACCCTTGCACTAAAATGTTTATGCATATGTTTATCGTGTGCCTTGACCAAGCCTTCATTCAGTAGAACATAAATCTAAACGAAAGCATTTTGCTCCATTAATGGCTCAGTAGTGGCTGCTGTTCCATTTCCCCAGGCCACGAAGAGTGTTAGAAGTGGTTTTTGGGATTACTTTTCTATCTCAATAAGCAGAGATCTGTGCTTTAGAACCTAACACTCACAATTCCAGCAGTGCAAAGTCAAAGAAACATCCCTTCTGCCCCGAATCTATTTAGTGACATTGCTGTGGATATACAACTGATGGCAAAAGCAGCTGCTGCAGAAGAAAGGAGTTTCTGCCAATTCAGTGTGTTCCATGGGACTGTGTAGCACCGTGCCACCAGGGAAGGACCACCAGCTGCCAGGGCTTCACTGGCACCCTCAGACCAGCACAGCTGTAAGTGCAGAGGCTGTGGGAGGGCAGCTCTGGCCACTAGTGCTGCAAGGGTGAGTGTTCTCCCGTGGGGTCAGGGGCTCGCCCTTTGCCGAAGCTCCTTAGAGGGAGCTGACACACTGCAGCTCGCTCAGTCCCCTCTGGGGACGCAGGGTAACAGGTCAGCTCAGGTGCTCAGTGGTATCATGGCGAGGGAGAGGAACAGTGCACATTTTACCTGTGCAGTCCAGTCAGGCTATTACCTTAGAAAAGTGGTTCCTTTGTTACTTTTTTTCCCCCTAGTCACATTTCCCTCTGTACTACTGAAAGGAAATATGCAAACGCACTACTAGTTTTTTAGAAGAAAAGATTTATTTAAGAAGCAAGTTCCTGCAGGTAATACAGCAGTGGCTGAGCTTGCAGAATAATTCAAGGTATGAAACGGATTAGGTTGGTGGCTGCCTTATTTTCATTGCCTTTGAAGTGGCTGGGAAAACTAAGATGTAAAGGTAAGGACTGTAATAAAGAATGAGCTCTGAAAAGTGGCTTTGCTGTAGCAAACCTTCAAACCCATTTGAGGATGTCAGGGATTTACCATTATTCTTGAGCTGACCTGACAAACAAATTTGGCATCTCTACAGTTGAGCTTAAGAGCAAAAAATGTCACAAATTCAATCTCGAGCAAGATAAGGAGTAGCCAGCTGATTCCCAGAGTGCAGGCAGCACTGATCTGCCCTGCTATTGGTGAGCTCTGCTGTGATGGGATATCTAATTTAGGTAAGTGCATTTCCACCATTAGGGTACATAAAGTCTGACTGTGGGTGGCTGCCAGTAGAGACACACAAGATCAATTTTGCAGATTCATGCAAAAAAATACTCTCATTTTAACTAAAATGCTAAGGTTGGGTAAGTATTATAAGCTATCAGGGAAGAAGGAAAGCCAAGGGAAGCAAAAAAATTAGAGTCCCACAGACACATTTCCAAAGGCTTACAGTGCTCTTGCTTTGCATTTTTCAGTCAAAGTAATGAACAAACATTTGAGAAGTAACAAGATGGACATAGATAATTTGGATTATTTTAAATCCAGTGTCACTAGGTAATCCAAATATAGGTGTGGGAAGCCCATAAGGTGCTTCAGCAGGAACTGCTTGGGTCTGAGCCACAAGCATCCCAATGTAGTACAGTATTTTCAAGGCTGGAGAAGCCCCCATCCATGGGACACAGGGATCTGGGAAGCTGTAAGTTAATACATCTGCTGCCTTGTTTTGCCTTTGTACATCCAGATGAAATTTAAAACTTTACAACCATTTCATTTGCTGCCCACTTTCCTTCAGGAGCAAACCTGTCCCCACACATTTTTTGTGACAAACTGTCATTTACACCGCAGTATTGCCAGAAACAAAAGAAACCCAGAAGCATTGATTTTTTTCCTGGACCAGAGTCTTCAGGTTAATTTAGTAATCTCTTCTTTTCCGCTTTCTTTCTAAAAGACTAGTGAAAATTTAGATGAACTCTCCATTTGCTTTTAGTCTCTCTGATATGAGGGAAAGGTAAGATGATCCACCAAAGCTGACATTTTTTTTACACCAGTTGTGACAGGAGCTGCTGTGTTCCAGGGCTGGTGTGTATGTTTAAATAAAGTCCATTAAACTTGGTCTATAGCCAGGTCTTTCATTGCTGGGCTCTTTTCAGTGGTAAACAGAATTGCACTCCCTCTAAAACTGCTGTCACTCATTTTTGCAAGAGGACATACGAGTATTTGGGGGTTTCATCCATTGATTTTTGACTGTGGGTTAATTCTGTAGATTTGGTGAGATCAATGTGCTTCAAAACAAGTAAAGAGCTGGCTTGCTTCTGCTACACTGGCATGGTCCGATAATGCCAATGAAATCGATTAGGAAAAAGTTGCTCCAGGACAAATAGGTCCCTCATGAGCTATAAGTATCTCTTCTGATCAGAAAATGATGAACATAAAACTACAGAGTTCTCTGCTGTGGCAGCAGGGAGAAGCATAAAAAAGCTCCTGTGAGGAAAGTGCGATTGATGATATACCTGTCACAGCAGCTGCTGAGATGCTGCTCAAGATTTTTGCCTTATTTTTCACAATTTCCCATGTTGTGAAACAGTTTCCTGTGGGAATTGTCTACTTGAATTTAGGATGTCAAATGGAGAACTTTTTCTGGCTATTTTTTCTCTTGGTGCTACACAGTTTGCTGCCATTTTGTCATTAGTTAAATGACACACTCCCTGTGTCCAACCACAAACATTATGCTGGGTGATACCTGCCTCTCGAGTTCAGGTACAGTCTACAAGTTTTGAATCTGCTACTTGGCAAAATTCAGGGACAGGAATGTCTCATGCAGGATATGGGGACTGGATGAATTCAACAGGGCCTATAAACTTCTTCTAGCAATGGCAGATACACTTGAAGTAATGACTGCCCTTCTCCTCCTTCCAACTGGCTATTGACAGGCTCCTCATCTCAGTCACTGACTTCCTTGTACCAAGATCTAAAGTGATTAATTTTTCGTTTAGTAAAAGGTATATTCTCCTACTCTTTACCATTCTACTGCATTTCACACTGTCAACTCTCAGGTTGGTCTTGCACTGTTGGCCCTTCTGGCCATATCTACACTACAAGTAGTGTAGAATTATTATGATTATTCAGTGCCATCAAGGGCAGACTGGCCTCTTTCATGTTTGGCCCTGAGTTTTCTTTGAGTCTCAGGTATAACTATCATTTTCATTATGCTTTTTTTTTTTCTATTATTCCAAGTAGAATTATTTGATATAGTGGGAGGATTGTGCTGCAGCTCTGGGTTCAAAACAAACAGAAATGTCCTTCACACAGGAAGCATTAGACTGGTGTCACTTGCTGCCAAAGGATGCAGCAGAAGTTAAAACTTTACAACATAGATACATGGAAGAGAACTCCATGTACCCAGGTAGCAGAGGGTTAATAAATGTGGAAACCCTCATATAGATCAAGAAGTCCTTTGAACTGAAAATACCTTGAATCTGGGAGATCATTCAGAGGATGTGCCATTCCCAGCCTCCTGCTCATCCAAAGCACCTGCTTATGGTACTGCTGAGGATGGGGTACCAGGCAAGTTAGACCTTTGGTTTGACCTAGTATGATCATTTCTATGTTTTCTCTAATGAATTGTCTAGGAGGAAAGTCTATAAAGGTTTCTTCAAGATAGACTCCATCTTCAACGGTCTTGTAAAACCTCTCCTTCAGCAATTTGTTTACACCTTTCTGCCACAGACCCTTATTTTAAAAACTGTGCTTACCAGCTGTCAGTTTCTTTGTTTCACCCTCTGGCTTGGATTTTATCCTCTGCTGTGCCCAACTAGTAACTCACAGGGTTAGAAGTAAAGAAGGGTCCTTGCAAAGGCCATTGAGTTCTGCTGAAAAAGTTCACAAGCACTAACTGCTTTTGAGTGTATGCCCTGCTGGAATCCCCCACCTCCTCACCTATAAAACACCACAGTAATCACAACCAGATGTAAAACATCTATCATTATTGTGGGCAGCGCCCACTTGCACTGTGTTCCTCAAACTATTACCTGTAAGTGAATGATATGCCTGCTCCAACTCTTTCAAGGAACTACTAGACAATCCCCAGTTTACAAGCACAACACAAAGCTATGCCAATAGATAGTCATCAAAACCTCAGTTTTACTACTTCCACCCATCATGGCTACAAAACTTGAATGGAACTGGGCTGGTGTCTTGCTGTGCAACACCAAGAGAGGCTTGCAGCTGTAAGAGGTAATGATCTTATACGGTTCTGCTTTGCGGTATCCACCATTTGCTTTCTGCTCCCACATCCTTTGCTGTCATCAACAATTTGTATTGCAGAATGGAAGACGTGCTCCAGGGTGCTTTGTGACACAAAAAATACTCCAAAGTTGCTCAAAACTAGGATCTGGAGGATTGACCTAGCTGGATCTTACATGTGGCAGTAGAGGACAGTTTTAAAACAACAAAATTCTTTAGCAAATCTAGTCAGCCACAGCTGACTGAAATCTAACTGCATCTCTAAAATAATCCCAAGAGTACAATAGGAAAATGCTTTCATTGATTTTTATGTATTTTAATTTGAAGACTTACACTTGGTCTGATTTGAGATGACTGGATTCAATGACAATTTGATTCACATGGCTGGAAGATTTGTTAAAGCACTAACAGCTGAACAAAGGCAGGGCTGAACTCTCCACAGACAGGAAACAAACAGCGATTCAAAGACATGGCCACAGATGACAAAACCTGAGTTTACTCGCTCCTCCAGCTGTGGAGCTCTACACCCCTGTATTAATGTGACCAGCCCCTCCCAGGAGCCAAAGGTATGTATCTATGCTGAGTAGCTGAGATGCAGACTTTCCAGAGCTATGTGTAGCCAACAGGGCTGCAAAAAGCAGGATGGGGACAGTAGTGTGTTGTACATACGGCCTGGTCTCAGGAGCTGTAACCCTACATGCTCTGGCTATGCCAGCCAGCTCAAAGCTCAACAGCTGTCTCCTGTGCCTTGGAGAGAACTGAGATAGTCGGTCATCGTGGTAAATTTGTAACTGCTGCATCGAGGAGTACCAGAGCCCACCATAGAACATGATAACACATGCTCCTTTGGTGCAGCATTCTAAGTTGTTTCAGCAGTTGAAGTAGCTGTTCCCGCTGTGACTCTTCATTCTGGCTCCTTTCCCAGAGCTGAGGACCTCATCTGGTTCATCTCCTCATATCTCTATGTGTGCAGAGATTAGATATGCTACTGTAGTGTTCACCAAAGAGTGAGGTAATGGGGGGGATGTGGTCTGGGTCTTGGTGGAAATGGTTGGATGTACTGGTGGAAACTGGTAGTAGGAATGAAGTGCTGTAGGTGGTTGGTGGTCTGACTGAAGTGGGTTTGTGTTTGGCCAGCAGCAGAACATTCAATGACTATGGACTTCAGAGACAGGCAGCAGCTGAGGAGTACTTCTGTAAACATCAGGATACATGTGGGTGTGTTTGTGTTTCTCTTTGGGCATATAGTTTTTATTTTTTCCTTATGCTATTGCAGTAATTGCACAAAGATTTCATTTTGTAAAGAAATTGACACAACACTAAGTGGATTATACCAACTTTATGCAGTGGAAGGACTCAGGAATAACTCAATCTCATGGACTGATAATATTTAGAATTTCCATCTAGAAGTGTCTGGAGGATGGAGACAAAATGAGGTCCCTATTGCATTAGGCTCCGCTTATACAAGAGATGGTCTAAGCCCAAAGATTTTGCAATCAAAATACAATGTTGAGTGATCCTCTGCAATTGTATGTGCTACTGGAAGATAAAACTGCATCAGGTGCATAACAAAATTGCCCACAGTTCACAGACCTGTCAGGGCAGATAGATAGTATTGCCTCATCTAATACCAGGTTCCATCTGTGGGTAAATTCTTATTAATAAAATACATTATGCAATATTCCTTAACAATTCATAATAGCTTGTATCTGAAAAGAGGAAGGTGAAGCAATGAAGAGAGCTCACAGGTGTAGAAGTGAGATAAAGAAGATGCAGTAAGTCCTCCTGTAGAGCAGATGCCATATGCTCTTTTCCTCTGCACAGAAAAGTCCTCTGAGCCCAGGGTGTATTGTTTGCTGTGAAAGGCTCAGCAGAGCTGTTGCTTGGGTTCATACTGTTTGGTGTTCTGTAGCAATGAGCTAAGCATATGTATTGCAGATGGAAAATGTTGCTGCTACTTATGAAAGCTCTTTTTACTCTTTGGTAGAAGAAAAAAAGAAAAAGGCAGCCTCTGACTGTAAATCAAATAAGAGAGTAAAGTGTGGGGTTTTTTTAAGTATGCTTCCTTACTTCAGAGAAAGTCTCAGGCCTGTGGAGTTACTGATCACATAGACTTAGGCATGCATGAGCATCATTTACTTTAGAAGATAAGTGGAGTGTGAGCGGCAAACAGTTTTTCTTAGATGCTTCTTGTTCAGTTGATTCAAGTTTCGCAGATGACTCCAATGGGACCAACAGACCAATAATGAGTAGTTATTTGAACAAAATCCTGGAGAATTTCATACTGTGACAAAAAATGTTTAATTAATTTCATTAGTAAATATTCATTTCACTAGTAAGTACATTTTTACTGTGAATCTCTTGTATTTAGGAGGCTCCCTAGTAACAACATTTTGCAGATGGTCTTTCTGTGGTAACTAAACAAAGAGATGTAGAGGACTTGGGATAGTCCTCATTAGCTATGCAAAACTAGCAAATGGCAAACTTCAAGTTTTAGACAAATTACCACGGGCACCAAGTGAACAAAAGAACTGAAATACCTTGCCAACAGCATCCTCAGATGTGCTGCCTTGATTAGCATTTCCTATGTTAGCAGGTCCTGCTGGCAGCCTGAATCTCCAGCTCCCACACTTTGGCACCCATCGCTGTCCCAAGCTACCTGCAGACCTGCATCCCTCCTTGGGGGCACAGCACTCCACCAGGCAACATGGAGCCTTGAAACCAGGCACTGTCCTGCCCAAGGTCTTCTGCAGGGCTTTGAAGTTCTTGTTCCTCTTCCCTAAAGTGGGTTGTGACACTCCTGGGTTGGTCTGCTTTGGGGATTAGTGTACGAGTTACTCTCTATAATTCCTTATTGTTCTTGGGAAGATTATCTAAGGTATGGATTGCCTGAGGTGCAGAGACACCTGAGGTAGCTCTGTGTGACAGAATGGGATTACTTGGATTGATTTACATGGGTGTAGCACCATGTGAACAGAACTGCACTGCTCCCGAGTCATGCCCAACTCACATGCCTGGCTCTGAAAGCCCTGGCAAGACAGTTTCTGTACCTCTGCAGTATTTTCATTTGTCTTTTTTTTTTTGGTTGGTTGGTTTTTGGTCTTTTTTTTTTTTTTTTTTAGCCAGGCTATCTACTCTACCTGATACCAGAGAGCATGCTATTGGACCTGCAGAAGTAACTACCCAGACATCTGTGACAGTGTACTTACTGTCCTTGTTACAGACAACTGTTTTTATAGCAGGAACAACGTAGTCTCCAGAAGCAAGTGAAAATGGACAAGACAACCATATACTGTAGGTGGAGAGTGATGGGATAGTGACTGTCAGACAGTTGCAACAAATAAACCAAGTTTGTCTTCTTCAGAGATTCCCTCTGTGGTCTTTAGTCTGGGGCTGTCTGTGAGAGAGGGAAAAGCCCTCAGTGGGGTCTGGTTCAGGCTTCTGTATCTCTGTCCTTAGAGCCAAAAGGTTTGGGAATTTGAGGTTTGGATCTGGAGCCCACAGAGAAGGGTTTGCATTTTGTGAGAGGCAGCAGATTGTTGTCCTATGCCCAAGAAAGCAGAAGCATTTCTCGGTCATGGCTGAGCATAGTGAATTCTCTTTACATCATGCTGTCTCTGCCATGTTGTGCAGCAAATGCAGCTCCCAGCAGCCCCATCCCTTCCCCAAACATGGCAAAGGCTTGTACTATGTTGAGGAACAAGTAGCTCTTCCACTTAATATGATATGTGCATATAATCCATTGCATTGCATTACAGTGCTGTGCTCTATCCTCAGATTTTCCTACAGCCTCTACAGCTTTCCCAGTCTCTAATTCTTCCTGAGTGTTTATGTGAAGCCACTTGTGATTTCTCAAGCAATGTGTCTCTGCAAAAAATAGGTTCCAACAAATAAAAAAAAAGGTTTTGCACTCTAAAATGAAATTCTAAAAGGGCTATAAAAACGGAGTCATTGACTGGATCCGGATGATCTCCATGAAAGAGAGAACAATATTCAATTTGTCTAAAACCCCAAGTTCTCAAAAGTCCCTGTAGATAATCATTCAGAGACATAATGTAAATTAGAAAACCACCAACACAGTTCATACTTGAATGAAACTAATTCACACAGGATGCAGCAAACATGGCATCACTACAGCACTACTCTTATTTTTTCAAGTCACCAAAGCCTTTATTTCCTTTGATGATGGATAATTGTAAAGACTATTTCTGACTTCCCATGTAGAATTACTCTCCCCAGTTTCTCTATGTTGCACAGTGTATTAGCTACAAATGACTAAAGCTGGCCTCCCATCCCTTTGGTTGTTTTTCAAAGAGTGTCAGTGTCTCCAATGGGCTGAAGTTACATAGCAGAATGCTGAGTATGAACATAAGAGGACCCTATTTATCTTCAAAGAGAAAATAAATTGAGAAGCCTTGACAGATTTCTTGATTATTTTGGTTTGTCCGTAAAAGGCCTTGCTTTTGTTAAATGATTTTCAAAAAGTAAGTAAACTCAAAGCAAAATATGAATTTCTGGTATTATTATCTCTGCAGGATGGCTACCAGGTCCATATGGTCTTTCTGCCTGTGGTGTTCATACTTTCTGAAAATTTATTAATCTTGAGCCATTGATTCAAAGTAAGGTCAGGTTGTTTGCAGTGATCTGAAATTGTTCCAGGGAGTCTGGGCAGTAACACTTGCCCTTCCAGGAACAGAGCATCAATTTCCTAGCAGCTCTATAAGGAAGAAGATGCAAGCACCATAATTTGCTTTTTCTGATGCACCAGCACAGAAACTAGCTGTGGCTACGTGCCCAAGTGCTAGTGCAAGGTGAACTCTGTTTCAAATGCACCTTTGTGGCATTGCTCCAGCAGAAGGGGGCAGCGCTCACTGCAGGAGTCATCATTCTCACACTGCATGTGAGACTTTGGTGCCTCTCTGGCTTTGCAGCCTTACGGTCTGGTACCACAGCCTCCTCATTTTAAGGGTGGCACGATTGCTGTCAGCATCCATTTTTGAGTACAATGGTAACAAAATGTTCCCACTCATTTTGGGAACATAGGTGCCTCCGTGTGACCATGCAGGAAATAAGGAGATGGTCCAGAATTTGCTTGAAACATTTTAATTATAGACCACAGTCAAGACTGGGAACTTCATCCATATGTAATGTGAAATCTGAAGAATTGGAACCAAAATTTGGCTTTGTCTGCAGTACTATTTGATCTGGCTGAAATTCTGTTCTATTCTAACAATGGTTTTGATCCTGCAGAAGTGTCATTGTGATTAGCCTCTCAGGGACTTTTTTGAGTCTCTGTTCTCTGATTTATAAACATGAACCTGAAACTGCTAAGAATATCTGGAGTAATTTTGGTCCAATCTTCACTAATTTATGAAGCTTTTAAAAATGGACCCTTTCCTGCTATTGAAAGGCCCTTCCAGAGCTTTAACACTCCAATGATGAGAATGTTTGTTCTCATTTCTTTGCCTGTTTTTTTTCTCTCTGTGGTTACATGCCCTGTTTCCAAAGTATGGATAGCAATTTACGGTTTAGCATAACCATCCCCCCGAGACATTTTGGTTGTGTCCTCCTGCTAGTCATCTACATCAGCTTCAGTGGTAACAGCTTAAGCAAAGGTTTGCTACCATCCTTGGATTATCCCTGAGTTTATGCCTGGTTATTCAAGTCCTACTCTCTTAAACTGCAATAGTATGGTTTGGTTATTTTACATGGCTGTTACGAATTCTGCTTTTTCCTGAAACAACTTCTGGTGTCGAACTTCTCTGTCTTCTATGGTTCCTATTCCTTCCTTGAAGGAAAAAATAATACTTCATTGAAAATAATTCTTCAGTGTCTGGAGGTATGGGGTGTGTGGAACTGGGGTTTTGAAATGGGTAAAAAGATAGATAGGTTTGGTTTTGTCAACATCTGAGTCTTGGCAGGAGATATATTTCAATTGTGTCTCAGCCCGACTGGGATCCAGAAACCAATTTTTTTTTTCTCTAAATCTCCCTAAGGTCTTTATCAATTTTTCTGTGCTGAGAATGTCTTATAAACGCTGACAAGTCTGGTCTTCCCCCAGATTGTGTGCTGCCTGCTGTGTTCTCCTACAAAATATCCAGAAGAGTTGCCATTCTTTCCACTGTAGGTAGCATTTACATTTATGAATAAAATAAATAGCCAGTACTGAGAGCAGAGACAAGAATAGATGACTTCCCATTGCTAACAAGAAATGACACAGTTGCTTTCCCTCATGTTGTTCAAGAGAAGTGGAAAGTATTCCTCCTTGAACTGCAATATAGCTTCAAAAATTCCCAGTGTGCAGAGTATTCAAACTGATATGGATCTGGATCTCTCCTTGGGCAGAGGAAAAGGTTAAATTCCATGATCTAATTTCTGAGTGAATGATCCAACCTTTCAAATATACTGGTGATACCATTACCACCTAGCGATCCCACTTAAGGGGAGACTCAGCCTTCTTGCCTTGAATACCTGTTTTCTAAAGGTATTATTTCAGGGCTCAGGACACTGAGTGTAGAAGCTTCCTGTCT
This sequence comes from Margarornis squamiger, assembly GCA_035222235.1. Classification (NCBI taxonomy): domain Eukaryota; kingdom Metazoa; phylum Chordata; class Aves; order Passeriformes; family Furnariidae; genus Margarornis; species Margarornis squamiger. Next base: position 50,446,304 of record JAWWTY010000106.1, read on the forward strand.
TTTCACTTTGGACAAAATGCTGACATCACAGAAAGGTGAGAGATTTCCCTGTGCACATTCCTGTTTGGTGACTTGGCTTGGTGACTTGAAATGGGCTCTCTGCTTTGAACACTCATTGCTCTGGCACATGACTGCCCCTATTCCTTAAGTCACAAATTTAGGCAACAAATCACACTCTGGAGTCCACTCTGGTGCAGGTGTTGTGAATGAATGTTTTAGAAGGGATAGGGGGATGGGTGGGCTGGGGAGGTGAGTGGGATACACCACCACAGTGGGTTCCTACACTTAAGATCTTTCTTGGATTTTGCTTTTCTCTCACTGCTTCTTAGGAAATTGAGAAATACATCTTCAGAAATAATGAGAAAATGGTGACAATCGACTGCATATGGAATTATTACAAAAAAATCTAAGGCTATCTGAAAAATGGAAGCCAGGACAACCCTCAGAGAAGAGCCTGGTGGGGAGCTTCTAGACAGACAGATAAATGAGCTACAATATGTGTTCCTTTATGAGAGCTGCCTTTCTTCAGCCAGCAGGTTGGTCATTACTGTGTCGTGACTTAGGGCAGAGATGGTGGGTTTTAAGAGCTACATTTAATCTACTTCCCTTTCCGAAATCCTACTGATGTCAGAATATTTGTCACAGAGTCCTCTCTGTGAGAAGAATAAAAAGAAAAATACCCACTCTAAGGCTATTTTGAACATAGACCCATGCATGCAATTATACCTGCCAACAGGAGTGTCATTGTTTAACCTCAGCACCAGGGGCACTAACAGCAACTGAGTCACATGCAGCCACTCACTCACTCCCTCCACCTGCCCCCTCGGTGGGATGGGCAGGAGGATCGGGGGTAAAAAAGCAAAATTCATGGGTTGAAATAAGACAGTTCAATAACTGAAACAAACTAAAATATAATGATGATTATTGTTATGATGGTAATAATAGTAATAAAAAGAAGACAGATATAAACCCCAGGAAACATAAGTGATGCACAACACAGTTGCTCACCACCCACTAGGTATCAATTAGCCCAATCCCAAGGAGCAGTGGGCCCCTCTCAGCCAAATCCCCCCCGTTTTTGTACTAGGCATGATGGTATGGAATATCTGTTTGGCCAGTTTGGATCTGCTGTGCTGGCCATGCTCTTCCTGCCAGCTTCTTGTGCACTTCCTCAGTGGCAGACCATGGGAAACTGACTTAAGAGTAAGCACTGCTCAGCAACAGCAGGGTGTTCTCAGCATTCTCAGACTCAGCTGAAAACACAGCACCGTACCAGCTCCTAGGAAGAAAATTAACTCCAACCCAGACGAAACCAGGACAAGAAGACTGTACTTTATTTCCCTTGAAGGTTGCACAGCAGAGCAGGACGGTAATGTACTAAAGAACTTTTAAAGTGCTGAAGTGTTACAAATTACACCAGTACAAGTAACTGAGAAACTGAGAGGGGAAGGAAACACGTCTTTATCTTTTCCCCTCACCGCCGGGCCCGCCGTGACCGCCAGGGGACGCCCGGCCTGTGGTAGGGAAGTAAAGGAATAAGGAAACTGGATCAGTGTGAAGTTCAGAGAAAAACGCTGTCGCCTTGTCAATGGCAAATGTTTTAGACAGTCACTGAAGGCTGTGGTTATTTGTTCCTGCCAAGGAATCCTCAGCAAGCTACATACGAATAACTTTTCAGTACATGCTAAAATATCACCATCACTTTTCAAAATTTGATCGAGGATACCATGCTCCACAGAGGCACCAAGTACTTTAAGCAAGCAAAAATACTTTGAATCCTTCTTTATAACAAGCAAACAAGCCAACAAAACAGAAAGGGAACTCCCCGTCATTTCCCACACACCTGTAGGAGCTAGGCAAGCACAGCATTGCAGGAGCACCCCAAAAGCCCTTTCTGTGTGTCATGGCAGAGCCGTGGAGAGGAGAAACAGGCTTCAGGAGCTCAATGGGTTCAGTGCCCTAACCTGCCCCTAAATAGCTGGCACACACAAAATACTGCAATGGAAAAAGCTTACTAGGAGCCTGGCTTGCAGGGGGGTGGAGCCCCAGTACAGTTTTACTTGTGGGTTTAGACAGGTAAGCAAATCCAGCTGCCAATCGCACTGGTTTAAAACTTCCCTTGAATGTGGTGATGGGGAAGGTACTAAAAGGCCTGGAGGCAGATTCTTACTTAGAGAACAAAAAGAAGAGGGGAAAAGGTTTGCAAGGAGTTCTTGTGGTCACATGTGCCAGGCCTTGAAGGTGTTTGATTTCAGGTATATGTTAGATGTGTGTTCTTCTGAGGTTTTCAGGCTTTCCTACAAAACTGCTAATAGGGCAGTAACCAAGTCCTGAAACTTTATAGAACCCTTGACCTGCACCTCTCTTTTTTCTGTGTCACCCTTAGCAGACTTCCTCATGGAAAGACCTTTTCAAGAAGTCCTGGGTGACGTGACAGGTTTCTGGCTGAGTCTTTACTAGACTCACTATAGGGATAGGGAAAACTATAAAAACTTATATGCAGCAAAGGCTTTCTTTCATTCTCCTGGTGTTCCCTGTTCTGCACGTGCACACAAAGTCCATCTAGTTTTGGAGTGACTGAGAAATAAATCTTTCCTTTACCTCCACTTTCCCTGAGATCCAAGGCTGCCCCTGTTCTGCATGTAGCAGTATGACCAGAGGCCTCTGTCTCAGTACACTGGTTGAACCAGCAAGTGCTCATACATCTCTCTTCCGTGCCATCCCCTGCCAAAAGATGACTCTCCTCTCTGAATACCAAAGTGTGTCTTCAGACTCAAGTTTTTGCTCACCTGCTTGCAGATGGATAAACTTCTGAATGAATAGCTGCATGACTGTTTCTGAAGTTTCTACTCAGTTGGCTAATGAGAGGTTTCCTGTAGAGGAAAATTCCCAGGAATGTTGGACACCTCATAGATGAAACTACCTAAGTGGATGAGCCAGCTAAAACTATTTAGCTTGAGACACTAATTTTGATGAATGGAAATCAGACAAAATTATAATCAGTCCTTGAGAATAGATGCAAAATCATGAGCTAGCCTTCCCAAAGAGGTCTCACTTGGAAATGAATATAAATGAATGAGTCTGATGAAAGTGAGTCTGAGCAGTGCGTGTGCTTAACCTGTGGTTAGTTACAGAGCCAAGACTGCTCCAGGTTTATGCAGTAGGCTCAGTTATGTATAGCAGTCATGTTCCTTTGGATCAGCCTGTCTGGTTTAGCCTTCTAACATTACTATATATTGTAATGCATTCATCTGGGAGACATCCACCTGGTTTACATTTTTAGATGTTGAAATATCATGTGGATTTTGCCCACTGCAAGTTTTTGCCTCTGTAGATGTGCTCATTATAGACCAGAAGGTTCATGTTGAATCTGTCACTCTGTCATTTTAGTCCTTTTTGTATTACTGAAAAGATGCAGAGGAAATGAGATGGATCTGGACTGTGCTCTGAAACTCTTACACCCTGGAGAAGTAACACAGAAATGGAGTAGCTGAGGAAAAAGGAGGTGAACAATGGAGTTCACTCATAAGTCAGAGTAACAAAATTCTCAGTCATCTGCTCTCCTTGAAAGTCTGTGACTGACAAGTGTCTGGCTCTCTACTTCATCATGCACTGCTGGCAAAATCTTTGAAATGTTAAAAAGCTGTGGCGGGTTTAATCTATCCATTTGTGATTTTAAAGTCCTATTCCATTTGTGAAGATTTTTATATTCACTGAGCAACTTTCCTTGGTAGGCTTCCCACCACATGGGAAGACTCGAACATCCCTGATTTCTTTAATGTACAAAGGGCCTGGACTGCAATCCCTCCATCTGAGAGATGAAGAGCTTTGGAAAGGTAGACACTTCTCCTCTTGGGGCATTCACGGACCTGCAGACAGGGTCGCAGGTACTGCCCTGCCAGATCTGCCCCCCCGCCTCTCCCCCAGCAGTGTGACATGTTTCTGCCAAGCAGCTTTCATGGTTTAGAGAATGAATCAATGAATTTCCCCTGTAGTTCCTCATGTTAGTTTCAATGTGTCTTGCCAGCCAAAATGCTCCTGCTTCCTTCAGTTCTGCTCCTGCTGAATGAAAACTGCCTTAGGCAGAAACTGAGTTCCTGCATGTATTGCACCAGACAAACCAAACCTGAGAGAGGTTTGGAGAGCTTTCTAAATAGTAAATATGGAGTAATAGAGGCAGAAATAGAAAACAGGAAGAAAAAAATTGCTTTACCTGAAGTCCTAGGGAAGTGTGTTGCAAGCCTGAGTGTTAAATGCTAAATCCCTGTCCTGAATCCGAACTGCTAAGCATTTTCCATCTCTAACTGAAGCTATATGTTGGTATTTCTACTGTACTTGTTGCCATGAAATTTCTATTTTTAATAGATAAAATTTAGACTATCTAGTTCAGGTGCTCAGTTTAACTGAATTTCAACCATGTACCCTGGCTTCTGATGTTTGCTACTAGGAGCACTGGAGAGGGCAGTGGATCATGAAGTAATGAGATTACCTTGGTGAGACTGTTAGGACAAGGTTTTTCCCAGCTATCTCAGTGTGGAGTCTCATGCGCTCTCTTGCAGAAGAGACAAAAACAAGTAGTAATCAAATCAGACTGAAAGTAATCTTAGCCATCTGCCCTGTGTCATGGTGACCAGAAGTTAGGAGATAAGCAAATTTACAAACCTAGTCTCAATGAGGTTGCTTGGTTTGGTCTTTATATGTATTTCCCAGGAACTCTGATGGCCTCACTCTAGCAGATAGCTTTCAGATAAATGTTAACAAAGTTATGAGGAACAGATCTGCCTTCTTACTAATGAAAAACAGAACAGTAAAAAGCTAGGGAAAACAAGCCACAACTGGTCCATTGACTTAATGGATTTTGATTATTGCTATTTACTGGAATATTTGGCATTGGATCAGCCATGAGCCTTGAAGATGCATGTCGGGCACTTAAACCCCTAATTTTTAGCAAAGCCAGTAGTAACATGATCACTGCACAAACTACAGATCATGAGAGGGATGTTTTTTCTTTTAGAGGTTAGACTTCAAAACAATCATAATTATTGACAAGAAACCCAGTAATGGGAAATTTTGCATTGCTGAATGCCACAGAAATAGGAGGAAATTATCTGTTGTTAAGGAGTGCTCCAGGCATTCAGAACAAAATCTTCAGTTCCCCTATTTTATCTTTATTGCATCAAATGTACGACTGAGCCCCCTTTCATGGGAGAAGGTGGAGTTTCTGTTCGAAATACTCCAGTCCTTGTCAGGAGTGTCCAGCACTCAGTGCAATCAGAGGATTTTGGGTGCTGACCACACTGCTTTTGAGATTCCCCAGCCCTGGCAGAAGCCACAGATTTCTCTCTCTCTCATTTTCCATGTGGTGTTGAGAAGGAAGCTGGCAATTTGGCAAAGGCTCCTTTTAAATATCCTGTATGTTGGAAAACAGGAGTACTTTCTGCTCCATAAGCATACTCTGAAATTTGAGAATGAAAAGGTTTTGAGAAGCATGAACAGATGGAACTTGTGTTGGTTATGTGTGATTTCTATTAAAGATAATGTGTAAGGGGGGTAGAACTGGTCCCTCCTGAGAGACTTGTTTATAAGAAATTTATTAGCTGGCATAATAGAAGTAAGAGTCTTTTCTCTGTGTCATACAGTTCAATTGTGTTTACTAATTGGGTAAAAGGTGATAGTCTTGCCACATCTCAGTGTGTTGGACTGGAATGTGTTTACAGAGACCTGGGAGTGTTTAGACAAAGGCTGTGAGGCTGGGTAGTTCTGACACCTGTGTTTCTGATGATCTAGAAGTGCAATTATCCCAAAAGATAAAGATCGTGATTAAATATTTGTGATAGCAATGAGAAATTATGGACGTTGCAAATATGGGAAAGACAAAAATGGAAATAAATGGATGTTTAACTAGTGGTGTGAGGTACACCAAAGGTATTGCAAACTAGCCATCAAGAGATGAATACAGTGGATGTTTTGGAAGTTTTTTAGGTTCATTAAAAGTGATGTAATTGGTTTGCTGACAAACCTTTGCTTCCTTAGTAGTAGAGGAACATACAGAGTAGTTCACTGCTGGTTCCAGAGGCTCAGCAGAGCAGGTGACATTGCTGCTGGTGACATTGCTTCAGGCCCTTTCTTAGCAGCTGTGATAAAATCCCTTAGCAAACAGGAGACTGAGAAAAAGGAGCAGAGGCAGATTCCCTTTCACTACCCCTACTGTTCCATAGAAGTATCTTTGCTTGTAATACAGAAACAGCTTCAGGCAGAGGCTTAAATTGTGGCTATAATTAATGTGAAGCCTTTGGCAAATGTTGTCATTCTGCATGCTGAGAATCCTAGTAGGTCAGTGCTGGGGTGTAGGCACTCCTATTTCCAGGAGGCAACAAGTTCCTGCCAAAAAGAAAAAATTAGAAAGCTCCTGCCATTGTTCTCCGGCAAGTACGGGTCTTGTCTGCTCTTCTCTAGAAAGATTAAACTCCTGATTCAGTAGAACAGAAGACAACCCTTAAACAGCTTTCACTATTTCCCTTTGCTCTTTGGCAATGCATACTGTCTTTACTGCAACCAACTGCACAGTCTGACATTAATTTTCCTGGCTATCCATGGACAATTGCTGACTATTCCTTTCTGAATGAAAACTGCTGCCCTACTGTCAGACTGCTTTTTGGCTGCAGATTAGTTATGTGAGCCCAGAGAGACTGGGTGTAGGAGGAAAAGAGAGACTAGCACTGAGCAGCAGATCAGACTGCTACCTGTATTTTTCCACTAAAAAATTAGAAGCAGTTTAAAATTTCTGGTTGACCATGAAAGCTCTATGAAGGTTTCTAAAATCCTCATATAAGGGTATAATACATATCCTTGGTAAGTAATAAATGTTTGTTTCTATCAGTCAGTGAGCTATGCAAGATCAATCTTGCATGCCAGGGAAAAGTCCAGACCAAGAATTTTTAGGATTTATCTTTAAAACCTATCTAATTGTAAACATTAAACATTTTGTTTTCTGATAGGATGCATATAATATGTGATAACTGCTTAAAGAGTGAAATGTCTCTGTGTCCACACAGGAAAACATAAGCACATTTAATCTAGGAGAATTATTTTGGGGTGTTTGTGTACCTCAGTTTAGGAGGAGACAAATAGAGCATCCTGTGTTTTTAAGTCCAGTGGGAGAAGAGTAGACAAGTCCCTAAATTACATTACACAAGCTGAGTCCCTATGATCTCTTTGTGTGATCTCTTGCTCGATTACAAGGAGCAAGGTGTAATCTAAGGGACATCATTTTCCCCTAGACAGGGCAAGAAATAGATGTGCAGATATATTCTAACAATTGTTATTTTTGCACAGAGAATAATTATCATGCTCAGAAACAGTAAACCATTTTCCACCAAAGTATAAGTGAAAGAAGTTTTATCTTTGGTAGTTTGCAGAGCAGAGCTCATTCAGGAGGAGCACTGGGCTAAGTATGAAATGGCTATTCAGAGCTCAAAAAAGACCAAAAGCCTGGAAGGTGGCACAGGTAGGCAAGGGAATGACTGAGAAAACTGAACACTGGTGGAGAGGGCCTCATCTTAGCCCAGGAAAGAAGTTTGCAAGAGCAGAACCACTTAACTCAGCGCATACCTCATCTGAGGATAAGAGCAAAGGAGAAACGTAGGAACAGTCCCACCAAGATGCAGTGGATTTTTCTTTGCTTTTTGTGTTGATGCTTTTTGGGTTGATGCTGTTTGCTGTATAAAACGGGAGCAATTCATTTGATTCTCACCCTGGGCCCTGTCATGATTGACTGTATTTAAACCACTCTGATAGATGTTTCTCTATTTTTTTTTTAATTTTTTTTTTTTTTTAATTCTTAAGGACTATCCGCCCTTCCCAGACTATCTACTCTGCTGGTCTAGTGTCCTTCTTGGAAAAAGGAAATGTTACAAAATAAACTAGCAAACAGACCACATCCAGCAAAACAATTTTAATGTCAGCATTACTGAGGCCATGGAACACAATGGGAGAGCATGGGGGCAATGGGGATCTCACCCCACTGAGCACAGCAAAGATTAATGCCACCTTAGGATGGCTGCATGGCATGGCTTGTTATTTTTAGTTCCCTCGAGAGGGGCTTACCAAGATCCTTTTGGCTGACTTTGCCCTGGGGATTTGGTTTGCCAGACTTCTGGTCTTCTTGTTGGTCTGGTCTCTGCAGCTGGTTCACATACTAAATTTTCACCTTAAAATTTAATCTTTTTAATTCAAGCCAAACTGTGGGTGTCTATAGCCCTAAACACCCAACAACTTGGAGTGACCTGCACTGGGGTGACACACTGCTGAGGAAACTGTGACCTTAACATTTAATACACTGGGGAAGGGGGAATCTGTATTTTGTCCTCCCCTGCCCGGCACCCTACACTTACTGTACGATGGTTTTCAATTCATTTTAGCCTTCCCATGTATCAGTTTCTCTGTAAAGCTGGGAAAGCAACTTATCTTTCTTTGTGTTTATTGACTATAAAATGCTTGCAAGGCCTGAAATGAAAACCAAGGCAAAATGAAAATATGCAAATAATATGCTGAAGTGCCAAAAAATGCTAAAATATTTTGATCTCTTTCTGTCACACTGAAAGAGTCCAGGTTATTTTTCAGACTTCCCTGCTGTTTTCAGTAGGGGATCCTGCTGAACGTTTTCTTCCACTCCCAGATTGCAATGATACTATCATTGAGAATTTGGAAACCCGGAGCAATTTGCTGCCCTGCTGCTGGGCCACACTGCTGTCAGCTTGCTGACTTACTTTGGACATCTGGAAGACATTGCTTCTTAATGGCAGTTTTTGGAAGGCAGAGCTGATGATGCATGTTTAATGCACAGGCTGCTGCTGCTAAAGCCAGTACCTGAGCAAGTTACTGTGAAATGAGAATGGTTTCTGGCACTCCAGGAGACACTGCAGCAATTTCAGATGCTAGCAAACAGCATTTGCCAAACTGCTGTTGGAGGTGAGAAGTAGTGCTAGCTTTCTACTTGAATGAATAACTCCTTATAACTTTGACAAGGTAACAAGTAAAGTGCAGTGAGATCAAGGAGGTTGTCTTGCAGTAATACAGAATTAGGACTATTCCCTTTCTGCAGGTTTCTCAGCCTTCAGAGGCCTCACAGTGTTGTGAAGTGCAGTGGCAAGCAACACTCCTTCAGAGCAGGGACCTTAAAACCTAACTTAGTCCTGAAAAATCTGTCTCAGCTAAACTGATTCTGGTAGTATTATGAAACAGAAGTACTTCCTTTTTTTTCTCCTCCACCAGAAACAGAAAAGACAATGAGAAATTAAGGAGACCAGCTTAAGTGTTATTGTCAGTACAAATTACCAAAAATCTTGAAGGTTTCTAAGAGGTTGCACTGAACATGAAAATCACTTCCTACACTTATTTCTCTGTGGTCCTGGGCTGATGGATTTGAAACCTACATGCAAAACCAAGGCAGAAAAATCTTGACATGTTGCTGTAAGGAGAACATTGATATTTCGAATGAACAATGTGAGATGGCTGAAATGGCTGAGCAGGTTTAAACCTTTGACTTTGCAAGAAAGAATCACATCAGACGTAAAAGCTGCAACCTTTCAAATATATGGTGCTTGGAATAACTGTTTTTTAACTCCCCTGTAGAGAGGAGGCAACATTTTTTCTTTAAAGAAATAAAAAAGGATTAATCAATTTTTAAGACTTGACAGCATATGAACATTATACCATTTAGTATATTCCAGGCACGAAATGTCATCCATCTGTTAGCATTGTTGTTGAAGAAAGGCATGCTTGTTTGAAAGACCTACAGGCATTAGAGAATTTTCAGAGCCCTTGATAAAAAGTCAGTTGTCCATGTTTTAAAATGTTCAGACCATACTGCTGTTCTATTTTAAGTTTCACTTGCTTCACATTCCAGTCATTTTGTCTGGTTAAGCCTGTATTTGCAGGTTAGACCATGTGGAAATCACGACCTATTCTTGTTTTGATATGCTTTGATAGATTTTGTCAGTCCCAAATCCAGGAATTCATTCCATTTTATGGAAGTGCTAAAGCATAACTTAAAATTTAATTTGAAATCAGCAGAAATTGAGCCTGTTTCTGTGCATGTGTTAATAATGCAATTTGAAGTATTTCCTTGCTCAGTATGTTTTCATATTGCGCCATTTCTAGACCCTGAGAATGTTTCTCAGGGCTCTTGCTAGATGTACCCTACCATCCATAGGAAGAGCTGTGCTATCTGATTAATAGTGTTAGCTGCTCTTTCCAGAGCCCACCTCTGGAGCCCTCTTGATCATTTCCCTATGCTTCATGCTACAGATTATCCTGCATCACATATTAGGAAGTAATCATGTATTCTTCACCTGTCTAACCTCACACCCACTGGGTGGGCACTTCAGCTGCAGTCCTTATTGCACCAGGCACATGACTCTTATCACGTTTTTTCCCTGATGTATTTGCACTTTTCCATCTGGTCATTCTCATTCTGCAGCTTTTACAGGTCTGCTCTAAGTCCAGCCACAGGTATCCCGCACTCAGCTGCCTGCTTCAGTCTCTCCTTCAACAACCCTCTCAAGGCAGCAGGCAGAAAAACCACATCTACAATTATAGTTCCTTTTCCAAAACTGTGTGTGCCCACACCTAGCTATCAGTTTCATCACCTTTAGATCTCATTTTGATAGCTAAGTTTCCTGTTTTTCAAGCTCTGAAGAGCATTGCTTTAGTCTTTTATAGTGGCATTTGCCTTTTACCTTCATGGCTTTTCTTATATTGTAAACTGGATGCAGTTTTTCCAGTAGTAGTCATATCAGCCCTGTAAACACAGGTAAAGTTCTGTTTTCATTGCCGTAAGAATCAAAAAATATACATCCTTTTGTCTTCAACAAAGCACTACTTCATTCTATCCATCTCTTAAGTCATTTTCAAAATCACTTATTCCATGGCTACAGGTAACCTTATGCTGGAGTATAATCTGTAATCTAGGTATGTGCTTCTAAATATATGACCTTGCTTTTGTCTACATTAAGTCTACTAAATGTGGCTAACCAAAGTCTAACAAAGTGCAATAAAGACGTCTTATTGCTTGGCTTTTCCCTGCACTTAACAGTTGTCTGAAATCTTGCATGTAGAATTACAATTTTACATGAAAGTATTTTGTTCCTTGCTGACTATTTAGGTTACTGAAGGTACCATGTGATAAGTTTCATTTGTGTAACGTAATTAGAAGATTTTAAGGAAATATATGAGTAACTCTGAGGATATTAAACAAGCCATCACAATTTACAGGTATGATGTTGATGGAAATTGGCACTCATCAATTCCAGAACTTGACTAGTTAGCCTGAAAAATTCTTTTGCATATAAAAGAAAGTTCTTAGCTTCATTTGCATGATTTCCACCAGCTTTTTTTTTTTTTTCCTGTGATCACCCTAACACTTTGAAAGTGTATCTTATAAATACGAAGAAGGGCTGTTTGCATAATCTGGTATCAGTTCTGAATTTAATGCAAATTCTGATCAAAAGGAAGCAACACTGAAAGTGCTGCAAACTTCTATTTCACATGTTTTGGTCCAAAAGGTAACCACGATTTCTAAGCATAAATTTATCATGAAAATGATTGTAAGAATCTCAGTATCTTATGCCCAAATCACAAGTAACGTTAAATAGGAAAGTGATGCCTTTTCAAGTACAAGAGAAAGTAAATGCTATACAACTTGTTACTGAAAAGTTTAAAAAGAAACCCAAAACAAACAACAAAAAAAGGGAACAACAAAGAACTCACCAAAACCCAAAACAAAACAGGGTAAGATGCAGTAAAAGGAGATTACAACAACCAAAGAACTTAATGAAGTGAGATTCTATGGTTTAGTTACCTAGTTTTCAAATTTTAATCAGCAATTGTTTGATTACAGTATGGTCAATATCCTTACAGGTAGCAATTGTTGGTGCAAAGCTCACTTACCTAACAGAAAAAGCAGCAGCAGACACTAGCAGCTAGTAAATAAGGCCATGGGAAATACAAACCCAAAATAAGGGATACCTTTCTTTTCAAGGAAGGTTGGTTGGCACCTACACCAAAGTATTTACAGACTTGGAGCATCCTTATCCGTCCATCTGGAAGATACATACTAAACATGAGTGACTGGTCTTAGGGCAGCAGTCACTGGGTAAAAGTCAATGGACTACAGGAAAAAAGTAATTATTCCCTACTTATGAGTCAGAGACCCGACACTGCAAAAGAAAATTAGGAAATTATTCACAAAGAGGTTAGTTAAAAAATCTTTAGGAAATACTGAGAAAGATTTTGGATGACTTAGGCTGACAGTGGCAAAATATTTCACATCTCCAACTGTTTTCTTCTTTCACACTAAGCTATAACCCTCCTCTGTGAACCTCCAGATGCACAAAGGTGCTTATGTAAGTTAGGTGTAACATTGCTACATGGCCTATATCTTTATTATAAAAGCAGCTGAGGATATTTTTTTACCTCCTGATAAGGAGTCATCAGCATGAAATATTCTACAGTCATTTCTGGTTTAAAAGTCTTTGACTACAATTAAAGTATTCAGAGGATGAACTGTCACAGAAAATGCCAAAGTCATGCAATAAAATCGTTAGATGAGAGACAAGATATAGGGGAAGATCTTTCTTTAAAAATACACCTAACCACCTACCTAGTTTGGAGGGTACAAATTTTAAACAGCACAGAAAATTTTTTTCTCCTTTTTCTGTTTATGCTGTTCAAAGCCAAACAAATCATTACTGTGGGGTTTTTTGGTGCAAAAAAAATGACAGGCTTTGAAAAGAAAAATATCATCTGCCCTAGTAAATATGCCTAGCATATCCTGCAATTTTACTTTTCTGAATAAATATTAAATATTACATGACATGAAGGAAGAGTGAACTTGCATCAAAAGTGCTGGTCAGGACATCAGGTAATTAAAGAAAGCCCATAGGTGCACTTCCTTGGTCTGTCACAGCAAGTGTGATGTGTCTGAAGAAGTAATGGTGTGTGTGGTGCAGAGCTCTCTGTCTGGGGCTAGTCCTGTTGTGCTGCCACTGAGGTCACTGGAGAGGAACAAACCCCTGCAGGACATGAGTCACACAGATGCTCTGCTGTGTGTGTCTAAGGCTGGGTGAGACACTGTTCATCCAGTAGGATTACAGGCGTTTCACTGAATCCCTTTGTGCTATGCTTTGCCCTAGTTTAAAACAGAACTAATGCTTGCTTTCTTCTCCCTTACATCTGTTGAGCCTGTAGGCACACCTGCTGAAAGGACAGTTTCTGGTTGCTTATCAGCACAGCACGGTATGGAAAGGACCCCACCACCCAGACAAGTCTTTCAAGAGAAATGAGAACTTCATTAAGTAGAAGAATATTTATAAAACAAACAAAATGTATACCAGAATACCCTTAACTTGCACACAAGTCAGTGCAAACCACAAGTAGTAGGTGTCATACCTAGGAATCACTGCATTGTGTCAAGATAAGTGAAATAGCCCAGAAAAATGTCACATTGTTGCTTTTTATTTGCTAAAACCAACTGCTTTCAAACACTGATAATTTGTTTTGGTAGGAATTATGATGTGAAAGCATCCTCTATAAAAATATTTCTTTTAAAATATTTTCCTTTTATTTTCTTTTATTATTTTTTAGAAGAATATAATATCATAACAATCGTATTTTACACAAGAAGTTTATGATGGAAGTCAAAATAATTTATATCACCTCTGGAAACTGTTATAAATAACATGTAATGAATGAATTGTTCAACTGTGATGGTTCCAAAAACTTCAATGCATTAAGATGTGTCTGTTCCCTGAGTCCATCACTCTCTTTACCAAAGTAAATGAGATTTTACATTTTTTAATATTTTAGAAAATTACTTTTCAGTCTTCCATTTCTACGTGAAGTCCCCATTGTTCCTTGAACTGCATGAGATACATTTCATGGTCCTCTGATGATTCACCAGGTACCTCTCTCTCATACAGTCTGAACAAAATTCCCTCTTTGTCAGGATCATCATACTTGAATACTCCTTCGCACACGTGATTTTCAACACTGGACAAAGTAGGAATATACAGTCTTCCATTGTGAGGATCCCAATCAACTAATATGGTCTGTTCACCTTCTTTCTCTGTGAGGCCCAGTGTGATTTCTTCCAGCTGATGATAGGTCTGCCCAGATTTTGCAGTATCCAGGTCCAGAAAGCTGATATGGGTCTTACTTGGTAAGTCATCTGCTGCATCAGCCACCTTCAAATTAAGTTCCTCTGGGTTTTGTCCCAAAGAAAGATTTGCTACCCTCACCTCTAGTTGGGGGGAATATAGCTGTCCTGTTTCCGTATCAACTAAGTTCCCCAAAACAATCTGTGGCTCACCCAGTTGCAAAAGCTCCTCTAGTTTTTGACCAGGACTGAAGTCTTCAGCCCTTACATCATGTTCATACTCTACAACCCCTGCATTTTTCTCTCTCAAAGTATTCTGTGTTCCAGAGTGGCCATAAGATGTCCAGTTTCCAGTCTGGTCCCTTTCCACTGAAATACCTCCTTTGTGTAAAATCTCTTCATGTGAAATATCAAGCAAGCATTTTGTTTCCAGCACTTCTTTAGACTGCAAATCCTTCCCTTCAGTGCCATTGTGAACGGTGTAGTTGTGGGGACTTTTCCTTTCCAATGGATGACTGGATTCCTTACAGTCATCTCCCTTAAGAGTGAGAAGGTTAAGCACTACTTTTTCACTTGGTATGAAAACCCTTTCCTTGCATTTGTCAGTGTACTGCCATATCTGGAAAGTAAGAAATATTTTGAGTGAGGTTAATAAAAATACCATCTTGCTGCTTCTTATACCATCAGATACATTTAAAATATAAGCCTAGGTTAGACCTTATTATGAGAGTATTCCAATTTAAAGAAAAACATTCATTATATAAATATTCATGACTGTCAATATGCTCCCCTTTTTTTTCACTCTATTCAAAGTAAAACTATATTATGACCAGTTCTAATACCCCTATTCTCATCCTCCCCATGTCAAAACAATGGTTAGAACAATTCTGTCAAATACTGGTTTTATTTCCATCAGCATAAACTCAAGTGACTTTAGAGAAAACATTGGAGTTGTCCTTGCATCAAAGCTTACTGAATCTATTTGACTCTTTTTAACCAGTGAAAAGAAAAATGCAGTTGAAACCAGTTCCCACAAGCAGAGTCAGGTAACATGTTAAAGTATAGCTTACAGAGAATAAAATAATACCAGGTTTCCTTTCAGAGAGGAAGCTATACCACAGGCTGAAGTGCAGTGTATGGAGCCTGCATTGTGCAGTCTGCCACAGGCTGCTTTTGTGATTCTGTGAGAAATCATCTAGTTCTCCTCAACAGGAATCTTTCTGAAATGAGTAATATTTCTAACAGGAATAAATACTGTATGGGCAGTCGCTAAAGTGAAGTACAATAGGAAAAGCAGCCAGAAGCTGCATTTCAGTGCTTTGAAGCTTGAATGGAAGACTAAGACCTCTAACTGATGTATCAGGTAGTCTAAAAGGTCCTGCAGGTCAGCAGTGCTGGACCAAAACAAATTGCTTATTCCACCTCCCCCTGACCACACACAGTGCCCATGTGAAATAGTGTGTAGGTTGGAAAAGATGGAAAGCATCATTAAAATACCAGGTCTATACTCATTTCTTACTTTAACTGTGTCCAGAAGTGGAGGTAGGGTAGTTGAACTAGATATCTTTGAAGGCCTCCACCAACCCAAACCACTCTGTGCTTCCATGGTTTTGTAATAAAGTCAGTGCCTCATCACAGGCAGGAGGTGTCTCTGTGCCCATCTGAACACGCTGCAGCAGCAGCTCTTCTACACCTTGTGAGCCATCCTGAACCCACAGTCCCTCTGAGAAGATTTTGGCTGTCACCCCTGTGCTACTCTAAATTTCTTCAGAAAGGTCAGCATGTTGAAACCAACTCCCTTGTATGTCCCATCCCACAGTGTCTTGCAGATTGGATTAACATCAAAGTGTTAATCCAATTCATTACTGTAATTGCATGTTTATGGTTGAGAAACTTGTTTAAAGATAGCTGTGAGAAAGCTCTGCTCAGCAGCTCATGAGCTGGGAACCAGAAACAACATAAGACTTTATGTGCTCTTTCTAAAAATTACTAAACTCTGCAGCACTAGGAAATGTGCAAACATTTTTGGCAGAAAGTGGTTTTGGGCTGTCTAAATAACAGAATGTGTTTGTTCATAGGTTTTTGTGTGTTAGGAAATGGTACGGTATTTGAAAATATTCTTGAAATCCAGGTTAAATTATCTGCATGATACATGTGCTAGTTCTTTGCAATCAAAATTAAGTGGAAAAATCCGGTCAATACCCAGTAATAGTCCAAGAAAACATCACAGGGTTTCTGTACTGCTTAGTTGTCTTCCCTTCTTGTTTCTGAATTCAACAAATTAATAACTTTTTTCAACTGAAAAAAAAGTTTTTCTACAGTGCTTCATCTTAGATAAATTTACTGAGTACTGATCTCCCAAAAGAGCTTGCCTCAGTGCACCTCAGACCTTGATTAAGGCAATGGGTCTTCCTAAACCAACAGCTCTGTTCTGATGCTTCTTAGCTCCAGTCATCTTTTCAGATATGGACAACTTTTTAGACACAGTTGCTACCTTGAGATATTACTCTGTTTTTCTTGCATTTAATAACCCTCAAAGTAGTTTTCTTTTCTTGATCTCAGTGGCAAGAGCTTTCATTTGAAGCTAGCCACGGTTTCGTCCAAACCTGCTTGGAAACACCTGAAAATGCACAGCTCTTCTGTGAGTGCCAAGGTGGGCAGTGTTCCCCTTGCAACAGTAAACACTTACCAGGTTTGTTGGATGTTTTTCTTTGTGGACATGAATATACTTGTGCACACAATAGCATGTCATGGAAATAAAAAGGACAGCCAGCACAGTAGGCAGAACATATCCAAATGTGATTCTTATAGTCTCATCTTCTGTTTTATCTGTTAACAAAAGTTTTCATTGTAATAAGGAATTTTTTAATACATTCAGACAGTAATGTGTATGTTCACCACATTGGTTTTTGGATACAGAATGCAAATGTGCTAGATAAACAAGGAACTTGCAGGAAATAATTAAAAAAAAAATCCAAAACATTTGAGCTACAGGACAATTTTTATTATTGTCTAAATTATAAATGAAATTCTAAAATGAAGTAGCAGCCCCTCCATTAGGTTCTCCTGTTGCTAACTTCAGACTCACCCAACTCTGCCACTCCCAAACCTCAATCAGGGACAAAAACCTTCTCCATGCACTAAGACTCAAAAAATTGCAGATACTCTTCCTCAGAAATACTGACATACCTTCCAGTCAGTAGTTCCCAGCTATGTTTTATTAAAGGCAAAGATTTTTTTATCATTACAAATGTACAGAGAAGGGAGAAACCATGCTAATTTTCATTCTCAAAATGGATAAATAAAACCCTCAAAAATTCAATCACCATTTTTTTCTAACTTACCTCTTCTTTTTATAATTTGCCAGTTTACACATACCTTTCAGGGTAGCAATGCAATGTTCTTTGGAAAAGTCACTGTCCAAAAGTGGTGCAGAGACATGGATCTGTGCACTGACACAATAAGCTGTTCCAGGTTCTAACCAGGGAACAACCAAGGTGTGGTTGCTGATGGAGAAGAACCACTGGAAGACATTAAAAGAAGATATTTCCCCCCCTTTAACTCCTCAGCTAATGAAAGGTCACAAGCACACATATTTTCTGGAAAAGTTAATGATATTGTAAGAGCTGCCAGCTGCATCCTTTTTTTTTTTCCAAATGCAATCAATATTCAACTTACTTATTAGGTCACAACCTATCTGGATATTTTCTCTTCCAGTCAAACATTCTTCCACCACTACTGAAAAATTTCATGCTTCACATGAAGCAGGACTATGTGCCACTACTAGGCCACATTCTCATGCTGATGTTGCAATAAAACTAAAGCATCACTCCAGCCCTATCTTGATCCATAAGCCAATGAAAAGCACATTGTATGGTTCCACAAAATCCTTCAAACTATGATGTTATAGTAAAGATAGGAGCCTTAGCATAACAGGTCTTATGTAGACCTTGGAGTCCAAAGTAATTACTCTATGTCCCAAATCTTTTTGAAAAAGACTCCAAACAAACAAAAACTCCAAACCCAACCACACAAAACCAACTGAAACACTAAACCACTTTTGTCTACCTCTAATTGCTAATCTTGGAATTTTAATATCCCTTTTGACAGAAGGTGACCTTTCAGGTATAAAGTTTGTGTCTTTTCAGGAGGTTCAGAGATTTTTCATACAGAGATTTCGCCTGGGAACAGACAAATGAATGTTTTTGTAGCTGAGCACTGAACTCTTCCTCATCTACTGTGTTTATGCTGGGAACTACTACTTGTTAATGAAATGTAAACCTGCAGAAGCAAATGAAGATGTTCAGATGTGGTGACAAAGGATGTGCTTTGTCAGGATGTATTTTGAGTATTGCCAGTAGACTGACTGACTGTGGACTGTCTTACAATCTTACAATTCCTATAAGGCTACAAATCTTATTTCAATCCTTGCTGTTACAGACAAAATGCATTTCAAGAAGCACAGAGCACAGATTTAATAGGAGCTGTTCTACAGCCTTATCAAAGCTTACCCGCTTCTTTGTTTTTTTATTGAGGACAGACACATTGTATTGCAGGCCAGGATATACTTGAAGCAGAGATATGGATTCTTCCTCAGGACTTCTCTTCCACTTCTCAGGAGCAGTCAGAGTGATTGAAATAGATTTGTCAGTAGAAGATACACTTACCATGGGTGGATCAATTTTAGCTGGAAAAATGAACATGCACAAAAAGCAGTAAAGTTCAGCAGAAGTGCACTGATTTGACCAGTTTCTTAAAGTCAATGATATTAATTTTTTGCAGTGTTTGGGGGAGGCTAAGTAGGACTTTAAACAATTTATTTATATTGGTAGAAAATTATTTGATCTAATAACTAAGAGGATCTTTACAGGGAGAAGGTAAACACTGTCTTGGACTTTTGCCTAGGAATTCCAGGGACTTCACAGGATAAATAACCTTGAAACTCAATTTGCTAAAACAAGCTAAATTACCAGCATGTTCTCAGATTATCTGGCACAGATAAGAAATATTGGGCTCTAGAGTACAATTACTGTTTGGTTTAATAAAACCTTTTCAAAATCAGAGTTCTTTAAACTGTGGATGTGCTAAGACTTTTATTTGCCTTGAGTAAGGCTTTACCATAGCATTTAGCATATACTAAGACTATATATGTATATAGCACACATATATCCAAATTCCAATTTGATTATTTCAATTACTTCTGCCAAAAGCACGAATGTGAAACAGCTGCAAAAAAAGTAAGCTCATGTGAAAATTAAAATATCATATGCCATAAACACCCATGCAGTCTGAACACACAGTCTTAATCAATGCTGTTGAACGCCTGGCTGTGTGCTCAGCTCTCCTTACTGTCTGTAAGAGGGTTGAAGCGTGTGGTCTCCACCCAGTCAGAGAACATCCCATTCAGGAAGGCTTTAACACTTGCATAGTATTGTTCTTCGTAGTCAGAGGTCTCACTGGAGAGGTCACACCATGTGCTATTTATATTCCTGCATTCTGGCTTTCTAATCCATTTGCCAACACCGTATCTGTATTGAAGAAGAAAGAAAGGAGCTGTACAAAAGCTGTTGCCATTATATTAGTCACCTGATAATATAATTTTCTATGCTGTATTACAGCTGATAAAACAGCTTGCTTGCTTAGGAGAAATCTGCAATTTCAAGGAATTCCCAACTTTAGCAGATATGAAGCATGAGACTTCTACAAGTTCTAATGAAAAATACATCAAGAATAGACTCTACCCAGAGAGGACAGATGGAACTAAATGGGATGTTACTGATAGCAATCTAAGTCAAGTTTTGCTTGCGCAGACCAGAGATCTCTCAACTTCAACCTCCACAGCTTTAGTTTAAACACGCAATAACGGAGTCAGGATAACTATATACAGACAAAAAGCTCTGTCAGAATGGTCAGTGACTCATCCTCAGGTACAGCCAGAGATGATGCTCAGGGGCTCCAGGATGAGTGACAGAAGACTACAGTTTCCTGGCTGTGGCTTCTTTTTCCAGTTTAAAAGAAGGACTCCATTGGAATACAATGAACTTCAAAATCCTTCTAGCGGAAAAAGTGGCATAAATCTGCTACCAGCAACACCTCGGTAGTGAACACCTCCTATACACTAGTAGAACAAATCAAGATTTTCCTAGAAAATTCGTGTTTGGATTTTCTCAGTAGCTCCTGCTCCTCAGATTAACATTATTAGGATTTCCCTTTTGGCTGCTAATTAGTAAGGGCATGTGGAAGCTTCTGCATGATTGCAGGACAGGATCACCCACCATCATTTTCACCTATCACAAGGCCTTGCTCTCCTAGGTGGGTAGAGGGACATGTGACTATTTTTGTATTCAGTGTGAAAGATGGCCATACATGTGGCTACAGACTCTTCTGTGGACCAGCTGGCCCTGCAGAGTCAGCATAGCCAGTGCTCTCTGAGCATTTTACCTCCTACACAATTACCATTCATTCCATAATTGCCAAGCACTCTCCCCATTTCTAGGCAGCGGACAGTCACTCCTCTGTTAACACAGAGGGCAAGATCTGAGCAAAAGAGGAGTCTACAGAAGTTCTTCTACAAGAAGCAACTCCTTACTTTTTTGAGCAGCCAGTTCAAGTTACAGGAAACTTCTAGAGATCCACATTCATTTTTAGTGTTCTGAAAATGTTCCTACATTGAGGGATGTATAGATATTAGAGGTAAAGATTGGGAAAATTTCATAATCTGTGACAACAGCACTACACCTGTTTAGAAGCTAAACTTCTCTCAGAATGACACAGTGCTCTTTTGGTGGGAATAAAGGAAATGGATTTTGGATCTCACACATGCAGACCTTGATAATATAAGGGCCTGATTTCAACCACATTACTTGGTTTTCTACAATGCTTGATAATTGATTCTCCTGGGCTAGAGAGGCTTGGTGGATCAGAAGAAATCTGGGGGGGTGGGTCTGTTAGAAGAGACTAATGAGGCACTAGGTGCTATTAGTATTGTATTAAATACTACATCTCCATATCCATTTAAATGTGCAGACTCAAGGGGACAGATGCTAATCCACAGCACAGTCCTTCCTCATCATTCTGTTTAATTTTTCAGGAATGCTTCTGAAACCTTCCATAGTATTAGAATATTGCATCCTACACTTCTTTCATAGGAAGAACAATTCCTTACACATTTTTTAACTGTATGTGAAGTAAACAGTGCCAGAAATAAAAATTAAAAGCCACATTGCTTAAGTCTAGCCCACACTTTAGTTCTCCTTTCTTTACTTTGTATCAGCCCTATCTTGCATAATTTAAAAAAAAATTATTAAAATAAACAAGCCAACTTACACTGAGTACTTCACCTTGTAGAGTACTCCGTTGCCTGTGCCTTCTGGTGCTGACCAGTGAAGGACATTCTTCATATTTACAGATTCAAAATGGACATTCCTAGGGTTGAGCAAAGAACAATACAACTCTCCTGAGAAAGAAAATAAGAAAGGAACAACATGCACTAAGAATCTGCATATACATACATTTCCAAGTTAACAAAAAAATTTTAAATAAGTCATAAAGTTCTACATTTCTTAGCAGTCAAAATGCAAGGTTGTTGGCTATGGAAAATTATTTTTTTAAAAAATGCCCCTAGTTAGTGCAGTCCCAAATGCCATCTGTACAAGTGTATTTTTCTCTAGTAAAAATGGCTTTCCCATTTATAACAGGCACTGGCATGGAAACACAGGGACTGAAAGTTAAAGCTAGAAAAGCTTGACCTTGAAGACACACACATTTTTAAAGTTGCAAATGTATTTGAATATCAAAACACTTCAACACTGATAATTGTAAAAATATCCCTAATACTTCATTAGTACATTTTTCCACCTTTACATCAAAACATTTATATTCCTCAAGCACATTTTACAGTAGCAAGAGTCATGCATTTGTCTGTTATATTAAAATGTTTTTAAACTAGTAACATGCAAAGGTGGCTGTTTGACTCCTTTTTTTTAAATTTCTCTCCTCCCAGTGGGTTTCTGCTGTGGTAAATGAAGTTTCAAAACAGAAACACTGACTGCAGCAGAGGAGCCAATCTCAGTACGCAGAAGCCGCAGACTCTATCTTTACAAGATCTAAAGAATTACAACACTGCTGGTGTACTCCCACCTGCCCTCAGCTCACTGTGATTTGGAAGGCAGAGGGATGGAGACTGTTAACTTTCCATTAGCTGCAAAAGCAGAGATTTGGTTTCTATTTGTCTTGTCTCTTCACTAAAGGCTTCTGTTTGCCCCTGCAATAAATCATGCAAGTTAGTTATACCTCAATTCTGAATCTGTAAAACAAGAATAAAACTACCATGCTTCCTATTTCTCCAGGAAGAGTTAAGAATAAATTCCATCATGTCTATTTGATGATTGATAATATCAGGAGGCATGCATAGAAAATAGATCATACACAGAGCTTGTATCCTTCATGGTTATCAGTCAGGAAAGGACTCAGGTATGTGCACCAGCTGCTTATTTCAGTATCTTGTCTTTAAACACCCTTGTTTGAGCATCTTGTCTTTAAAAACAATATATCCAGCTATAATCTGATTTTATTTCCATTAATCTGGATTAATGGCATCGGTGTCACATATTTATACTGGTCTAAGAGCAGAAATCAGTCCTACATGTTGCTTTGCTAGGTTTAGTCTGTCTCACTGGTAGCCTGCAATGGCTGTCATCACTTTCCAATATAACAAGGTCACTTTATTTATTTATTACATGGAAAAAACTGGAACCCTTATTACTGTCTTTGGAAAGGCTGTAAATCAAACCTTGAGTAATATAATTCTTTATGTCTTCATGACTGACACCTGGACTGGAAATAAAGTAATAATAAAGGCTTGCAAACTTCACCACCACAATGAACAGCCAACTCCTGATCGCAGAATAAACTGTTGCGAGACTCTCCAAAACAGTCATGACTTAGCCTGAAAACACCTTTACGTGTGAGTGAAAAACCCCATTGACGTCAGTGAGATTATTCACATGAGCAAAAGACTGCATGGCAGGTGCTTCATCTTCTCTTTATGAAAGCATCTGCTGGGTTTAAAAATTTGGTCAGTTTTAATCACATAGAGCTCCCTGCCAGGTATGTGCCTTGCTCAAGTCAACACTCTTCAAAGCTCCGTTTTGGTTATAGCCATATCTGTCTATCTATACACATGCATGCTCAAAGATCCTTGTGGGTCCCTTCCAACTCGTCAGATTCTGTGATGTACACAAACACAAGTATAAACACACAGTTACAACCATTATCCATTCAGTGCATCTGCTTTTTACCTGCTAGGAGGCTCTGCTGCTTGTCTCAGTGACAAACAGCTGTGTTTAATGTCAGTGCTGCAGAATAAATACAGCTGCAACTACCCATGTCCTCTTGCTCTAAACAGATTTGTTAGCTTTGCACTCGAGTTGGGTAACCCAGCAGCTGCAAAGCATAAAAATAAATAAATACACAAAGCACAGATATTTTTTTTGTACATTAGCTAAAGTTTCAGAGTGGTGAGAAGGCAGAGGATCCACAGAAAGCTGACCTACTGGCATTGAAGTGCCTCCTGTGTGAATACTGTTCTTGACTGTACCACGCTCAAGCAGTGTTCATCCGCTGTCTTGTACTGTGGCAAGGCATGAAGGTGCAAACACCAAATTATCCAATAAAACATAGCAACAAAGAAGGTCACAGGAATTTCTAGACAACTCTATGATATAATTTAAGACAGTGAGCGATGTGAAAAGCATTAAGACAGAAAGACGAGCCATATTGCAACAGTTTTTCCTTGCTAGTCACAGCAGTAAACCCCAAGGACTCCTACCATACAGTCATCTCAGAATTCAAAAGGGGAACTGCTTTTCTGACCATGACAGAGACTTTGGCTTCAATTGCTGCTGTATTTTCTTATACAAAAGTGGCCTTTGGGAGCACCTCTGATGGAAGTGCAATCTTTGTGCTGAGCACTGAATTTGTGAGCAACGCTGCAGGCACCCCCTGTGCCTCACCATTTGCAGCCACTTCAAGGCCATGGACTGAACCCTCATTTACACACCTCAGAGAGAGGTGAGTCCCTGATTTACTTTTTCCCACTGGCAGCTTAGACCCACCAGTGAGGCATCTGGCAATTTAGGAGCTATTCAGGATACAGTGCTTCTGGCAATGATTGCTGTAAGCCGCTGCCCTTTCTTTAGTCTTTCTGCTCAGTTTTGTGTGACTTCCACCAAGCTCCTATGAAATCTTGCTTGCTCCTTCTATGTCATTGCTCTTCAATTTTCAAGGCATTTGTGGTCTCTTGTCTTTCTCCAGCTCAACTGTTTTGATGGTTATGTTGTTCTTAGTGAAAAATAGTCCCCCAAACACTTGCCTAGGCATAACATAAAAATGGTCACACTCAGTACCAGTGTCCATTTAGCATCATGTTCAGGGGTACTTGCGAGCAGACGATTGAGGCTGTCTTCTCTGGTTCATCTCCAGCCTCAAGCAAGTCGGCACTGGCCAGGAAGGAATGTGGGGGAGTACACCAAGTGGTAAACAGGGGGACTGAGCCAAAATTGGAGATCATAAGTTACACGGAGGAAGGGAAATGCAGCAAAGGCAGGAATACAGTTTAGCAAACATATTACTTATTAATTATCTTAGCAACAGTTTAAACAAATGAGTTAACTGTTTAAAAATTAGTGAGCTTGGAAGCTTGCTCTATGCTTTGCTTGACTCAAATTCAGCAGGCTGGGTAACGAGGAAGAGGAGGAGAGGTACATTAGAGCTGTTACAGCTCAGGTGCCTTTCTCCAGGTGGGTTGCTGGAGCTCTGGTGTTGCCAGGTATGAAGGCAGGCTAGTGCAACCCTTTGACTGGAGCAGCGCTGGTGGGAATGTGGGGAGGAGCACAGAGGTGATTTCCTGTTTGAGTCATAACAGTACTCGAGAGCTACCCACAAAGCACACTCTTGCCCTCCCACAGCAGGAGCCCGTCACAGCCTGTCCAGAAGGGGCTCAGGGAGAAGAAAGATAGCGTTAGAAACAGAGACAAGACTACATGAAAACCAGGTGATGGAGGAGATGGAAAAGCACAAGAGAAGAGGTGGGGATGGGTGGGAGAAAGATGAGACTGGGCTATGTGGGGTTTGTTTTCCAAGAAGCAGGCAGACTGTCATTGGAAACAGGTGAACTTCGGTAGGTCATTTGGCAAAAGACTGTGAGTGGAAATACAGCCTGAAGAATGGGAGATGAAGAACTGGGACTGCAGCTGTGGCTTGCCCTGACATGCTCTCCTCCTCCATGTGAAGGCTTGCCTTTATTTATCCAAGGCATGTGCTAACATAAAAACACCACTGCAGAGAATATTGGTCAAAGAACATTTCAGACCTAGTCCAGAAAATACCCAACTTCAGAAAGGAGGAGAAAGTCTTCTCAGTCCATTGAAGTCTTGTTAGGAGACAGCTGAAGAGGGCCATGGCAGCTGACATCCATTCCTTTTTGCTAACTTGTATGACAGAAATAAAACAAACTGAATTTTCTTCCCACTGTATTGAAGGTTTGCAAGCACAAGAGTAGAGCTCACACTCCCTAGCCAGACCCTGTTGCAAACCCCTTTTCTTGATGCACTCCAGCAGGGAGAAGCTATTGTAGGCATGTTTTCTATTAAGTTTGAGTGATCAATACTGCCCTGAAACAAGCAAACAAGGTGAGTGAAATTCAAGTGTCTAAAATCAGTCACAACCCTTTCAAAGTTTTCAGAGTTGTAATCTACTGGCGTAAGACAGCCTGCTGAGCATCTCTGCTACTTGAAGCACTCACAGAATTATTTTTCCCTCTTGTGCCCCATATTTATGCCTCTCCCCACATATGATCAAGAATGTAAATGCCTCTGGGAAGCAACTGCTTGTAGAGAACTCACAAGAAACAAAGGTCTCCTGGGACACCCACTCATTTCTGCTGTTCTCCAGTCAGGTATGGGCTGGTGTGTTTAGTGGCACCGTATGACTGGTCACAGTGTCTCACAGTAATTTCAGATGTGAACAAGTCAGCATCTAATTATAGGAATAGCAGTATTTTTAGTATCTTTTATGTACTTAACACACCTTTTTTTTTTTTTTTTGTCATGATTTTCAGACTCATTTAAAGTGATTTTTCTGCACAGAGGAAGTTATTCAGTGTAATAATATACATATTTTACACCTAAGTTATGAAAGACTGCCTCAGACATGCCATTAAAGGCAGCAGCATGCACAGATGGATTCAAGGGACAGTGAGGTTCAAGGGAGCAGCCAACACACTTTGATGAGATCAGGGAGAGCATGGCCATCACCTGGGCTAGCAAAAAAGCTACCTCTCAGGTAATTTAGATTGATTTAGACTTGAAAAGCTGTACAGGTCTACTTCTGTGTCTGTCTGCTACCTTCTTACAGTGGGGAAAAGCCCTGTCAGCAATTACACATGCTTCAGCCTTCTCAGGGCACAATCAGGTTTCAATGCTTCTGAGCCACATATTGATGTGGCAAGGCATGAACACATGAGAACACAAGGAAAGCCAAGAGAAGTGAAGTCTTTTGCCAACCAGATGCAATAATTAATGCTAGCTCAACTACTCCCTCCAGCCTTTAAGAAAGTAGAAGGAATTACATCAGCCCCTTTCACCTAAGAGCTGTAATACCCACTCATGTGTGTTCTTATGCACAGAGCATGAGTAAGTTCAAATACATAAAGCTTGGTAAAAGCATGTCAGATCCTTTCACCTTCTGAAGCAATATTCTTCTTCTCTTACTTCTCTCTGAACACATTCCATTTTCCCGTCACAGAAGAGGAAGTGGAAAAACGAGGGTTGAAAAATAACTAAGCTATCAGGTGAGATTTAACTAAAAGTGCTGGGATATAAAGAAGGTAAGAGAAGACTTCAGTCTTCCTGCTGTTTCTTCACTGACCTTAAAATACTCTTGCAGCAGCCAGACAAACAGGAAAACTCATCTATTTTCCATGAGAAAGAAATATAATTTATTTAATCTCTTCAAATGTAAACTATTCCATACCTCCAGTCCTACAACTTATTTCCTTTTTTTTTTTTTTTCTGATTACTAGTTTTCCTGTACTGTTTTCAAAATAGGATGAACAGTGGATAAAAACCTGCGAGTTACTGGCACAGCAAGTACACAGTACAAACAGAGTTGTATGTCACTGAAAAACAGCTCTTCAGGAAAGCTTCATTTTTATTTAGAGCTTCCAGAATTCAGGTTCTTATAAAGTTAAGCTTTTTAAAATATAGGAGCTTGTTTGGTTCATAAAGGGTAGCTTTTCTCTCTTAATCTTATAAATCAACACCACTTCTTGGAGAGAAATCAATCAGCAGAAATCAATCTGTACAAGCCACAACTATAAAACCAAACATAAACAGGAACCACGCACACACAAATGACTTGAGTAATCCTAACCACTATCTTCTCTTGGAATTAAGACTATAAAGGCCACTAGACAACAGCAGCCATGGAAAGGCACGGTTATCAGTTACAGTGGCGAACCTGAGTGTTTGTACAGGGGATTGCAACACACATCTAACTTTTGGACTTTAATCACAAATCCCAACACTGTTGGAAGTTTCCCTATAGAATTAACTTCCTTCTCTTACCATTTCCATTCCTAATTAACAGGCAATAAGAATTTGTCAAGTTGAGGAAATCATAAGCAGAGCCCAGTACTAAAGCAAAGATCACACTGTTATTCAAAACAGCCTGGCAAGAGATTGGAAGGTGGAGATGAGAAGATAAGGATGAGCCTTTTGACTATAAGAACATGACACTCCTTCATATACTGCAGTTCTTCTTATGCCAATTCCATTTTTATTTATTTCTATTTCACTTATTCTTCTTTCCTTCACACTAGCAGAGAGCTATTACTGAAGCTTAATGCCCTCTCTGGTAAACAAGAAGACAATTGTCTGTGAGTTCTTATTGCATTTGGGTGATGTACAGCCCTCACTTGAAGTGCAATCTATAAACTCCTCAGGACACAGACATCCCAGAATATATCCACAGGACAATTAACTTATTTATTGCCTGCGCATTGTATGCCTCATATATGAAATAGCATGATGCTTCATTACACTGATACTTTAACTAATAGTTACTGGCTGTGTGTATGCAACAGGCCAGCCTCTTCTCAGATCCAAAATGTACCTCAAATCACCTTGTGTCAATATCAAAACATCTCAGCATTGCTCAACTTTGAGACAAGCATTTTGCTTCAGTCCATCACAAATTATGACTGCTGCTCAAAGATCACGTATTCATGGAGGAATAAAAGTGGTTGTTCAGTGTTTGTTTCTATCAAAATAAGCTGCAGAAGTTTCTTCAGCTGTCCCAGTTTTTGGTAGGAAAGAGTTACAAACAGCAGTCTCTCCCCTCCTCTCAAATTCAGGAGCAGCATCCACATAGACACTTCAAGTCTTCAAAGTGCTGCATGTATGCTGACCTCAGGAAGCCTTCTCAAGGCTTACACGAGAAGGAAAGGAAGTGGCTTATTAGCAGTGGAATATTGCCTGCCCTCTGGATGGTTTTACATCAGTGTGGTCCCTGAACTCCAGCTCAATGGCTTAACTGCAAAGTCCATACCATGACCCCTTTTTGCCTTTTATTCTGTATTTCCCAGAACAACATCTTGATCAGAGGGATGTTTCATAAATTTCGGCGCTCTAGTAACTGTAAAAGAAAACACACTGAAATTTGCTCAAAGGGAGGCCGGAGTCTGTATCTCAAAGTGTAGGTCTATTTATTTGTAAAAATAAAATAAAGAGGAATATGAAAGGTAAATTAAAACAGATGTGCCAGTGCAGAACAAGCAACTCACACAGCTATCAGAAAACATTAGAAGTGAGAAGCTTTTAAGGTTGCATCATAAGAAATGTAGTTGGTATAGCCACATATCAGCTCCAGTGGGATCTAAGGCTAGGTGTATGCTGGCAAGTAATGCATATGAATGCATATGAACAGGTCTGTTAGACTGAAGTGTTTATATTGAGAAAACCCTGTCTATACAATCACATTCCAGTTTTATTCTTGTTAATGTTGGACTAGCTGTACTTTCATTAGATGTGCTGATGAAGCACATCTTCCAGTGCAGCTTCACCCAGAAAAAATCCAGTTCCAAGACTGTGCCACAATACAGACAAAAATACAGTAAGAGAAATGATTGAGAGACTTGCTTCAAAATCACATTTACCTGAATGAAAATAGTAAAATATGCCTTAAATAAATCAAAATGCTTCTAGTTTTGCAGTACAGCATCCAGGGTCATTTCCCTTTTCTCAGAGTAAGTATCTGCTGTAGTATCCATCCCATTCTTTCTTCTGTATGAATCTACAAGATGAAGACTGGACTCTACAGGCCAGAGATTTCAAGGTTTCTCTATCTGCAGAAGAATGTGGTTAGGAAAACCTTCACTTAGAGTATGGGGAAGGATTTAATATGGCACTTAGTAAGTTAATAGACTAGTATTCTACTACTTTAAAAATTCAGGATATTCCATCATATCCTTCTGAGTCTCTCAAAAAGATTTCTAAACTCTCCCATGAGGCAAAGAGGAACATGTCTTGATTATGTTGATTAAAAAAAATAATTTTCTATTTTATTTTGCATTTTCTGCACTCTTTCATGTGCTCCACAGCACAGATTTTTAAACAGTAAGTGAAAACACCAATTTATGAACATCCCACTGAAGTGTAGTGACAAGTGAAACTTTTATCCTTTCTCAGATAGTTTCTTAGGGGCAGTTCATTAGACAGCAGAGCCTGAGAACACAATGCAATCAGAGACTGCTGGAACAGTGGATGTAATCCAGTATGGATAAAATCATACCCACTGACACATACCAGTGAACACAAAAGATGGTTTGCAAAGGTCAAACTATAACTTAGTATTGAAATGCTGCTGCTACAGAGTTGAAAAAGGAATTCAACAAGAGATACCAAAGGGACAGACAAAGCCCAGATCCTGTAAAATATAAGCATCTGAGTCTGTAAAGTTCTGCTGTAAAACTGCTTTACGTGGCATTTGGGTCCCAGTATAGTCTGCTCCTATTCCGGCACAATATCAAACCCTTAGATTCCAATACTGCAACCACAGTATTTTCAGGACTGCATCTGCTCACAACTGGTAAGCCAGGCTTCTTCTGTTGGAACAAAGTACGCCCAAAAGGACTCCTCTACCTACCACTTTACCTTGGAGAAAGCGCATGAGAACTGCTATGACAGTCCTGCACTTCATATAATTTCTTCCCTTACTATCAAAATACTGCTAGGATTAATTAAACTAACTAACATTTACTGTCTCATGCTGAAAAGGGCGGAAATGGAAGCTCTAAACCTTCAGTGAAAGGCACAACTCTCCCTTCCATGCTGGCATTGCTGACTATCAACAAAACCCTGAAATTATGTCCAGCTAGAACCTCAGTAATGTGCAAACAGATTCTCTTCTGTCTTAAACAACCATTAGACAAAAGCAACATTAACCCCCCTGAATTTTTTCTTAGCTTTCTTTGGAATCAAAATCAAAAGTAATCACATTTTATATTTTTGTAAAGGGTAACAATACCAGTTGTATAGGTTTTCCACAACACTTGCACTGATGATCAGCAGACTTAAATAAAATGAAAATTATGTGGTCATTTACCTAAAAAGAAGCTGGCATTGGTACCTCCAAAAGCCACCCAAAATCACTGATGCATATTGAAGTAGGTTGTCTAGAGTTAAGGGGAACACAGTACTTAGTGCTACTAAAGGGCATTCAGGGTATACAGAACACTCCTCTATACCTTCCAGCTCTCACAGGATTTGAAAGTTTTGCTGTGGATTTAAATGCGAACAGACTCTGTCCTTACACATTGAGTTTTGGAGGCCACAACTGCAGCAGAGAACAAAAGTACAAAGACAGAATAGGTTTCGCAGAAGATCTGCTAATCCCTCCAATGCCTTATTCGGTTTTATACATGAGGTATTTAAAAAAAGAAAAAATTTGTGTATGATGCTTTTAAAAGCAGCAGGGAGTCCCCCATGCACACATGTTCCATACTACAGTTTACAAGCTCATCCCACTGGGTAACAAACACCCTTATCCATGCTGTGACAGCTTGCTCTTGGAGCTGCTCTCACAGCACACTCCAGCTGCCACCTTTTAAACTCCCTCTAGCTCCCTGTGCTTGGATGTGTGGCCATCACCAAAGGAGTGATCCAGATTACCGGCAGGAGAAGGGACTCGGAGCCACTCAGGACACTGACACATGAGCTGAATATCTCTGCCAAACCCCCATCCTGACTTTTGTTTTAATCTGGCTCTCGACTGCTTGGTTAGACTCCTGAGGATGGCGCCTGTCAAGCAGAAAGGAAGATACAAACACCAAAGGTATTTGGGGAATTATAGGTGTAACACGGACTATCTCAAGAGCACGCTATCAACCTACAGCCGACAGTAAATTAGCACAGAGCTCTGTAAGACCTAATTCCAGCATAATTACGGAGAGAAGAGAAAAAGCGAAGCAACATTACAGAAATACCCAGTCCTTTTCTTCCAGGTGAGTGCCGGCGGCCAGAGACACGAACACCAAAGTAAAGGTACGTCTGTCTAACGCGGACGGCAGCATCGCCCCATCCCTGCTCCAGCCTGCCGCCTCCCGGGCTCCGGCCGGCGGGCTGAGGGAGCACGGCTCGGCACGGGGGCGCCGTTCCCACTCCCGTCCCGGCGAAGGGATGCGCATCCCCACCGTGACGGCGGCAGGCGGGCAGCGGGGCGGGCAGCGGCACCTTCCCTGCCTACCTGTGCGCGCCGCGGGGGCCGGCGGCAGGAGCGGCATCATCATCATCAGCAGCAGCAGCAGCAGCCAGGCCGCCCCCCGGCACGGCTGGCCGGCCACCATCGGGTCACATCTCCCGGGCCGGCCGCCACCCGCGCAGGTGAGCCGGGCAGGGCAGCGGGGATGGGGAGCGGGGATGGGGAGGAGCGGCCGGGCGGGCGGTGCCGCGGGCCGTGGGGCGGGCGGGGGATGCGGTACCGGGAGGGTGCCCGGTCCTGTTGGCGCCGCCCCGTCCTCCCGCCGTGACACCGTGCGGGGAGACTGCTGCTGCACCCTTTCGTGCTTTCACTGATGAGTAACTCTCCCTAGAAGCCGCCGTGAGACGTGGGTGGGATGTTGTTGCACCCCTTTTTCTTTATTTTTTCTTTTTTTTCAGAGAAAGCTGAAGGTCAATGTGCTACATCGATGTGTTTTCAAGTATCTGATTTTTCCCACTACTTTGTTTTTAGTAGTGTGTTTAGACATGGGAGTCTACATCCTTGGAAATACTGAAAATCCATCTGCTGATGGAATTGAGCACCCTGCTCCACCTGACCCTGGTTGGAGTAGGAAGACTTAAGGGGTGTGTTCCCACCTCAGCATTTCTGGGCTTGTGAGAAATAACATGTTTTTACCGCGAACAGAGCTCTTGCTGAGTTTGTGTGAAGCTGCTCAGTGCACCTGTCACCGAGAGCAGAAGGAGGTGGGGGGCCTGACAGAGTGCGTGCTGTGCTCATGGGGTGCTATAGACTGAATGCTTGGGGAGGCTCTAGCAGCTGAAGTTGCTGTGACATGAGCCCTTCTCCCCTCAGATGGACCCATGGCAGCTCCTTTCTTTCCAGCTGACCTGATTTGTTGTCCTCCAACTTGTTTTGTTCCCTTCAAGTTTACCTCCTCCATCCTGGCACCCTTTGGCTTTTGGTTTTCTCAGTCCTTTCATCACAATGTGCCTTTCTACCCTTTCCCTTAGGCCTTTCTGCATAAAAGAAATATCATGCAAGCAAGAGTCAGGTTTCAATACTACTGCTATGTATCAATCCATTTTGAAGTGATGGTCAGCATGGGTTGACTAGTAAAATGAAGACTGTCTGGAAATTAATGTCTTGCTTATTTATCTAATTCTATTTTGCAGAAGATTAGAAACTAAGAACTGCATATGGAAAATATATACATTTGTTGTAAGTATATATATATATATGTATATATACACACACAAACACACACATTACAGTGAAGCTCCTGAAGGACCTCTCTCCCCTGTCACTGTTGCCATGCATTTCACACTGGTTTTTCTCCCAGGTAGCTGACTGTCACTCTGTGGCCTCCCTGCAATTCCTACTTGTTTGCTTGTTGTGCTGTCTGTGTTAGAAATAGGGCACTTTGTGCCTTTGTCTGGATACAGAGACCGACTCTGTGAATGTGGTGAGAAAATGAAGTTTCTAGCCTCAGTTCTGGCTCCATGGACAAAAGAGACCTTCTCTAAATTCAAAGCTGTGGTCACAAGACAAGTAATCCTGCTTGCTCATGGGCTTAAGTATACGTACAGTGATAAGAGGACTTATAGTAAGTTCAGATACTCAAACGGATGACATCTCTCCTGTCAATAAATTTTGGCCAGATTTTTCACAAAGACTGGAAATGTATTTTGATAAAAGATCACACCACTTTCTCTACTGGAATTGTTTCCATATTAAACTGAAACTTCTTGAACTCTTGTGGATAAACATTGTTGGCACTTTAAGCAGAAGTGGAACGAGGAGGCCTTCTGGTGTTTTTTCTATTCCCCTGTCCTTGTTCTTGGAAATGTCCCGGCTGACTTAGGAAGACTTCAGCCTGGCTTCTAGACTGGAAACCTCGTCACAAGTGGCTAAAGTTTCTGAGTATTATAAAGAGTGAAGCCAGCCCCTCAATTTCAGTGTCTCCTTTTCCATTTTCTTTCTTTTCTTGAAGAAAAAAACTAATACCATTTTCCTAGCAAAGTTTGGCAATGCCAGTCTGGTTTGCTATCACCTCTGACTGCCTCTACACCTGTTGAAGTGAAGCCTTGTTTCCACTGTAATTTGATCTTTTTCTTCTCCAGCTCTATTTTTTTGTCTAAAATAAAGGATATACATAAGAAATTAATGATGGAAGAATCTAATTTTAGCAGGGCAGGGTGTCTCTCATTTACATCACAGCAAATTTGCACATAGCCCTTAACTTCTGCAGATATGCACCACATTGATTGTACAGAGAGTGGTTAAGAGTAGAATTTAATTACTATCCAAAGTGGCTAAAAGACTGAATAGGCTGAATAATTTTTTCTTTGTTATAAAAGAATTGTTCAAGAAGTGAATTTGGTTATACAATGGAAAAAGTCAGAAGAACATTCAGGGTTATGTATCATAAATGTAGAACAATCCAATCCTTTATAGTTTAATTTATCCCCCTTTTTAGCTGTTGGGGTGTTGAAATGGTGTCAGGATAAGCGCCTGCCTTTGTCAAATAAATGTGAGAAACAGATGATAATCTTTCCTGATAAGATGCTGTTTGACAGGTGTTCAGGAGCAGTTTGCTTCTCCCAGGAAGTTGCTGGCAGGCTTGGGCTGTTTTTCCACCTGACATCCTTAGCCCTAGAAGTCCAGAAGGAGGGGGGAAATTCTGTGCTTGAGAAGATTGGGGCATCAAGGGATGCATCCATCTGGGACTATGAGTGTCTTTTTTTTTCTTCTTTCCCTTTCCCTGATCACAAGAGCTGCAATTGAAATCAAGTCATAGTTGTGCTTTCCAGCAATCTCCTTCTCATTCTCAGTACTGCTCATGTTTCTAAGAAATATGTTTATTTTACAGAACAGTACACAGACAGCTTTTGGCTCCAACGCTACCTGTAATCCTATGCTCCTTTCTCAGTCTAAATTGCTGTTGGCTTTCATTGGAAATGTGCCTGAGTGAGGCATGTGGTGTCTGGCCTTGTGTTTATGCCAATATGTTGACTAGGCTTGGGTGGTGGCTGTTATTGGGTGTGTTAGTGAGTGAAGAGTGAGGTAGATGGACTGCATAGATATTAATACAAACCATCTTTATTGTCCACAAGCAATAAAAAGCCCACTGGTTGAACAAAATAGAGTTTCAGTCAACAGCATCACATTGTTGATGCATCCCCCCCGAATCTGTGCCTACTATCAGTGAAGACAAAAGCTTTTCTGAGATTTTTCCTCTCATCAGCAAATAGAGAGACTGTCTCAGAAAAATAAGAGCCTATGCTTTACCCTGCAAATAGTTTAACTTGGGAGTGTTAATAGAAGATTAATTTCAATACAGATAGCATCAGACCTGGCCAAATGTATTCATAAATAACAACAAGAGCACCAGGAAGGCACTGGAAAGTTCAGAGATGTGACCACAATCCAATCCAACCTTGCAAAACTGATTTTTCTATGGAAATATTTAAGTGGTTTTAATTTAAGACGCAAGGAGGCTGCCCTGGACAATTTTCAAATTATGCATGGGAAAGATAAACCTATGCTGTTCCTCAGAAAACATTGCAGGAAATTTTTGCCTTTGCATTAATGCAATAGGACAGTAGCAGCTTAGTATTCTTCAGAGGAACTTAAAGAAAAAGCACTTGAAAATACTAAAAGATGCTTTCTGACTTAAGTTTTGAAATCCAGATGTAGAACTGACTAAGGCATTGTTTGTGTTTTGTGCTCACCATGGGAAAAGGTTTGTGTCTTGTGTATCCTGAAGGCCAACCATCTTTCAAGTCGTAAGTATTTTTCAGTTTAACCAATTGATTTAGAGTTAGAATGGGATACCTTTGTTCTGATAATGTGCAGTTTTATGCCTTTCATATTTGCAATGTCCTCTGCCTACTCATCAGTTCTCTGCTCTTGAGTCTGCCAGCCAGGTCAAAACTCCGGTGCAGGCTACTAGGTTTTGCTGGTACAATCAAGAGGCAATGGACTTGTTGTTCTGCTCAGCAAAAGATAGATGGGAAAGTGTTTCTTTTGCTAGACCCTGATACTTGTTGCTTTGCCAGTAAGTGCCTCTGCCACTGTCCTCTTCAATGGGACGACTGCCCAACTTGCTAGTATTGCTACCCTCCATGCTGTTGTTTTAAAAATTCTAAGGAAATATCCAAAGGAAAATACAAAGAGAACTGATTCGTTTGTGATACTTTCTTTCTGATTATCAAATTCATTCACATTTTGAAAATATAAGAAATGCACACTTAGGCAACATTACGTTAAATAGCATTTTTTCTTTCTTTGATATGTGAATCTGTCAGAGCTTTCAAAGAGAAAAATGAGGGCAAAATAAAATTGCTCTGTTACTGAAGAGAGTTTTGGGTGATGATTCATATTCCTCCAGACAGAGTTTATAGCTTATTCCTCATGCTACTAGTTTCACTGTAATAACAGTTACTCATCTTCCCCCATAAAGTACCTCTTGTGAGATTCTTCATCATCTTGTTTCCTAAGATATTTCTGTCATTTACTATAAAAGATTATATAAAAGTTCATGATTTTCAAGGTATGCAAAACAGCAGTTATTTTCAGTCACAGGCTGAAAGAAAGGGATCAGATGTTTACATTTCTCTGAGACCATGGGTAAAGAGATCAGCAGATCGCATTAAAAAAATGTTCTCCAGAATTTTGGAAAAATAAATATCTCAGAAAATCCTGCTGTTGCTCACACCTATTGAACAGAAACACCCTAAAAAACTGGTTATTTGCTCTTCATAGATTTATTGAATATACCTGTACAGGGCACTCCTTAAAGTACAGGCTCAGATGAATGAGATTAGTACATATTACAAACCCTGGAGATAGTTCAGTTGAATCTTTTGCAAATGCTTTGTCTCTTGCCTCTTACAAGCTGCTGCTAATAACTGCAAACTTGGCCAGGGAGAAAGTTCTGATATCCAAAATCCAGCATGTGTGTGGATGCTTTGCATATAGGCTCCCTTAAGTGAAAAATTTGGAAATGGAGATATACCTCCTTGTCCATCCCTGTCCCCTTCAGGACATGGCATCCAGAGTGGCAGTGCTGTCTCAAATGAGATAGTCCCACTTGCATCTGTCCCTCATCTCCCCTGCATCATGGCTAAATTGAAGTAAGTCTTCTTTAGGAGACTCCCTTGACTGTTTGCTATACATACACTTTGTTCTGGATTATACTGACAGTGAAATCCCAAAGTAAAAGGTCTTCTCCCAGGGGAAAAAAAAAAAAAAATGCCTCAGACCACTTAATCTATCATGCTGTCAATAAGCCCTATAAAAATAAACTGCTTATTGTAGGACTAACAGGCCAGGAAAGCATGATAAGCCTTCCAGTGACCACACTTGTTAATACCTTTACCGTAGCTGTTCCCGGTCTCTAATTCAATTAAGAAGAGTAGTCATGATTCACCATCGTATTACATGTAGGTGGATAGGCTATGTGGTTTTGCTCTGACTCCATCTACTGATACTACCAAAACCACTAAAGTTAAACCATTGCAAAAAGGGAAATGAAAATCATTCTTCCACCCTCCAAAGTCACACCTGCAGAGCTATTTTGAATGGTGTATTCATCAACCCTGATTTGCATAGCCCAGACAGAAGACCAAAGTGCTCAGCGCAGCCAAGAGCACTCCGCCTGATTTGTAAAACCAAATCCAAGGTGAGTTCACCAAGATGGAAAAAAACTAACCAAGACAGAGAAGTAATAATCATAACAGCACTATCCCCAACTGAGCTTGACCCAGGACACTCACTGAAGCACAAAGTGCTCTGAGAAATGTTTGAGCCCAGCAGCATGCACTACGCAGTGTGCCTCTGAGTTAGGATCCTCTGCTGCAGGTGGAAATTAGTTAATGCCTTCTCAAGAGGAAGACAACTGACATCCTTGCTGAAAAGACATAATTTATCCTGTCCTCAGAAACAACCCCCAGAACATCAGAAGGTTATACCCAAGGATTAAGTGTAATCAAGAGCAGCCTGAGTGTATTGACCATGAATTACATGTCACTCCAGTGTCTCTTTGGAAGGCTTTAGTAGGGGAATAATGACTCAGTATGTAATTTGTATGCACAGGTCTCACTGAGCTATTCAAGCTGTTTTATTTCTTTCATCCTCTTTATTAACTTATTGGATAATTAAGTGGTATGGTGAGACATAATTAGCAAAGTCCTGCTGTGCAAAAGTAGAAAGGATTGACCGTGACTCGAGGAGATCTCTCATGAACCTTCAGAAAATCAGGATGATGGTATGTAAAAAATGTCCCTGTCCCACAAACCAGACTTCTTAAATTGTTTATCAGAGGCATTATTAACTTTAAAATATGGCCTTATAGGACAGGAATGAGTCTAGGAAACACCTGAAACAGGAGGGAAACCTATTCCTGGCTGGGTCCTCAGAGTACCATCTGCCCTTCATACTATGGCACCTGGTTTAGAAACAGCAGGCAGGTGTCTTAACTACCTCCCTTGCTTCTGTATCTGTAGTTCCTGACCTGAGAAGTAGAAGAATGATGCAATATCATCTGAGCTTAGATCAGACATCTGAATTTGTGGGCTTACTCTATGTTCACAAATTATTTTTGAACAGCTGCAGGTTTTTTAAGACTTGTTTTTTGTGGTGCTACAATATTTGGATAGCTAATATGCCTGAGCTTTAAAAAGCGTGATTTTCAATCATCTGTTCAAGTGTGCATGTTTCAACAACAAAACCTGATTTAGATGTCTTCCTAAATGGAGGACTCCAATTCACTTTGGAAGATATTCTTGTTATTAGTGTCATTGCTCAATTAGCAAGAAAGGCACACAGAATTACGAACTTAAGTGCCCAGAGTCAGTCATATCTTAAGAATCAGAGAAGCCTGAATCTGGATAACTCATGTTGTCAGCAATCTTCATCACATAGGCAGTAAGACTGGAGGTATCACACACAGGGCAGAGTTCACTGCAAACATGTAGATGCAATGGTCATCACACAGGTAGGTATAACATGTCCAGAGTTGTACTTAAAGTGTGCTTGCCATGGGGATCACCCTTCAGGCTGTGCCTGATTGGTCCAGGCAGCACTGCCATCTAGGAATTAGATGTACAAAATATGGTCATGCTCAAGAAACTGTGAATAAAGAAGTAAGCATTTAAATGTTTTGCTGTAATCAATACAGATGTTACATTGCTCTGTTACATCCCCTTGGGAACAGAGTGGAAACTGTCCCTCTCAAAATGATACCAGCATGTTATGATAATCTAACAAAGAAAGGGAAAAACATTGCAAATGCTTAATAAATCATAAACTGAAACAGTTATTCAAATGAATGGAGAAGGCTTTTTTCCATTTAAATGATTTATTACTTCTGCATTGAAGTGAAAGAGATGGCAAATATGTAAAAGGGAGTGGTGTCACTCTAGCAGGCTTTTGTTAAGGAAAGAGAGGTGCCCAAAGGCAGGAGTTTATACTAACTTTGGAAAAAGTGCTTCCAAGTGTAGGATGAGCATGCATAGCTGATATAACATGGTACTTCCCATCAGCTGGTTCAAGCTGTGGCATGCACCTGAAATACAGTTGTTGGCAGTGAAGGGTGGCTGGTTGCTGATTGACAGAGAAGGTGCCGTGGCTGGCCACTGCACAGCACCTTAGTTGAGTCAGTGGGGTCTCCTGGTTTGTGATAAATTTTTTAGGGTGCCTGAGACAGTAGAGGCAGAAGACCTTTGGTGCTGCAATGTTGAGGGCTGTCATACCAGAGCAAACAGTTCAGGAGGGTAAACTTCCTCCTTGGTAACTTTCCCTGAGTCACAGAATCACAGAATTGATCAGGTTGAAAGGGACCACAGTGGGTCATCTGGTCCAACCTTCCTGCTCAATCAGGGTCATCCTAGAGCACATGGCACAGGATTGCAAAATGATTCTTAAATATCTCCGGTGAGTAATCTGTTCCAGTAAATATTTCTTCCTCATATTCAGGTGGAACTTCCTGTGCATCAGTTTCTGCCTGTTGCCTCTTGGGACCGCTGTGAAGAGCTGGGCTCCATCCACCTGACACCCTTCCCTCAGATACTTGTATATATTGATGATTGTATACATCTCTTCTCAAGGTTGAACAGGCTCAGCTCCCTCAGACTTTCCTCATAAGAGAGGTGCCCCAGTCCTCTCATCATCTTTGTTGTCCTCTGCTGAACCTGCTCCAGGAGCTCCATGTCTCCCTTGTACTGAGGAGCCCAGAACTGGACACAGCACTCCAGGTGTGGCTTCACCAGGACTGAGTTGAGGGATAGATCAGCTCCCTTGGTCTGTGATCAATGCTCTTCCTGATGCACCCCAGGATACCATTGGCCCTCTTGGCCACGAGGCCTCACTGCTGGCTCATGGGCAGCTTGTTGTCCACCAGGACCCTCATGTTCTTCTCTGCAGACATGCTTTCCAGCAGGTCAGTCTCCAGCCGGTACTGGTGTGTGCAGTTATTATTCCCAAATAATGATACTTAAATGATAGAGTTCCAACAACAGCAGCAACAAGAATAATCATTCTTATTTCTTGTCTCTGAATGAGTGGCAGTGTGATGTCCACCCAAACTGAGGTTCACAGCAGCTTGAGAGGGCCCTAGGAGCTGGGCTGATGGGTTTCCCACAGGTGCCGCACTCTGGCCTCTCTCAGGGTTAGGGGTGAGTTGTGCATCTCCGCTCTGCAGGTGCAATGAGATGAGACCCTCTGGGGTAATGGTGAGTAAAACATTGACCATTGAAACATACACATCCTACTGAGAACCTTTGACATCTTCCCAGACATTCCTTTCTGAATCAAGAAATTTAAGTCCTCCGTGTCTTAACTGAATATGGTCCTTCTAGGATCAAGTGGTAAAGGTGGTTACTGCCACCATTTCCATATTTAACTGAACTCATCAAGCAGTGTCACAGAAACAGAAGTCTTAGATGAAAGAGTTGGATCATAGAATCATTTAGGTTGGGAAAGACCATTAAGATCATTGAATAAAACTGTTAACCTAACATTACCAAGTCCACCACTAAATTATCAAACCTCCTGCCTTGGCATAGTCCTGTGTCTCAGGTTTGGAATGGTTTGAACGTGCTTTGTTGTCTGGACTCCTCCTGAGCACACATTCCCAATAGTCTTGGGTAAGAAATATGTGCTTGGACATCACCTGTCAGCAAAGCCAGGGGTAGAACTGGACAGCTTCAAATGTCTCATCATCTTGTACAAATCAGGCTGACTTTTTGTCTGACTTGTTTTCCTGACTGTATGCTGCTCCTTGGTTGCCAGGTGGAAGGTTTGGCTGACCTGTGGACAGCTATAGTTGGAAGTAAGTTCTAATCAACATGTGCAGAGGAAATTGGGGGAGGTCATTCATGAGGACAGCAGTAAAAAGGAAAGATTTGAAACGATCTTGGAGGATGGTCCTTGGCTAGAACAGGGTTACCACGTGGAGGGTTTTCTGCATTGCTGCAGCAAAAAGGAAGCAGGGAGATTCTAGGGTGTCTCAGCATCCTCTGAAGGATATAAAAGAAGAGGTAACAATGTGTTTTGTGCTGGTCCCTGCAAAGTGTAATATGAAGCCCAATACCCTGGTGGCTACCTCATCTGCAATGTAGACTTTCTGAAATTACTAAATCCAGCCTGTGTTTGATGTGTCTAGATGTAATGGGAAGGTAGGGCATATAAAGTAACTCGGTGAGTGCTAATTGACCTAGAGGTCTAATAAAGTAATTCCCTGGATTTTTCTTTCATTATAATTTTTCTTTACCATCAAACTCCCTGCCTCCAGTAATTCTTTAGATCTTGTTCAAAAAAGTTTGCTGGTGCAATCTCTCATGAAGCCTGCAACTGGATGTCCAGGGACAGTCACATCCATGCCCATGTTTCTTGGGAACAAGATGTGACACACTACTTCTTTAAGACAGCTGCTAATTTGCAAATATATTGGCAATGATCATAGTCATCTTACTGTGGACAAACAAGGAAATTGGAATAAATTAATGGCTTAATTAATAGTCTGTATTCTAGTGTCACCGCATGCAATAATTGTTACTATGATGCACACAAGTCCCTTGAAACCCATGGAAGTGGAATGTGA
This sequence comes from Margarornis squamiger, assembly GCA_035222235.1. Classification (NCBI taxonomy): domain Eukaryota; kingdom Metazoa; phylum Chordata; class Aves; order Passeriformes; family Furnariidae; genus Margarornis; species Margarornis squamiger. The sequence continues at coordinate 50,488,339 of JAWWTY010000106.1, forward strand.
TTCTAAAGCTCACAGAAGCAGAAACAGTGAATGTGTGCATTTGGAGAAGTTTAACAGCAAAAATTTACTGAGGCTACCAATTAGAAATTACCAATAGGAATCACAACCCTGTTTTTTTGAGGTGAGAGAATGAGTCTGCATTTATAGAAATAACAGCAATAACCTAAACAGAAATTGTGCTTCCATTATAGTTCAGAAAATGAGCAAATCTCATAGCTTCTGAATAAAGTGTCTGTTGATTTCATCTTCCCAGCTTAACTTCAGTATCACACTATTAACCCTTGAAACCAAGTTTTTACAAGTATTTTGTTGCTGTAGAAAATTGAAAGAAACAAATAACCTATGAAGAAGCCATAATGGTATAATTTTGAAAGCATTAGCTATAACTCAGACTGTGAACTTCTGAATAAAAAAAGCATTGTTGCTACCTGATTTCCATGCAGTGATAAAGAAATCAATATGACCACACAAATGCTTGATAGCATGAGTACGTGAATCATTGTAAATTCTATTAAATCTGTTCTTTAAAATGTCAGCAATTCATCCTCTGCAGGAAACTGCAGCTTCTGCATTACATTCATCAACATCAATGTCTTACAAAACACATTAGAACATCTTAGACTTAGGAAAATAACTGCTAAATTTATGTTTGCTACAAAAATCTTGAAGAGCTTAAGGATAATTTTTGTGTTTGCTTACTGTGTCAGCTCTAACATAAAAAAACTTAATGGAAGAATATTGGTATTCGTTGCCTTAGATCACTGTTATTTAGGGAAGTTGTACTCAATGAATCCATTTACATATATAATTAAACCTAAACAAAGAGGAAATACACAGTCAAAATTGAAGTTGCAGCTCTGAGTAAGATTAGTCTCAAAATTAATGTCCAATTAGCCAACTGAAGAGGATGTGCACACCCTTTGCAGTTCTCAAGTGTCCTGCCAAATAGATGGCAGCATTCATCTCACTGTAAAAGCAAAAATTACCTAAATGTAGAGAATGAATTTGTTCTAAGTTAGCTTCTCTTCTTTGTTGTCATGATGTGAAGAACTGTCCTGTAATTTGTTTTTCATTTTTGCCTTTTCCACATAGAGGAACCTTTGGGTTTTGACTAATAAACCTTTTTCTCTTAAGAGCTTAATTTGCCAATTTGAGTCTTATTCCTGATTTCTGCTGGACTTGCTGGAAGCCGGCAAATGTTGTGGAGTTCACATCTGCCCTACTATGTGCATTTGTCTTCTGATGCATTTTTTTTTCCTGTTACCTGCTCTGCCACCACAGGCAATTTCTAAGCTTCTGCAGCTACCTTCTACTCATATGCAATTCGCTCACCTGGCTCTTTCTTAGTGCAAAGGTTTGCAATAAACCAACCCACAAAGAGGTATTGAAACTTTTTCAGATGATCCCACATGCCATTTTATCAATTACTTTCATCTCATGAAATACTTATTGAGCTGAAAGTGGAAATGTAGTTAAAAATAATTGTAAGAACACAGCAGGACTCCGTAATTTAATCTTTTTTCTTTAGAAGGCTTATGTCATCATGCTTCATCCTTTTTCTGGGATGGAATCACTTTCTCAGTCATAAGAAGTCTTAGAGTTTCTCACCTTGCTTAGATAAATATGTCTTCCCAGGATGGGCTTCTAATAAAAAAGATTTTTTGCTCTATCAGTGTCCTTGCTTCTTTATCTCTTTTTCCAAAATGTCCAAATGAACTACAACATTTACCAAAGTAGAAACTGATGTTTTCTTTCATTTTCTATGCTGCCTTTTTACTGCATTATCGCAACTCTTGTGGAGGGCTCACAAACCCATAATGCAAGCTTAAAGCCAAGGCATGCCAAGGCCCCACATCCCTACCAATGAGGTCTTTGGGGACTACTTTGAATTTAAACTAAAGTAATATTCAATATGGAATCGTTTTATTGTGTGGGTGCATCTGCACATAAAGTTTACATTGGGCTCTGAACAGCATATAAAGACTTGTGCGAGATAGATTAGACTAAGTAAAGCACTCATCATTAATCAGAGTACTAAACAAGCATGAGCGCTAGAGAATGAACACAGCTGCCACATCATTTATCTTACTGTCAGAAGGCAACTCTCCTACAGAGAGAAACTCAGAAGTGGTGGCTTAGGGTCTTTTGTGTCTCTCAGCTTGCAGAGAATATATATGCTCATATATAATAAATACATATCTACATTACACACATATATATGTTTTTATATTCATAGACATGGTTTTGTCCTGGTGTGTATGTATACTGATGTTTGTGCTCTCAGTAGCCCTAAACTCTAGTTTGGAGCTGAGAAGTGAGAGATATGCCTGTTTGTTTCAGTAAAAAATATGTATTACTTTGTTTACTCTGAGTTTTCGCACTCAATAATGGAAACCTTGGCTACAGTCTTACTGTGGGATTATCTTCTATGATAATTTTCATCTATTCACTCCTGAATGTGTGATGTATGTGTAGCTGATATGGTAAATCAGAGTGTCTTAGCTTCCATTTCACAGTGAGTACATGATGCTGGAAGAGAATAGAACCTAATTTCTCATTTTCTTTGGGGAAAAAAAACAAACCAAAAACAAAACAGAAAAGTGAAGTGCAAGTTACTGAAAGTCTCCAAGTGTTACTTTTATAGTAGCTGTTCTGTGTCAAAGGATGTCTTGGAGACAAGCTAACAAATGGCTTGTCATATACTAAGTTTATAGGGCAACAGACTCTGGAGGCTGGTCTTCCTTACTCTGACCTTTTGTATGACAGCAATAAATCAGTGAGCCTTCCATGTCTCTGGTATTGTCCCAAACTCTTGGGAAAAGGATGATTGAATAGGAAGAATTAGTGCTGCTGCATAGGATTTAGCATAATGGATAGATCATTAACCTTTTAAGTCTGGTATCCCGGCTTCCAAACTGGCCTACCATGGCTGCTTCAAGTAAGCAAAAATCTCCATACAATAGCAGGGATGGTTGGTGTAGGGAAGGGGAAAGATTTCTCTGACTGGAATCATGAGAATGGGTTGCTGTGAAGCCTGGTGGCACTGCAGCCACAGTGGGACAGCACTATGAAGTACACAGGCTTCAGGAACACAGACAGGGACATGACATGTGTGTGTCCTCAGTGCAGTGTCTTACTCCACACTGCATGGCCAGAGCTATGCATTCACTGTGCCAGGGTTATGCTATCCCATGGTGTCATCTAGACCTATGTCTGAGGCACCAGAGATACCTATAGCAATGTGCCTGTGGGAATATGAAGCCCTGTATGGGCTGCAGTAGTCAGGTGGTTTCCTTTGCTACCTTGCTAACAGCATCCAAACTAGCTAGCTTGAAGTCAGCCTAGGAGTGGACACTTAAACACTGATGCAAGACCTGCACTCATTTTGACTGCAGTGTTGATTGCAGTTTTCAGTTAATTTGAACAAGGATATGTCCTTCAGGTGTGTGATTTGCTGTACCTCAGCTGAGAACTTGCAGGAGAAAAATACATCACCACTGAAGAGGACAGAGATATCAATATTCAGTGCTCTGGTAGCTGATAATATTAGATACTCAGGCTACCATTTCCTTGAGTAGCCAGGACACCTGCAAGAACAGGTATAGGGAAACCTATATATTACAGGGAGAGTCCCTTTTGCAGTGGCAGCTGGAGGTCAGACAGGATACCCTCAATACCTAAAATGTGCTTGCTGCCCTGATTTAGGCAACTACATTGTGTACCAGATGTATGTTTACACTGGAGTCTTATTAAAATTGAAAATAAATGCTGAAATTAGATAAAGATTCTAATCTCTGGTTGGGTGTTTAGTCTGAAAGAGGATGCTCAAAGGTACAGTTTCAATTCCATTTGACTTAAACTTACCTCATAGTATGTGTTTCAACACTTGAAAACATATGTCAAGAGGACTCAGCTTGACAGTGTTTTCTGGAAGAGAAAACAGTCAGACACAGACAAATCTAGATTGGTGACACATAATAAGATCAATCTCAAAAGTACCAGCTAAGCATTTTCTTCATTTCTGGTAATTTTGATGAGCCCACACTGAAAATGTGTCCGTAATGTAGTTTGTCTATATAAAATCTATAAAAAAAAGACTTTATGGTCCAGGAGCTTTAATTCATGTCTTAACAACACCCCACACTGGTCATTACAATGCTTTGTGTGTTGTCTTGCCATCTGCCTACAGAGAGAAGTTACAGTCCCATTACGTTAAACTGTTTGGAGCATGCAAAAATGTAAGGAAATATCTGAGAAACTTTCTGCTTGGTTGTTGCTGTGATATTTTCTCAAATAATGATAAAGGTAGCAAGTGTGTCAGTTTGAATTGGCTTACACCTTGCATTAACAATATCATGGAAGTCTCATCATGATATTTTTTACTTCCTCCTTTCTTACTGCATGTTGCTGATAAGCAGCAGTAGCTCAAGAGGTCAGAGCAACAATCTGACTTTAAAGGAACAGAGAACAGACATAAACTTGTTTCCAGTCACAGTGACAGCTCTTGCCACCAAATTACATGACAAAGTGGGGAATTTACAGGTGGGCCAAAGCTGAAGACTGACTGATGAGGCTGCCTACTTCAGAGGCCATCAAATATCTAGCCAGATAAATGGCTGTCTGAATTGTGTGCGTTTTCACAAAACCCTGCAAAAAAAAAATAAAAATCTCTGGGCATATGTTAGATACAGGTTTCTATTTTTAAAATTGTTTTTTTCATGTCTAACCCTGCCCACCTGATGTTTTACTATTATTGCCCTTATATGGTCCCCTGAGCTTTGTTATCCTCCAAGAGAAGGTATGCTGCCACTTGCCCGTTGCCTGACTAATCTCACCTCAAGAAACCACCTATTTCTGTACTGTGCTCAAATCATGTCCTTACTGGTCTGGTTCTGCTGCTGTGGAAAAGTTTTTAACAGTTTCACTAACAGTGTAAAAGCAAATTGTTTAAATAGCAGCAAGCAACACAAGCATCTGAGTTTCTACCAGTTATCTTTTGTCATTGGCATGTGTACTCATAGTGTAACAGGTTTCTCCCTTGGGAAATCTCATTTTTAGCTTCTACGTCTGTTTTGTTCACTGTTATTTTCAGTGTATCGGGAGGAGTTGAGAACCTAAGCTTGTCCCATAAACAAAACTTTAAAAAAAATTAGAGTGTAGACCTAGCCGTATGAAGAAACTTCATCAGGCTTAAAATTCACAGATCACCTATGGAAACTTCCTTGCATGGGCGAGGTGTGAATGTCAAGAAACCAGAGGACTGTCACATTGGTCCTTGAGGTCTCCACCTTCTGAGGAGATGCAGAAGTTCAAGAGGAAAGCAAAGCCTTTTGCCTCTTCAGGTTTCCTTTCTGGAAAGGTTGTGGATACTGCATCTAATGGCCAGATTTGAAATGCTGATAAGAGTTTTCAAAGCAGGTTCTCATTTTCAAGCATTCAAATGATGTGTTTTTCAAGCTAACACGTGTCCTTTTGGCGAATCACAAGATGTTCTGATGTGGTCTGCTTTGAGCACTGTCAGGGTAGGTTGTCTCCTCTGGAGACAGCTGCACTCCTCCTATCTGCTTCCTGAAGAGGGTTGCTAGTCAGCACATGGCTTCTTTAAGCCTATGTCTGAAAACGTCTTCTGCTCTTTTGATGGGGCTCTGCGGGGTAGGATTCATGCACAGCAACATTCAGCATTGCAACATTCAGCATTGTAATAGTTTCTGGGCATCATGCCTAGCTAAGTGCGAAATCTCAGGTGAAGTGCCTGACTTGCTGGGGAGAAGTCTCGCTGCTGTCATCATCTCTTTCTTATTGCCATAATCCCACACAGGATTTTTTCTGTGTCTTGCCTGTCTTGTTGTAATCTGCCCTGTTGATACTCCCGGACTGCTGCTTTCTTGCCTTGCTCTTGCCTTCCTGCCATGTGGGAGAGCCTGCAGGGAGACTGAAGCTTTTCATGTATCAAGCTATTGAAAGGGAAAGGTGGCAGGGCAGGGCTTTCATCTCCCCCCTGTTTTTTGCAGGACCAGGAGTCCACAGATGCTGGAGGGATGCTGCTGCTCCCTTATAGGTGCAGCCTTTAGCGGGGTCTGAGAGGAGCCTCTGCATTACTGAGAGCTGTGCGGCTCCCTGGGAGGTGAAGATGGGTGTCATCAAAATCAGGCTGCTGGTCTTCAGTGTGTGCCAGCGGGCTGCCCCTGTCCCTGCTGGGCTCCCCAAGACAGGGGCAGCCCACTTACAGGGCTTCAGTGCACTCCTCCAGAATGTGGGCAGTGGCAGGTACAGAGGGGGATGGTGAAATTGGGCTGTGATAGCAAGTATGTCAGCTGGGGGGGCTTTATCTAGTCTCTGCAGTAACATAAAATGCTAAAATAATTACCAGTGCAAGGAAGCACAGTGCTGTGTGAGCACCAGAAGCACTGGGTTGTGAAATAGCTTTCATCAACTTCCTTGTCTCTGACCAAGGAGGTTGTAAGTATATTAAAGAGATACCGATTTAAACCCTCTCACTTCTGGTGTACTCTGAGTGTTTTACAGATAATGCTTTTTATTTTTCTTGTGAGTAAACTTCAAGACATTTGGTATTTGTGTCTGTGTTTATTCTGATAACTAACATTTATGTTAGGACAGAGGGGAGAATTATACACGAGACAGTGGTAGGGGTGTGAAACAACATTGTGAAGTTCCAGTAGTCATAGAAAAATTATTCCTTTTACTGCAGATATCCCTTATACTATAGATAATAATACCACAAGTAGTTTGCTTCCAGAAAACATTCCTCAGTAGGCACAACAGGCATTGCCTGCACATTTTCTGTGGATTGCAAGTTCATTACAGAAGGAATCAGAGCTTTTCTGTAGTTGTATGCTCCTCTGTGCCTGAGGAGACAAGTACTGTGCAAGGTAACAGGGGATAACAAAACTAATTTCACCTCAACATAAAGTACAGCACGATCAAAACTGCATCTGCTTCTTGCAATTCCCTTTGTGCATAATAGTGTCATTAATAGGAATGCATTTTTAAATTACAACAGAGGTTAAAAAGTCAGGACATAGAAGTGGTTATAGCTGTAGTTTGAGGGTCTACATTTTTGCTGGCCTGAGAAGTAAAAGAGTTGGCATTTTCTGCTGAAACACAGAACATACTTCTTTTGTTCAGTGAAAAAATCTTGCTGCTTTTTTGCTGTTTTCTTCCAAGTAGCAGAAAAAAGAACAGTCTTTAGTCATTCTAGGATTATCTGAGAGGAAGGAGCATCTTTTCTCCTGCTGAGCCAGCTGTTCTGTAACTCCCCACATCTTTTGAAACACAGCTTGCCAGAACGGATATTTCCTCTTAAAATAAGTTGGCAGTTATGATCCCAGCTGACATTTAACCACTGAGCCTGTTGACTGTGATATAGGCCATTGTCTTTATTGCAAAAGAAGATTTCAATTTTGGAATTCATGCACTAGTTTGATAATTAATTTTGAGTGATAAGCAGTGTCACAGCAGTCTAGTATCTGAGGTCCTCAAAGCAGAGAGAACAAGGTCCAGTTCCCTGTACTGCCCACAACTTTTCTGTGTAATCTTAGCAAATCACTTAGTTCAAAGAGGATTAGCTGTCTGTATATCTTTGCAAACACCTCTGAATATCTTTATAGACCAGATTAGAGCTCTTCCCTATTTTACGTGGATACTGAAAAGATAAATATATTAAAGGGTTTAAGGCACTCTGGAACTAGGATGACTAACTCTCATTGAAGTCAATAGCTTCTGGATAATGTGTTCTTCACAGGAACATGTTTCCTCTTACCTAGGAAAGATGAGCTCTGCTAGCTGCCTTGCTGTTTAAGTGACTGTGGTCTTCATGATCCTACAAAGGTTCCCTATGTTTCAAACTTTTCTCATAGCCCAGAAAGAAGCTGATGGCATGGTGGAGTTGTGGTTGGTCAGCCTTCATTCATATCACCCTTTGCTTCCTTACTGCAACTATTCAGTGGTTAGGATGAGTTGTTGCTCTCCAGCGCTGTCTGATTTTTGTGACTCCTGGGATGGAAAGGCTTTATAAGTCGATGCTTGAGGAAAAATTAGTGTCAGAAGTCATTAAGTAGCTGACAATATTTTATTATGAATGGCTAAGGCATTGCTGTGCAAACAAAGGAGGGGTTTCAGTCAGGGGCCAAATTACATTGGGAAAGAGAGGTACGCGGTGATAATGTTCAAAATATATTTTCAGACTGTCTTTTCTGAAAGTTGTTAAAAATGTGATTTTGAGTTATGCAGGCTGGGAGGTCCTTGCCTGAGTGCCCACGTCTGAGGGGACTTTCAGTCCAGAGAGCTTATTCATTGCCACAGTTAATTATTTTTTTTCTGCATGGTCTTTTTCCTCTGAAAATGTCATCTCTCAGGGCACAGCTTGTGCCTGAACTTTTTTTGCCAAAGTATCAGTGTTATCAGAGTCATTCAGGGATAATTTTTTTGAAAACAAAGACCTTTCTGGCAGGATGAAAGCTCAGAGGCTGGAGGCGTCCAAATGCACATTGTTAGCTGTGTGGGGTGCAGAGTTTTCAGCTCTGGATTCAGACAAGAAAGCAATCTGCTCTGCATCTCTGTATCTGGATAAGACTTTTCACTATGCCAAGGCATGGAAACGACTTCATTGTTCTGTATACCATGGCTGTTAGCATTGGAAGGATCCAGTGATGAGGTCTGGTTTAAACATGTTCTCAGTTTTCTTGTGCCTGTCCTCAGTCGGGGACTGAGGACCCTAGACTTCTCTCTGCTCCTCAGCCAGAGGGAGGAGAGAGGCAGAGTAGCTGAGGGTCACGGATGTGATTAAGCCATTGCATTACTTCCGTCTTGCCACAATATGTCAGTATAATCCTGTATATGGTTCAGCCAGACTTCTTATAGTTCCCTGGTTTATTTTGAAAATATTGCCTTGGGATTTGGGATTTTGCTGTTGTTCTTTTCAGCCTTTTTTTTTTTTTTTCCCCAGTCTGTGAAGTAACAGCTGTGTCCACCAAGTACAAATATACGTCTTCTGAGAAATTTAATGCAGACTTGTTTCAGGAACAAATCCCCCCTTTTTATGCTTTTATTTAAACAAATGGAGTGCAAGCATTCATTAAAGCCTCAGTTCTGAAATGCACTTTTCCAGGACCAGCTCATGCCAAGCTAGATACACTTAGAAAGTTAAAAGAAAATATACCTATGACTGTGGTTAGATTTTTTTCCTTTGTATTATTTAAATTGAGATTCTTCTTACCAAGTAATTCTGATTTTCCTATGGCAGCGAAACATTCATATCTGGTGTTTTTATGCAGACCATGGCTAAAATGGTGTCCCTAAGCCAATGAACAGATGACCTGTGTCATTGTGTGAAGTTAGCATTCAGACTGTGAAAGTTCATTCTGATTTTTGCACAGCCTGTAGTAAGCAAAGAGTCTGTCCCTACTTGTGCTTCACGGCCTCCCCAGATAACAGCAATACCACCCCAGACTTATGATCATCCACACCCATTATGGCCAGTACCACTCACCAGTACCTGCTCAATCCTTGCCTAAAACCACGAGTAAATTACTTGTGAGGGTTATGTATGCAACCTCCTGAGTAATGACAGCAAATGCAAAATGGCCAAGAGGGAAGAGTGAACCTCTCACCCTTTTCTACTTTGCCATTAAAAAACTGTAAATAGCTCTGGGGAATTCTGTGTTCTCCATATCCCAAGGGTGTCATAGAACCTGAACCCACTGGGCTGGCTGGCTGTTTTTCTCTTGTTGAGCTTGTCCATATTGTTCTCCAGCTAACTGAAATGCTTTAAGGCTGGAAGGGACATAAGCTCCAAAACTGCCTCAAAACTTTCTTCTACTTTATAAATATTACTATTCATACAATATATTTAATAATAAAAGCATCTAGTTTCTCTGTTCTGTTGTGCCTGCTTGCAGGTTGCTAGCTGCATAATGTGGGTGTAATATCTTCCAGTCCCTTCTTTTGGCTCACTGGTTGGTCACACTTCAGTCTTCAGCTTGGTCAAGTCTTGAAATTCATTAGAAATACTAGCACTGGAATTTGGGTTGTAAACATTCAACAGATGTTTTTAATCTTGATTGTTTATGGAAGTACACTCTGTTCTGCACTATTTACCAGTGGAAATGAAGTGCAGGGGAGTTATGGGGATGAAACACCTTAAAGGCAGGGAGGCCCTGTAGAGAGACATCAACAAATTGGAGGACTGGGCAATCACCAACCATATGAAGTTCTATAAGTGAAAGTGCCAGATTCTGCACCTGGGATGGGGAAACCCCAGATGTTTGTACAGACTGGGGAATGAGATGTTGGAAAGCAGTGCCATGGAAAGGGACCTGTGGATCCTGGTTGATGGCAAGTTGAATATGAGTCAGCAGTGCCCTGGCAGCCAGGAGGGCCAATTGTGTCCTGGGGGGCATCAGGCAAAACATCACCAGCCGGTCAAGAGAGGGGATTGCCCCACTCTGCTCTGTACTGAGGCGGCCTCAGTTTGAGTATTGTGTGCAGTTTTGGGCATCACAATATAGAAAAGATATTAAGCTCTTAGAGAGTGTCCAAAGGAAGGCAACGAAATGGCCTTGAGGGGAAAGCTGTGTGAGGAGTGGCTGAGATCACTTGGTGTGTTCAGCTTGGAGAAGAGGAGACTGAGGAGAGAGCTCACTGCAGTTACAAGTCCTTTGTGATGGGAGAGGAGGGGCAGGCACTGATGTCTTCTCTGTGGTGACCAGTGACAGGACCTGGGGGAATGGCATGAAGCTGTGTTAGAGGAAGTTTAGGTTACATATCAGGAAAAGGTTCTTCACTCGAAGGGTGGTTGGGCACTGGAACAGACTCCCCAGAGAAGTGGTCACGGCACCAAGCCTGACAGAGTTCAAGAAGTGTTTGGACAACACTCTCAGTCACATGGTGTGACTCTTGAGGATGGTCCTATGTAGGGCCAGGGGTTGGACTTGATGATCCTTATGAGTCCCTTCCAACTCAGCGTATTCTGTGATTCTGTGAACACTTAGTTTGTTGCATGTAAACCTCAGTATGCTCTCTGGGCCCCCATGATTACATAGCAGAAGTTTCTCGGGTGTTGCTTCTTCTTTTCTAGGCAGCACAGCAAGGAAACAAGGTGTTTTGAAGTGTAATTTGTGAAACTTGCACAAGGTGAGCAGGAGCAGAGTCCCAGCAGCTGGGAAGAGGCCTGACACAAAGCCAGGGACATTCTTTGTTTTCTTGTCAATGTAATGCTCATATGTCGATTTCTGTCAGTGAAATCACAGGGGTGTCATGAACAAGAAGCAGAGGATGACTGAAGCAACCTCAACTCCTGAAGTAAGCATCCCTCTTAGGACTGATGACTGTGCAGAGCAATGTCCTGTTTTTATTTCCTGCCTTGGATCACGACTGTGTGCTGCATTCCAGGCGGGCTCATTGAATTATTATTCAATATTATATGTTGAATTATATTGCTTTCAGAGAACTAGCACCTCACTAAAAGCATTCCCAAAGGTCACTGATTGCAGTATGAGCTCTGACTGGATGTGTTAGATAAAGATTGATCAGAGCTGTCAAGGACAATTTCCTTTCCTGTCCTACTCCAGGAAATTTAGACATATCATTGGAAAATGAAGGACACAGGTTATTTGTCACAGAGAAAAGAATCTTGTTTGTTGTTTTGTTTTTTTTTTAACTTGAAAAACATAATGTTATGAAAGGTATTTTAATAAGTGGTATTTTTTTCACCTCAGTAAAATTCCAGTTTTTCATTAGAAATATTTCTTTGGAAGTGTTTACATTGATGCTATTCATTCATGTACAGTGTGAGGGCTTATGGAAAATCAGCTGAAGCTTCTCCTTTATTCAGTTTGCCTTCCCCTGTTTGGCTTATTTCCCCAACTTATCCCGTAACATGACTGGCTATCATTGGACCTTGAGAGGTCATGTTTCTTTCCACAGGCCACCAGGTGTTGGATTCACCAATGCATGGTCATATTGGTGGCCTCACTCTGAAATGTTACTTTTCCTACTTCATCTGGAAGTAACAGAATGTTTTTTGCTGTAATGGTCAGCCATGGTAAAATGAACAATATAATGTTCCTTTAGATGGCTAATGGTAATATGAGTTGATGCTTTCAGCTGTCTTTAATATACAGCAGGTATAAAAATTAGGGAAAAACCCTTCTCCCAGCCTAAGCCATTTTGGCCAGCTTTTCTCCAATGCGTCACAGATACTGTGTTTGTACACACTAAAAGGATCTCACAGCTTCAGTAGCTCTTGCTTGTTTGTGGCTCTGGTTCCTTTTTGAGGTCATAGCACAGTTTGTAGAGCAAGGAGGTGTATGCCTGGAACACGCAGAATAACAGATCTCCCTATGCCTCTCAGCTGGACTTCCGAGTCTGCGGGATGTCCTGCTCAGCTCTTCTCATTGCTTATGCTTGATCCCAGCCTCTTCTGTTCCAAACTTAAACACTCAAAGTACATTACAGTTTATGTCATTGTGTCTCCTATTATTTCTAGAAATACATCTTTTTGCGGCAAACACCATTAAGGAGCAAACTGGCAACACATAATGGCCTTGTGTGCTCAGGAATGGCATGATGATACATCTTATGCAGCTGAAAGGATTTAACTTACTTAGTGTTTTTCTGTACTTTTAGCATAATTTTTCATGGTATTTATGAGAGTGGAGCAGTAGTTCGGTGAGTGAGTGAATCAGCTTCAAGAAGGTATTCAGAATGAATGTGCCAAAAAGCAATGTCAAACTGGGATCTCATTCAATTTCTACAGTCTCTTCACATTCACTTTTCAGAGTTTCACTCATCCTAGTCCATTTTCCACAACATCATTCAAATTTAAAAACAATCATTCAAATGTAAAAGTAACTGTTCGAGGCCTGGTAAATATCCCAGCAGTACATTACGATAGTATTTCAGTAACTGGGGTAGAGCGTCAGTCACCCAAGCACAGATGTTGAGTGCATAACCATGGGATGTCCCCTCATGACTTCAGCTGCCACCCCCAGGATGTGAGGGTCTCACAAGATGCCTTGCTGTATCTGCCAGCCACATACGAATTTCTGTCTCAGGCCTTTCCCTTCTTGGTAATGGCTTTTTGGCCTCTGAGGTTGCTGCTGAAAAAGCTGAAATGGTCTCTGATCAGAACACAACAAAATTGTCTCCTTATAGGTATATAGTCTCCTTGACTATGGACACATATGAAATAGTTTTGCTCCACAGAAGTATATTGCTTTTTTTCTGAGGTAGAAACTGCTTAATGTCTGTGTTTGTTGGCCAAATCACTTTGCTCTTATTTTTTGTGCTTGTTGCTCTGATGCTGTACATTCTCTGCTTCTCAGCCCCACTATGTGTGCACTTTGTCTTCTTTCCTTTTCTGCCTTTTCCACCAGTCTCTTCCCCAGGTTTGTCTCTCTGGTTCTCATTCCACTCAGGGCATGATTAGTGATTTCACAGACCCTCTTTAGGTATTTAAGTTTGATTATCAAAGTTAACTCTATTGTTTGTCTTTTCTGCTGATATCTTTCAGGAGCTTTATTCTTTCAAATGTAAGAATTTATATTGAGAAATTAGCCTAGAAATAAGGCTTTAGCCCTGTCCTATGAAAATTTTGTGCTTGCCAGCTATTAATCAAACTTAACAAGCAATGTTAAAAAAATACTTGTCTCTTGTTAAAAAACAAAAAACAAGAGTTTATGGCTGTTTCTTGGAAATTGGTATGATTTGTACGATTTCTTACTCCCCAAAAAAGAAAACAAAAATAAGTATCAGAATGACATTGCTTGAAATAAGTTACTTTAGTGACAATTTTTTTTCTCTTTTGTAGATATAGCAATTAGCACAATGGCTCTTCATTGCCATCCTGTTCCTGTGTTTAAAAGTAAGGACATCTCAGAAGAGTCCAGTCCTCAGAGTGTGATACCACAGGGCTGCACTTTGTCGTTACTGATGGTATTTAGGCAACTCAGCATCAGAGCCCCACTGCTTTAGAAAAGAGCAAAATGTTTAAAAATTTAAAACTGTCTTCAGCATTTACCTCAGATGATAGAGCCTTTTCAGGTATTCCCTTTTTGAGCTTTCCTTGTAAGCATTGAGGCTCAAGCTTCCCATTTTCCCCAATCTCAAGCCAAAATTCTGGCAGCAATGACCCCTTGAACTGGCCCTTCAGCAGACTAAACACTTAAGACTTACAAAAAACCATCCAGCAGCTACTTCATGATTTGTGGAATTACAGTGTAAAGATTTTTTTCCCTTGGAAAACTTTTATAAAAGATTCTGAAAACAAATTGCAAAGGAGACTTTGTAAAGGAAACTTTCCTGATGGTGAACACTGATGTTATTTCTTTCCCTCATGTTCTCTGGAGAAGTACCCTTGTTTTCTGTCTGGTGTCCTTTGTGTTAAAGTAACACTCAGGAGTTTAGATTTCTTTTTTATTTTTATTTTTTTTTAAGTCAGATTTTACAGATTAGTATCTTTGGTCTTTGTAGCAAACACTGAAATCCATAGAAACCCCCACCTATTTATGATTAATTCCCTGCAGGCTGGAATACTTGAAAATGTCTAATACATCTGTGGCAAAAGCCAATGTCATTTCATAACAGAACCCCACCCCTGGGCCATGAAGCAGTTCTTAGCTGAGAGCAAGTCATGCAAGTAAATAAACACCAAATTCACATCTGATTAAAGCAGATATATGAGAGGTGTGAACAAGACCGGCCAGATGCTACACCATATGATAAACACCAAGGATCATGGCATCTTATAAAACTGGGCATTTATATAGTACAGCTGGCTATGCATAATCTTCTCCTAATTTATAAGGCTGGAGCATCTGGTTCATTGCTGTTGCTCTATCAGCTTTTCTGGAGCCCTGTTCTTGAATTTCTGGTAGCTGAATACTGCTCCTGTGAGTGCCAGCAGAATGGGAAAATGAAGCAATCTGTGGTAGGAGATAAGCTCTTATTCCATCCGACAGGTAAGATAACGTTCACAGTCCACTTCGGGACAAAATCTGTAACTACAAACTCTCAAAGACATAGTATCCATTTCTCATTAGCAGGACCCTCAGCTGTGACGGAGGGACTTGGCCAGACAGGCTGTTGTGACAGGCTGTGCCCGTGACTGCAGACATCCCTCAGAGAAGCAGCAGGCAAAAGCTTACAGAATAGGTTGCAAAAGTGCTGCTTTTGTTGCACTGCTTGGTCTTCTCCACCCAGTGCCATAGCCCTAGAAATCAGCATTTATTTATCTTTCCTGAAACAGAAGCTGGCACTTGGGTAGAAAATGTCTGCACTGTAAGTGACTAAGAAACCACAAAAAGGGTGCTTTCAGCTGGGTCTTGCAAACTTTTAGCCAGAAGGAGCAAAACCAACGATGTGAAAGCATCCTGAACTGAATGGTGTCCATGTGGACAAACCACTGCAAAGCTGTGTGCCAGCCCGGGCAGTTCTGGAGGTGGTCTGCTTGTGCCCATAAGCAGAAGGAGAAAGAAGGGCTAGAGCTCACTTTTCCAGGTATTTCCAAACAGACTTGCCTGCAGGAAAGTCCCAGCTGTAGTTAAGAGAACTCTTTCTCCATTCCACCCTCATGGAGTCATAAACAACAAGTGCAGCATACAGTCTCAGGCACAATAAGTTGTTTTTAAAAGTTACAGCATTTGCAAGGGTATCTAAAAGCTGTGGATGGAGATCCTTCAGCCTTTGAGAGAAAATACAGCACCAGTCATTCTACCAAGCCCTTCCCCAGTAAAATTACATGCCAGAACAGTACTGAAAGGAAATTTGCATTTCAAATGTAAAGGGAAAATTTGCTTTTGCAGAACATCATGGGGTTGGTGGTAATAAATCATGGTACTGTCAGAATGGAAGTGGGTTCCTGCAACTCTTGTGCTGCTTTCTGTAAGTCTGTGTTGTTGCTGAGGAAGTGAAATCTGGTTAGCAATAGAACTGTGCAAGACTTCTTCAGATCTTTTATTATTTTTCCAGTATACATGGTGTGCGTTTTTAATAATTTTCTCAAATTGAAAAACTTTCAGATTTTAAATGTCTTCATAGGTCCATAGCATGGCAGCTGCTATATGGCAGGTCTATATTTCTAGACAGGTCTGAATGCTTCAGGTGCCCCTATGGCTCTGCTTTATCTTTATGTAACAACTGCAACATGACCTGTCCTAAGGAAAGAAATGAATATGAGAAGGAACTTGAATTAATAAAGATATTATTTTCAGGCTGTGACAACCCACAAATGGATGAACTCACCACTGTTGAAATGTAAGACAGGCTATTTCTTAATAGTTTGCCTGGTGAGTTTTACTGTTGTTCTGGTCAGTGCAAGATGGGCAGCAGGGCAGGGATCTGAGGCTTGTCTTGGTGCTAGGTATTCTACAGAGATTTAATAAGATTTGCTTCCCAAAAAAAACTTACCTAAATAAAGAAACTGTGGAATATGGGTGGGGAAAGCAACTGGAAGAACTGGGAAAGGAGTAAAAAAGAAAGTATGGAGAAAGAAACCTGGGTTTATGGACTAGGTATGTGGACATGGCTAGATGTCAGCAAACTTAGTCATTCAAATATATCATGTATTAGAATCAAGTGGTGGAAAAATTTATTATGTAACAACCTCTTTGGTGGAGGCAAGAATGACCAGCATTCACTTCCTTAAGCACAGTCTCTTCCCAAATGCCTACTGCCAGCATCCTGATGCAGCTCTCAGCAGTGATGCCTCCAGGTGAGGTGTTAGAGACAGGCCATGAAAAACTTTTGGGATGTGGCTTAAGAGAACTCGAGGTCTATTACTTAAACCCAATTGATCCACCTTTGCGTATGTGAATTAAGGGAAAAGTAGGTAGTGATTATGTAGCAGGGAGCTCCAGTGTTTCTAGGGCTTGCTTTGTCCTTTGGTGTCTGGCCCACTCTCACCTCCTCTCATTTAATCTGCAGTAACAGAATGGAGTTAAGTACTAATATTCTTATTACTTACAGACCTTGCAGATCTGGAAAAGTTATTTCACCTCTCCCTCTTGGCATGGCTTAGTGAATAACTACCCAAACAATCTTTTGCTTTTTAAGATGAAGACTAGTAGGACTAGAATCATTAGAAATCACAGGTGATGGTCAGCATTTGTCCACCATTTACTGTGAAATAGTTGAAATAGAAGTCACAGAATCACAAAATTTTCAGGGTTGGAAGGGACCTCTAGAGATCATCTAGTCCAATCCCCCTGCCAAGGCCAAGGTCACCTAGAGCAGGTAACACAGTATGGCTTCAGACAGGCAGTTCATGACATCCCTGGGCAGCCTTTTCCAGTACTCTGCCACCCTCAGCGTAAAGAAATTCTTCCTCATGTTGAGGTGAAACTTCTTTTGTTTTATTTTCTGGCCACTGCTTCTTGTCCTGTCACTGGACACCACTGAAAAGAGCCTGGCACCATCCTCTTGGTACCTGCCTTTGAGATATTTTTAGACATTGAGGGGTTCCCTCTCAGTTTTCTCTTCTCTAGACTAAACAGACCCAGCTCCCAGAATCTCTCCTCATAAGAGAGATGCTCCAGACCTCTCATTATCTTTGTGGCTTTCCCCTGGACCCTCTCCCGTAGCTTCTTTCATTCTTGTGCTGCGGAGCCCAGAACTGGACACAGTTCTCCAGATGTGGCCTCACTAGAGCCAAGTAGAGGGGAATGATCACCTCCCTCAGCCTGCTGGCCACACAATTCCCGGTGCACCCCAGGATACCACTGGTCCTCCTGGCTACAAGGGGCACATTGCTGGCTCATGGTCAACTTGTCATCCACCAATATTCCCAGGTCCTTCTCAGCAGAACTGCTCTTTAGTAGCTCAGCCCCCAACCTGTACTGGTACTTGGGGTTGTTCCTCCTCAGGTGCAGTATCCTACACTTGCCCTTGTTGAGCCTCATTAGGTTTCTCTTCACCCAGTTCCTCAGCATATCCAGGTCCTGATGAATGGCAGCACAGCCTTCAGCTATATCAGCCACTCCCCCCAGCTTGGTATCATCAGCAAACTTGCTGAGAGTCTCTTTTAACTGTCTTTCATTGAGTGAAAGAGAGGATCTTTCCTGGTTTAGTTTAAATGAGTTCCTGGCTAATCACATACTGTTTTCACTGACAGAAATATTACGTTGAGGTTATTAGGAAGACACTGTAAGCATGGACATACTCCTGTACTGTACATTTCTTATTTTAAAGAAAGGACACTTTTTTCATCTTCTGTTGCAACTGTTGTTCTAGAAGACATAAAATTTCTGAAACTACTACTTTATAAATTGTATTTTAATTCCAAAACTTAAAAACCCTAGAAGCAATCAAAAGGATATTTCCACAAATGCTTTTGGCATGTTTTTTCTTTTGTATTACAAGACTGTTTCCTTTGAAAATGCAAATATATACCATCATAAGTTGTAATACAGGACATACAAAGAATCCTTGGCCTTCCTGTAGCATAGAATTATTGTGATGAATCAAATAATTTAATGCAGTGAAGGTTAGTTTAAAAAGTATCTAAGTATGTATTCCAGACATAGACAACAGATGTTGATTTACAGCTGGATCTGTGATGGAAGGCATCTTCAGCCATTACCCCTGTAACTGGGAAGAGAAGGAGAATTGCTGCTGGAGTGGACATTTAAGCTGGGTGGTATTAAATTGAACTGACATTCAACATATGCCTTTCTCCTGCATCCCTCCTGCACCTCTACAGTTTGTTTGGAAGTCCAGCTCTAATCTGAGCTTCCAGTGCTTTACAGTACTGGGAAACCGAGCAAAAATGCAGAAAAGTCCCCTAGAAACTGGCTCCCTCCTTAGCCTAAACCCACTGACCAAGACTCAAGAGAGACCAATTTTATGAATCATATTATGAAGCAGAAGAAAAGAAAATTTTTGTAGTTATGGTATAACAGTTAGGGGAGAACAGAAGCCCAGGTTCAAACTCTGATGCTTTTCCAGTTTTTCCCTAGAAAGGGCTTGCTAAAGCAAATTTCAATGAAGTCAACTTTGGGTTAGGTCTTTGTACGTGCAATGCAGGATTAATAGTAAATCTCTTTGCTGGGCATATGATATGTGAAGATAGTCTAGTGATTAAGGTAAGTACAAAACCCAGACTTTTTAGACCAGCTAATGAAACTAACTCTTGCATTTTGGCCCATGGGAACTCAGGAAATTTGATAACTGATTTATTTTTAAACAATTACACTGAAGAGTGGCCATGAAAAGGGGACAGACTCATTTTAATTAATCCATGAGATCAATTCCTAAACAGAAAA
Organism: Margarornis squamiger; assembly: GCA_035222235.1. Taxonomy (NCBI): domain Eukaryota; kingdom Metazoa; phylum Chordata; class Aves; order Passeriformes; family Furnariidae; genus Margarornis; species Margarornis squamiger. Next base: position 50,507,616 of record JAWWTY010000106.1, read on the forward strand.
GGATTGCAGAGCTTGCAGGAGAATTACATGTTAATAAAGTTGAAGGTCACTCATTTTCCTAATTAATTCTTACTTGACAGGGGAAAAAAAAATGAAGTAATACTGTGTTAAAAGAAAGGGAAGAAGGAGATATTTCTGAGGACAGTGCCAGCGTGCAAATAATTATCTATCCCATTCCTCTAGCCTCCTTGGCCTTATCATTCTTACCTGGTGTGCGACTAGCTGAGATTATGTAAGAATTCTAGCTAATACTGACATATGGGATGGCAGTTTCTATGCCACACCTTATTTTTCTCCTTTTGGAGACCATCTGCCTTTGGTGAGGGGATAGATTTTGACTTCCAGAGTCATTCCCAGTTTCAGCTAGTGACTTACCTGTTGCAGAGGTGCCAGCCCTGTCACTGCAGCATGATGCATTGCCTGCTGCTGTAGGCACTGCTGCGGTCCAGCATTGGCAAATATGTTTTAGCCACAATGCAGTAGCTGACTCCAGGCCTCAAATCTTTTATTTTAATAACCTTGTCTTTCCCTTCATACACCAGGACTCTGTGTTGCTTCAGACACAGTGGAGAAAAAAGAGTCAGTCAAGCACATTTCCTTAGAGAATGTGTCTGTGAGTAAAGCTTTAATAACAACAGAGGGTGCAGAACAGCATGTGGACTTACACAAAGCCAACACCATTAATAATGTATTTATGGTTTTTAAATAAAATTCCTCCTCCCTCCCCAAACTCCCTCCTGCCCCAATTTTTTAATCTAGGTCTTGGAGTATGAAATACTAAGTTGATGGGAAATAATACAGGGAGGAATTGCAACTCAATTCAATCAAATTCAATTCCTGAAAAATAAGCCTATTTTGTTTTCAAACACCTGAACAGTCATCAATGCTCTCACAATCCCAGAAGACTATTTCAGCTGTGAAATAAGAACAGCTTACATCTTATACTTTCAGCTTATACTTTCCTGGCTTTCCAATGGTGAAAGGTTCATATTTGGATATACACTTACCTCATCTAGCAAGTTGTTAATTATGAAGACTTGATACAACAGATCATAGTAATTTGTCATTGGTATCTTGCTTCCTCTCTTCCTTTTATATGGAGAATGTGGAGCGTGGAGCTTTACTCTTACAGATTTGTTGCTATGAACCACAGTTACCATTGGAGGTCCTATCATAGCTAAGGAAAAAAAACCCAAGGCTATAAACATGATTGTTGTTTATTAATAATATTTCATAGAATGCAATTTTAATCCATTCAACAAATGCTCATGTTACCAACAATATATTATGCTGTATTTACTGTTAAAGTACCACTTTGTAAATTCTTACTTCTTGGTGTTTATTGCTATTTTGGTGGTGACATTTCCTGTGTTTGTAAATCTATTTTTGAACCAAACTTTTTGAAATCTCTTAGAGCTGCATGTTGCTGAGTGCTGACTGGTCAAGCATAATGCTTTGGATTCTTTGCCCTGTTTTTCTTTTTCCCTCATATTTGTCTGTGTGCTTGGACTACATAAAACATCCAGTTGAACCACTTCAGTAATGCCAAGGATGGAGTTTCCACCATCCCTTTAAAATTTTTTTGCAATCTGCTTGGTTAAACACAGCTAAGGGTTCAGGCTAGTGCTTGCATACCTGAGTGTGCAGCCCCAGAAATGTGGGGAGACAGGGCAGCAGCTGCCCCATGCATCTCTCCAGGAGGAGAAGGTGGCACAGGGCAAGATGGGCTGCTGCCACTGCAAGGTATTGCTTTAAATCAAAGCTTATGGTTTCATCTGTGCAGGAGGCTCAAGGGAGTTTGCACTTCAGGGCTGTGAAGTGAACCACACTGACAATTCAATTTTGCATTGACCAGTGAGGGAAAATTGCTTAATTCGTGGAGAACTTTCTGGTAGGTACACTGATACTGTTCAGTGTTTGGACAGTCTTCCAATTCTAACGTACCTTAGAATGACAGAACTAACTAAAAGCTTTGCACATGGCCTTTCTATGTCTTTTCCTGCAGTCAGGAAATCACATAAATGTGAGGGGAATGGTGGCCACACAGCACTCAGCTCTCTTTTCCTTCCAGAGAGTGTTTTCTTTTCTCCATCTTTTGTCCTGTCCTTCCAGCAGCTCAAAAAATGGCTGAAAATAATTAGTATAGTTCCATGCCCTGAGGAAGAGGTTAAATTAAAGGGAGCCAGGCACTTTTGATCTCCTAATTATTGGTAACCAACCATTTAGCCAAAATTGGTTGGCTTTCAAGTGTGGGGAAAATTGTTTTAGCATAACACTTCACCTGGGAGCTATTGACTCACAACTTCTTTAGGTACAGCTTTGTGCCTAGAAAAGGATGCTTGCAAATTGTGAGCAGAAATTATGCATTCCATGCTTTGGAAGATCAAATTCCTTTCTGAGAGACCCATATGTTTGCACTTACTTTCTCGCCAGGGAGTGAATCTGCAGCTGAGGCTCCAGTTGGAATAGACACCAGCCAATGCGGCTTTCACTCTTCCATAGTAAGGCTCCTGGATGTCAGACGTCTCATGTGTTAGGTCACAGACATGCCTTTGAATCCCCCAGCAGTCATCTTTGTTTTGCCACATGCTCTGCCCATAACTACGGAGAAAGAGGAGGAAGGATTTGAACTTTAGCTATTGCCAACTGGGTCCATGTAGATTCTTAGCCCTCTGTTTTACCTCAGTGCCACTGACAAGCGTTCTGCCGTGGAAATTAACTACTTTCAATTTAATGACAGGGAAAGTTGATTTCATGGGAGTTTTTGTTTCTTCTGAAAGAAACCTAAAGCAGAGACATGAGTCACCAGTCCTGTGACTGGGGATGGAGCAGACCCTAAGGACCAGCCCCAAGTGATGTCTCAAGCTTGCCATGCAAGGTACCCTGAGGCACTCTTGTGGGCAAGGTGGGCCACCAAAATACCTTAAATGTCCTATTGCAGAAGAACTTGACCTATCTAGACACACTTCAGATAGGCTGTTGGACCCAGTGAGGTCCCCTGAAAACAACATTTTAATTCAACTCTGTGGTGCAACGAGGGTGAAGAGCCTATTGCTGGAGGTTCTTGTTCCTTGCCTGCCTCATGCAGCTTGGCTGCACTTTACGGGATATAGATTGGTAATTGCAGCAACAACTGAGAGCTTGCAGCCAAGCAGGACATGGCTGTTCCCCAGGTATGAGGAGAATATCCTGTGTCACCTGAGAAGTCCTTTTCATGTTCCCAGCTGGGATAGGCCCAGCACAGAGGGAGGCTGGAGTTCCGCCGGTACTTACACTTTATACTGCACAAAGTAGAGTGTGTCTCTTGCCTCTCTGGCCCACCCAGGCTGCCAATGCAAAGTGCTGTTGAAGTTTAACGAATGGAACTCTACCTTCTGCGGCTTAATCGAATCTTGCAGGTCTTGTTTTTCCATAACTGCTAGTGCTGCAAATAATAAGGAATGATAACATAGTGTTTGTCACAGGTATGCTCGTCCGTATTGAAATCGGAGGGTATTACTACAGACCATTTGCGTTCATGACTAGCAGGCCACACGGAAATTAAATCCCCTGGATCTCACATTCAAAACTTTCTAAGTCACAAGATCTAGCAGTTACAGAACAAACACATTTAGTACTATGAAAGGAACACTTTTATGTGGTCTGGGTAGGGCTTTTTGGTTGCCGCTTTTTTTTTTTTCCCCTTTTCTTTTTATTTGTTTTTCTGGCTTTGTGGGTTTCTTTTCCTTAGTGAGTTAACTATTGTGTAAGATGCCTCATGCACATCCCGGGAAACAAGTCCTTTGGATCTATTAGCAGAGTCTGCAATAAGCAGCCCAAACAGTAGTTAAAAGTCAAGAGCTCTTTCTTCCACATCTGGGCTTTAAACTAAAGAGATTACAGCTCTTTTAACTGTTGCCACAGTTGTGTTTACCAGCTCTTGCCTAATAAACAATAACCTGAGATTCACTACTTTTCCTGTCTGCACTACTGGAAAAGCTGTCTGACAATTTTCAAGGTCATCTATTTTCAAACTGCAATATTACTGACAACAGAATCAGTTAAAAAGCTTTCTGAAGCACTGAAATCCTGGTATTTTTCTGGGGTTTGCAACCCAGATGACAGAAGCTTTTTCCCTGGTATATCTCAGAATCAAGTAAGTCTTGTACTGGCTGAACTGAAACTGGTTGTACAGCCATGAATAAATTTAATGGGCAACATGCTTGTTTTATCTGCATTTCAGATCTTTGAAAGATAAAATAACAGACTGATTTGAAAGTGACTGGGCTTTTGAAACCCAGCAAAAGATCCAGAGATTTCTTGACTGATCCAGAGATTCAAGAATATCCCCTGTCCCCCCTCCCCTTACCATGTAGGAAAAAAGCAAAAAGCTCTTACTTACAAGTTATCTCATCCTGAAGCAGGTGCATCAGCAAGCAGAGGAAGGAAAGCATGATCCTCCTCATGCTTAGGAGAGCAGCTCCATGACTTAAAAGGACCTCTCTTCCTCTTGGGCATGTCTTATGAGGAAGTAATTGTTAAACACTCCAGAGTTCCCCTTATTTTCAGCGGTTTTCCAAATTCCCCATTTTGGTTTAATTTAGCTGGAAAACATATGAGTTGCTCTAAATTAAACATGAGCAATTGTTCTTACTTGGCAGCTGTGGTCATGCTGAAGTTTGGAACTAATTATGAAGCAAACTGTGATGAAAAAGGTCCTTTTTTTAAGGAACTGATTCCCAAATTATGTCTGTCAATATTGCTTTATCCCATAAATTTGTCACAGAAGCCTTCCTGCTTGCCACACTTTTTATCTATTAATGTATTGATCTATTTATTTATTTCTATATTTATATATATATTTATTTATATTTCAGTTCACTAGTTGCTCTGAGCCGAAGAACACAAGAAACTTTGCTGCAAATGTATAAATAAACCTACCCACGGGTTGTCCTCTGGTTTGATGGACTGTCTCCAGGTCAAATGCAAGAGAAGGAGTTTGCAGGTGTATTTGTAGCAGAACATCATCTAGGAGTGTATCATTGGTGGAATGAGGGGCTGTGAAATCACTGCTGGCTGTTGGGCAGCACGTTCACACCCTGCTGGCTGCTGGAGAGATGATGGGAGGACAGGGCAGTTGCAAGACTGCCAGCCTCCTGACAGGGAATGAGAAGATAAGTCCAGCCCACAGGGCCAAAGTGCCACTCTGGGTTGGACTTTAAGACTGCCAGGAGTCATATGCCCCATCTGGTGCAGGTGTGCTGCAACGCTGCCTGCACAAATATTGGCATTTGGCAATGCTGTCCTCTGAATCCTACCTTCCCAACATGTGCATCCCTATGAGCTTGGCCCCAGGGCTGGAGATGCCAGGGCTCCCAGGCAAAAACCATCTCGCCTTGTGCATGCAAATGCTTTAATGCTACATGCATGTCTGCCTGGTGGGAGAGGAGTTTAGTGCTACTGGGGTGTATGGAAAGCTCAACCGAGTTGATTGCTCGTGGGGATCATGGTGCTTCTGGAGGCAGCTGGGAGCTTACCGGCCCTCCTGCCTAGCCTTGCCCCTCTCTCTTTCCTCCCTGAAAATTCCCAGATGCTGATACCCACTGGCACTTCACTGCTCATGGACGAGTGCAGCTAGGCAAAAGTCAGGATGCGCTCTCTTTTTGCAAGCTCATGATGACAAGGAAGAGAAGAAAAATGCAAATTTTGTATGACACAGTGCAGCACTGTGTAAGAACGCCCACTGAAGGAGTAATGGATGTGAAGAACACCTATCTGCAGACAAAAAAATTTAACATAGAATCATCTTTACTTTGGGAAAAGGTGGGGGCAAAACACTTGTCAGGTCAAAAAAGTGCAAGTTCCGGTTCAAATGAAGGTATTCTTTTATTTAAAGGCAACCATTATATTCAGCAAACTGGAAACATCCAGTCAAGGAGCTGACCTTGGTCAGATAGATGGGCACAAGCTCTCAGTTCAGCTGATCACCTATATGTCATTATAAAAGCACCAAACCTGCAACAGAGATATTAAAATGCTAACTGTGTAGCTTTGAATAATTAATTAGTAAAAGCAATTAAGAGAATTAAAGAACTGAGAAGAAATGAAGTAAAAAAACTCCTACAAAAATGAAGGCAGAGGCCAGAAATCTACCCTGCCATCACCAGCTGTAAATTTTTTATCTATCCATTTCCTAAACACATTTTCAAAATTCAATGACCTTTAGGTAGTTCCCCACAGCAAATGCAATTAGTATTTCATCATGTTATATGAGCTCAAGTGCGGGAATAGGGACCTTTTATAAACCAGTCACTCGACTGAAATCTGTCATCAAAGTTTAGTCACAGGTCGTGTATTTGTTTACTTGAATAGTACCAACACACCTTCCCATACTCCACGTAACAGCCCATTGCCAGGAGATGAAGTGTTGAACTTTGCCAAAATTTCTTTTGATGGTGGTTCCTCCTATGAATGCAGAACTGAGGGCCAGCCTGCCTGGCGCCGGTGGGTTTTGATCAGAAAAGACTGCTCTGCCACGTGGTGAAACAGGGCAAGAGACAGCTGTCACATGTTAAAACTCAGGGTTTCCTGTGCACTGCACTCTGATAGTGTTTTATCTGCAACTCAGCTCAGCTTTCTGCAGTCATTGGTAACTCTTCATATAATTTTGGTTGTTATTGAAATAGCTGCTGTTTCAACAGCAAGTTATTAACATCTGTAACATTGTGCTGCTTATCAGCTTCAGTCATGCTGCTTCAATGCTTTGTGTGATAAAGATCATTGCAGTCAAACAAGGACCAGCTACACACACATAGAGACATGTACATACACATATGTCTTGAGTTTCACAGAATACATATATAGTGCATTTAAAAATGTAAACTATTGAGGAACACCACGGGATGATGTGCACTGAAATGCTATTTAAAATACGAGAACTTTTAAAAACAATATTAAGGGCATGTACTTTATGAAGAGATAGAAAATTAAAATATATTACTTTCCCCAGCAGAATCCACAGAAGCAATTATGCTACTAGCTCATCCTAGCTAACACTGAAGCGTCTTTTTTATACAAAGTGCTGTGAAACAGCAGAACTGATGCCTTTGTGAACCAACATAGAACTCCAGGCATGAGAATCTTTTCCATTCCTGGAATAGAAACCTATCTGAATGCTGGGAAAACAGCTTTTCTCTTGAGGACAGACTATTGATACACAGAGGTAAAAGTGAAGTACATTCTTGCTGAAAGCTGCCTGACTCATCCCATTTGATAGCACCATCTTCTTGGTTCTTTTTTTTTTTTCTTTTTCCCTTGAATGAGTTGTTTTCCATACGTAAGAGAAAATTTAACCATGAAACTGCTACTGTAGCATGACCTTTGGCTTTTCAGATGTGAGTCTCTGATGTTTGCAGTGGATGTGAGGGTGGGTTTTGCTTACATGCCTGGCAGAGGCCAGGCAAGTCTCTCTCACACAAAAATAAAAAAATGAATTTCTCTGGACCTATTTTCAATTTGAGCCAGCGTTTTCAATCTTTTCTAAACAGCCAGTGTGGACTCACAGGAAAACCTGTCTTGGGAGGGGGCTCTGGAGGTCTTCCAGTCCAGCCTAATGCTCAGCACAGGGCTAATGGCAGTTTTATCCCACACTTAACCACTTTCAGTGTTAGTTTCCTCCGACATATCCTAGTGGAATTCCTCTGCTGCAATTTATGACAGCTGGGGCTTTTTTTGTTTGTTTTTATTGGGGACCTCAGAGAAAACTCTGTAATTTCTGCAAACAATTGTTATAGTTGGCTACTGCAGTTAGATCTCTCCCTAGTGCCACCCATCCTGGCTGAAGGGATCCAGCTCGTTCAGCCTCCTCTGGTGTGTCAGCTCAGTTGGGGACTGAGGAAATGAATCACTACACTACAAAGAAAAAAAAACAAGCAAAGAAAATCCCCCCAGTCAGGCAGGAGGGACTTTTTGGATTTTTTCCTCTGCACTTTAGGGAAGAGGCATTGCACCACAAGAGTTCTCACAGAGAAGTTTCTGAGGAAGGGAGGTAGACTTTCACTGCACAGTGCGTACCTTCCCTGCTTCCTGCCCACAGGTACAAACTGTTCAACTCTGTTAAAGGGCCTTGGGTCAACATTTTAAAGACTACAGTTAGAAATTCCCCATGCCATAGCTGCATCTAGATAACAAGACATCTGAACATATTAAAGATGAAGATCTGCTGAAGGCTTGCAAATAGCAAGTCATTTTTGCACAGGCAGTATTTATTTAACAATGTGCAAGACAATGAACTGCACCAGGAAGTTAGTAACCTATACTAACATCCATTAGGAACTGAAATTAATACCAAATCCCCAAACAGCTCAAGCCTTTTATTTAAATGACAAGTTCCCTTAAAGTCATCAGTTTTTCTCATTTGCAAATCCATATATTTTTTCTACCATGAAAGAGTGCTGCAGTTTAAGCCCATTGAGAAAAGACACACTTTTCTTTAGGTCGTGGATCCCTCACCATCTGCAGATAAAAAGCTACCAACTTGGAGACACGTGGACTTAATATTCCAACAATTTCTCGGGTTTGCTTAAGTAATCTTAATAGTATAGGAAAGGTGCCAGGTGCTCACTCAGCCAACAGAAACCACAGATAAGACTGGAGAGATACAACACAAACATTGCTCATGCTTTCTTGATCCACCTACTAAAGTAAAAAAAGGGAGGATCAAAGGCTGGTAGTGCCAATTCTTGCTCTCTCCAGTAAACTGCCACCAGAGGCAGCTGAGGCAACTCCAGAAATATTAGTAGTGTGGGTAGGATATGACATACATTTTTTTTGTAGGCAGTGGTTGGAAATCTCTGGGCCTGATCACCAAAGTCCTGTCCAGTCCACAGACTGCACGGGGCTGACTCACGACACAGCACAAGAAGGGCAAGAGGTTGGCAGGCATGCATTCAGGGAAAAAGATGGGAAGAACTGGGATGCCTGTCTCCACATCTGTAATCAAAACTTCAGCTGCAGAAGGAGCAGATGCTTCTGGTAGCTACTTTAGGCAATAAAACCTGGAAAGATCCAAGGTCCAGGGGTTTCCCTGACCAATGGAAAAAAAAAAAAAGAAGAGGGAAAAAAAAAACCCCTGCCTTTCACTCACCTCTTCTGCTGATAGAAGTTTTTAAGCATCACACTTTCTAGCCTGTGGCTCAATTCTGTGATTCTTTCAAATTCTCATCTCTCTATCACCCAAGGAGCACAAACTGTAGACCAGAAGTCTATTCTAACAACAATCTTAACCACCACCATCTCCAAATTGCTATTAAATTTGTATACACACTGTAGTTTTATAAGTTTGTGTGTTGTTTTGCTTTGGTGGGTTTTTTTTGTTTTGTTTTGGTGGTTTTTTTTTTAATAAATACAGTGTCTCAGATCTTGGGTAGATACAGTCTCTGAGAATTCAGGAATCAGCATGCTGAGGTTCTCAGGACAGAACCCTCCATACTTCGCGTAATTGGTTTTCACACTTCTCAGAGGTGTTAGTTTCGAGTCTACTGCAACGTGACCATTTAAGTTTTGATCACCTGGTGATTCTTAATGACAAAAAGCTTTGTTCCACATTATTTTTCTTAAGAGGAAATGAAGCTTGGTGTATCTCAAATAAAATTGCTAGTTTTGCTGCACACGCTAAAGTGATTGATAAACTAATTCTTTGTAATTCAGAACCCAAATCCAGTGTTTCATTTTCTATTCAGATTTAGGGGGCAGGTAGGAACTGGTACTATACTAAAAGCTGGTATAAGCTTTTATATCATTTAAACTTATAATAACCAGTAAGAGTTTCAAAGAAGGCCAAGTTTCCTTGATCTGCAGCTATTAATCCATTCAGATGGTGCTCATTTAATCCTAATCCTTGTCCATAATTATTAAATAGAATATAAAGAGAGTCCCCAGGCTCAAGCAACAGAACTGGGCTGAAGTTACTGCAGGCTGCATGAACAGCATCAAAGGGCAAAAAAGAAATTGCAAAGCTGATGATGTAGCTGGTGAGTAGAATACAGTAACTGGCTACATATGATTATGTACATATACATGCCACACACACCTCTCCCAGTGTTCTGATTTTCAACAATGCTCAAGCACATAAGTAACATGAACTGAGCCATCTTCAAAAGCAGATTTCGTCTTCAGAGCAAAAGCTGAGAGTAATAAAGAAGCAAGGACATACATGAGATTTTTTTTTTTAATATAAAAAAATTCAAATGTACAGTATTTACAAAGTTTAATTACAGATTTCAGCCCAATAATTGCATCCATTTGGAAAACATAGAGTATTAATAAACAAGGACTTCACAGTTTGAGGACTGAATTACAAAAAAATCAGTGAAGAAATCTACACAGATCACTTTTTTCATGAGATGAAAAGTGCTTTGTATTGGGTTTATTGTTTTGGTTGTGTGTTTTTGCTTTTTGGTTTGTTTTTAGACATGCTGAAACTATTAATTTGAAGCAAGTACAACATCTCTTACTTACTAATACTCAGCTGTTTAGATGGCCCCACTTCAGAGCAACTGGTTATTCCCAACCCTGAGAAAAACACATCTTCTCACGCAAATTTCTTTTTCTGCAATCTCCTAAGGAAGCATTACGTACAAATATGCATGTCTGTTCTACGTGACTGGGACTCTACATGGTGCCTTGTTTCCACAGATGTCAGTAGATTTGACAAATTTATTTTTTTTTTGAAGCTATGTTACTGATTTATGTGGAAAACCACATAAAAACAGATTTGATGTTTCTGTACCAGCACGCAGTATTGCCACATTACCTCACTGTTAACTGCAGATCTCATAACAAAAAATTACGATGTCCACTCAATGTCCACAAGAAATAAAGAAGTTCTTAGAAATGTTGTCACGTATTAGGCCAACATTTTGTGATGCAATTTCTCTTACACAGGATATAATGTTTTGGAATCCTGTATTACACCATGTCCCAAATCACCTTTAGGAGAGAAGAAGTGAGGAATGCTGAGTAGCCAAGACAAGAGTAAAAATCACTCAAAAAAGTTTAAAGTGGTGCAACCTTCTAAGTGTGTCATACTGAATAGATGATAGGTATGTAAAATCCATGAATATTAAATTATTTTGAATGTGTAAATATTAGGCAATTTCATATTCTGTGGCAAGCCGCTGTGAGTGAATATCCAGAAGCCCAAGCAAACTACTTCTTCATCACAATATTATTAAAATGAACTGACTTAATTAGGTGAAAATACATAGATAAAAACTCCCTGACAGCTTCCCAACTACATTGCTCAGATATTAGTTTTACAGAACTGCAAAAGCAAAGCTAACTAGCTGTAGCTAGAAAGGCATTTCCATTTCCCTGTCCCAAAAAGTCCTCACACTGCAAGCTGCTGGATTGTATTCTAACAGAGACACTATGAGGCACTTGCCTGTTTTTAGGCTCTCAATGCCACTACTACCAACTGCTGAAAACAGGACTGGGGGAACAGGGCTTACTGACCTGGAAACACATCCTTGTTTCATCATGGCCTCACATTTTCAGCTAGTCACGGGTAATAAAAGAATCCTGTGCTTTGTGCACACTTAAACTTCTTTATTTCACAACTATAAAACCTGTAAGCTGGCCTAAACAACTTAAACATCTAAATTAACCCTGTGCTGTTGGCTACATGTTAAGTAAACAGCACATGGAAGACAGGCTTGCAGAGGTGGAGCTAATTCAATGGCTTTTGTAATTAGAGTTCAGAAATTTTCATTAAAAATACATTTAACCTTGTAATATTACAAGAGGAGGTCAGTTGTGCACATACATATATATGTATACATATATATAAATACTTCTGTGGTACAGTACAGAGCACTCATATTACCATTCTTGACTGTCAGCTTACAAAGTAACAATGCCTTTCCAGTACATGTGACTACCTGCTGCACCAAATTTTTCCCATATGTTTATGATATATTTCTGTGTCACTTATTGATCTTAACATCGTTTTTAATTATGTCCTAACTCCTGGCTGGGTCCTTTTACTCATATATGACTCCATGTGACTTGAAATATTCAGTACAATGTAGCTGCATTGCAGGGGGAAGAGAAAAGCACCCAAGGCAGTCAATTGGTTTTAAAATGCATCTTTTAAAATCCTCTTCCAGTGTGGCAGCAAAGGAAAACCTTCCAGAACATAAAACACTTAGTAATCTCCTATGTTCACAAAAATCTAAGATGCTGAGTCTTAGCTCTTAACAGAACCAGGGTTTCCACAGACACTGTTAAGAATGTAAATTTTGTTTTCCAAGAAATTACATACTTCTGACAGGATTTTGGCTTTGAGGCAGATATACCAAATAGAATGGCTACTACAGCTAATTCATGACCTTCCTGGAGAACAGCAACATTTATTTTTTCTTGGACAAGACCGACAGAAGGAAAACAAGCTACCAGTTGCAAGAAGATGAAATACTTCGAGCAGTTGCAAAGAAGATACTCAGCAAATTGTCTGATCAGAAACTTCTCCCCAAAACACAATGTAACTTCACAGTTTCTATTTATCCTTTCTGAGCCAAGCTTAAACACTTATCTCACATTTATAAAGTCCTGAGGTATTTATTGCAGTTCATATTTACTAACAAACCTCCAAAACTCAGAAAGAAATTACAACTCCAAGCTCTGCACAAGATGCAGCTGCTCATCTCCTTAGCAGATAGAAGCTTCAGAGATGAACCACATCACTCACTGAAAGGTCAGTTCAGTTGCAGTTTCAAGTGCCAGTTAATGCTGATTTTCAAAAGGCCTTCTTGTAACACTAAGAGTTATTTTCTGCGCTTCTGCCATGGAGATACATACACATTAATGGACCCTAAGCAGCAAGTCACTAAGTATTGCCTTCTAGGAACTCAACCCAGAACCCTATTGAAAAAGTTGGTAGGTGGTCTCACTGCATTTGTGTATAATGAAAAACCAAATGACACCCAGCCAAATACTGAAGTCTTTAGAGCTGGGCTGTTCATTACAGCATAACTACAAAATTCACCTGATTGATTTGGCTTTTCCTAAAATTATCAAAATCCTGATAAGCAATCTGTTACTTTCCTGTGGGTAAAGATGGGAAAAATAGCTATTGTCTTTAAATCTTGTGTACCACTGTGGTCAGTATCTGATATATGCAGGAACTGAAGCAGTCCAGAAACTGCTGTATAAGATAATTTCATCTTAAGAATACACATGCCACTGAAAAAATGTAAGGACAGAAGTACTATGACACTGCTTTTTCTTTGAAACCACTTGCTCTAACATGCTAACAATTTTGATAATCCTATAAAAATATCTTTTAAAACAAAGACAAAATTTTGCATAAATGGAACAACTTGTGTCTGCAAAGCATCCTTTTGTTCTGAACTAAGCTCCATTAAGAATTACTGTAAACATTTCCTACAAATAGAAAATACCTATCAAATCTAGAACACGGGGAAATAAATGGATTGCCTGGATTTTAATATTAAAAAAAATAAATATAAAAAAAGATCCTTATTCTTCTGTTTTCAAAATTACAGTCTTTATGCTACAAAATTCAGAAGGCTGTCAGATAACAATAACTTATGTACTACAACTTACCACACTATTTTTCTATTGTCTTGAGATGCACTTTTAGAGGGAGGTGATTTTGTGCAGTTTCTGAGTTCCATCATAAAAAGGGGAAAAATTGTAGTAATTTTCAACCTGCTAGAAAACATGTTTGGAAGAAGTCCTATTCATTTCTATTTAAGGATGATATTGTTCTAAGAATTATGATAAAAATGCCCCAGAATAAACAGGTTTTTGAATTTTGAAAACATTTTCTAAAGAATTTGGGCAACACACTTTTTTTCAGTGCTAATACGTTCCAGAGTTACCCAGAATGTGAGATGGTTATGCCATGTATCCAGGTGATCTAAAGGGATACAGCCATACTCGAGCAACAGCAGTTTTAAAACAGGGTAGTTTTTTTTAGTCATAGGACTTAGGCTACAAAGCAAAATGTCTCTTGCTAATTACCTGAAATCTACAAAGTGATGGTGCTGAAAGTGTCCAAAGGAGGGCAACGAAGATGGTGAAGGGCCTTGAGGGGAAGCCGTATGAGGAGCAGCTGAAGGCACTTGGTCTGTTCAGCCTGGAGAAGAGGAGACTGAGGGGAGACCTCATTGCAATTACAACTTCCTGGCGAGGGGAAGAGGAGGGGCAGGCACTCAAAAGAATGGCCTGAAGTTGTGTCAGGGGAAGTTTAGGTTGTGTATTAGAAAAAGGTTCTTCACCCAGAGGGTGGTTGGGCACTGGAACAGGCTCCCCAGGGAAGTGGTCACAGCACCAAGTCTGACAGAGTTCAAGAAGCATTTGGACAATGCTCTCAGGCACATGGTGTGATTTTTGGGGTGATCCTGTGCAGGGCTAAGGGTTCGACTTTGATGATCCCTTCCAACTCAGCATATTCTATGATTCTAATAATGTATTTCTAGTTGCAGGAAAGACTCCAAGTAACTAGTTCTTTCACATAATCACAGAATCTGGTTGGAAGGTACCTCTGGAGATCATCCAGTCCAACCCCCCAGTCAAGGCAGGGCCACCTAGAGCAGGTGACACAGGAATGTGTCCAGATGGGTTTTGAATGTCTCCAGAGAGGGGTACTCCACAATGACCCTGAGCAGTCTGTTCCAGTGCTCTGCCACCCTCAGTGTAAAGAAGTTCTTCCTCATTTTGAGGTGGAGCTTTCTATGTCTTAGGTTATGGTCATTACTCCCTACTTCTTTGACTTGGAATCAAATTTTAGGTTATACAGAAAGAGCTTATAGGCATAGTCTTACTTAAAAGAAATAGTATCATTTCATTTAATATAAAAATAGCCTTCAAGAGAAAAAGACAATCAAGAGGGTACCTCCAATAATGGCAAAAACTCTCAAACATTTCTTGCATATCTCTATCATAGTCAAGTCTTCTTAAGCTCTATGTCCATCGAATTAATTTTGAAAAGGATCTGAAACAGAAGTGACTAATGGTACAGCTGCTGTTTTATAGTCCATGAAATATGTTTACCATAGAGTATTGTTAAAAACCAGTGCTATTTAAAATAGGAAATACTGAATTTTATCATATATAAAATCTCTTCTAAAAGTGGTTACTATGACATTTCCCCACATTTTTTGCCATTTTCAGGCACTGCTTTCAGGTGTGTACTGGTTACTCTGGTTGGATCAGACCAAGTGCAACTTGTTCACAATTTAACACAGATTTTCCATAATCTTTAGTAATGCTGTTCCTCCTGAGTTTCGCTTAAACACTTTGGTTATCCTGGTTACTCAGTTGGCCTGTAAGTATTCACAGGCTGCTCTTCACCAACATCTATCATCAACATATCTAATGGAACATGAGGCTTGTCATAGCCAGAAAACTTGAAAGAGCTGCTTGGAATAACTTTTTGCTGTGTTTCTGTAGCAGAAACCTCTGTACCTGAAGAGTTACTGGATATATCCATTTGGCTACTGTCAGAAATGAAATAACTATCTTTTACTTTGTAATTCTGTTCATCAGCATCATAAGAGATCTCCTCTGTGCTTTCCTGCACAGACTCCTCTTCGGCTTTGGCTGGTGCCTCTGGGGTAGGAACAGCAGATTCTTCTTCACTGGAATTCTCAGGACTAACAGTTTCTTCTTCTGGCTCTATCTCCAGCAAGGTTGCTTCACCATTCACTGGCAATGCAGACGGGCCTGACATGAAGCTTATTACAGATATATACTTTCCCTCTGATTTTTGTCCTATAAGTAAGTTGTCTGTGTTCAGGTTTCTCATCACATTGACCTTAAATGAAAAAAAGAATCACTTTTAATTTAGAGGTTAAAAAAACATACAAGTTGATAACACAGATTTAACATCATTATAACCAATCCCAAAAGGAATTTGCAAAATTAGAAGCCGGCACGGTCATTAGCTCATATCCATGATTTCCAACTGTTTCATTAAAACTTTTATGCGAGTTCTCAAAAATGCTTTCTCTGTGCAAATACATTGGAAACACAAGGGCCAAATCCATTTCATGTCACCCACTGCATTTTGAGTAATTTGAAGTTTTCAATGCAAGGGAAAATAGCAAAAGAAGAAAAAGATGCAATACTCCAACTAGCCAGGGAAATCTTTCATACTCTATAGCTAATGAGTGTAATTTACAATGACTGTAGTAATTTCTGACAACTGTCTCAACTGCGAGAGGAGTGAACTTCAGAAAGATTTAGAATTACATGAGAACCTTTATGTATACCTGATATCAAACCCCTCAAGATTTGAGCCCCTCAAGATTTGAACCAAAGTTTAGCTGTTAATCAGTAGCTATAGCTGGACAGTTATGACTAAGCAATTGCACTGTATGCTTAGCTAATCTTTTGTTTTAAGGAAAAGGGAAGACAATCCTAAGATGAATGGGCTGTCTGGATGAGAGCCACCAGGAATGAAATCAGCAGAACTGAGCAGTAACTGGGAGAAAGGTAATTCTGGCAGTGAGAGACTGTGACCACCAACTCAAAATGGATCCCAGACTCAGAGGGAAGAACTGTACATGTGGAGTAATTAACATGAGAAGGGAGAGATATAACTGGCAAACAGGGGGTCAAGTACTAATTAATTAAAAAGTTATGAAATCGTAATCAATGAATGCTGATGCCTTTGTCTGTTGAAACCTATAAATAGTGTGTATTTTTGATGACCAGTGCGCCAGCCTTTTGTTGGTTACCACCTAGCTCACTACTTTGCCACAAATGAGAAAAAAAAAATTGGAATACCTCACCTCAGTGCATGAACTGGCACTGCACACCAGGTAATGAGCCTGTGTTCAGGATCAGGACAACAGACCCAGTAATCGTATCTATGCTGAAGTTTTTCCTAGTTATTTCATGGTGTAACTAAGCACTCCCTCGCTGCTGCAACAAACTTTAATATTTCACTTTGAAATCCCTCCACAGCATGATCATATGAATTCCTCCAATGGCCAGGCTCCAGCTTGTTTTAAGCAATTATGATACAGTTTCAGGCTGTTTAGATTCTTCTAATTTTTTTTAATGTGTTGTCAAGAATACGTACATAAGAAAAACAAAGTAGGGTAAATTCTCAGCTGCCTGATGGTGTTCCCTAAAGCTAATAGAATGCCTAGGGAGAAAGTTAATTAATAGTGTTCTTCCCCAAGTTTTGTAATTCCCTGTATATGTGTATTACAGACTATCAAGTATTATAGATATGCAAATTTCTTAATAAAAATACACAACCATTGTTTTCTTAGATGCTTTGTAAAAAAATAATCTAACTGAAAATTCAGATTGAGGCAAATTAGGAAGAAAGGGATGTAGGTAAGAAGAGGAACAGGGAAGAAAAATAACATTCAGAAAAAATACAAATAGGCACAAAGAACCCCCCAGTCTGTATTAGTCCAAGAACTGAGAGGGTCAGAAAAACCAGATGATCAAATCTGACTGCTTTTCAAGAGTCCTCCCTAGTCAAAAGGTTGTGAGACTTAAGCTTTCCATTCATACCTTCACAGTGTGCTGACTTCATTAGAACTTGCCTTTATCTCTCACTTCAGCTCTATTACCCTTTCCCTCAGTAGCCCTGATATCTGTTGATGCTGCTGTGGTTTAGGCTGGTTTGATGAAAACAGTACAACTTAGAAAAAACAAGCAAACAAACAGCAAACAACACAAGAAACCAAACAAACACTCCCTGGAGAGCAGTTATTTGTAATCTAAGTGAGTTTTACAAACACCTGTGTGAGCACCACCAAGATAAGGCAACCCCTAGGGAATCAAGGGCTACCAATGAAAAACTTGTAAAAAGTGCATTAAGGTGGCTCCTGACTACAACCTAGCTGCCATTCAGCCATAAATGTCTCTGGATCTTCATTTTCTGTTATGTAAAAACTGTCAGAATACTATGTAAAGAACATTCAGAACAATTTCCATGAGAATTCATGGAAACCACTACTTAATAAGATGCAGATGCTTAAAAGTTAGTTGTAAAAACCAGAATACAAACAATGATGGCTAGATACTGAAAATGCTAAGAACAGCTAGTAGGATAATTGTACTTTTTAAGAACCTCCTTATACAGGTTTTTGAAAAAATATTGGATACTTATGCTATACAACACTGACTCTGAAGGGACCAGCATCTATATTTTTCTGGAGCTGTGGGGGGAAGAGGCAGAGGTAGAAAAAATCCGACTCCAATAATCACACAGCAAGTGACAAGAGAAGATAATTCTCTGTGTAACGTGGAATACTTGAGGAATGCGAATTAAAACAAAATATTACAGAAACTACTGCTAAAAGCTGCACTTATAACTTTTCATCTCTCTCCAATACCAGTACATGATATACTGAAGCTAAAACCAAAACTCAATGAGTACTTGTTTCTGTCCCTTCAGAATTTTCACATGGCTCTAAAAATCACAGTCCTAAAATGTGTTAAGGGATTGCCTTGTTCTCTACACAGGTCCTGCATTTCACAGTGCCAGCTGATAATACTTAGAAAGAGACTTTGAGGATAAAACACATAGTCTCTCTACAATTATATCCAAGACTTCTCAAAAAGGAAACTTCTTGTCAAGTTAACCAAAGCAAACTGGTACAAAGACACTCCTATTCCCATCCATGAAAGAAGGAAGTGTTCAGAAGAAAAAACTCCTGAGTTTCCCGGTACCAAAGGTTTTTTAAGAGTCACTGAGTCATGACTACAAGACAATTTAGCAATTCATACAGTTGTTTCTAGCTTCAAAGATAAGAATCACCGCTTATTACACTAACTGGAATGCCACTCAAAGTATCTCAAGTAACAAGGGTAATTAAGATATGGTTGCTATGGGAAGAAAAGTATTTGCCATAGGTAAGTTAATATTTTTCTTTTTTTTTTTTCTTCACATTATCTAATACTAGCAAACTGACAGCCAGTGAACTTAAGACACATGTCAGCAGTATTTCCTGGCATGTGCAGGTGCTCATGTAACTTCCTGTCTCCAGTAACAGCACCAGAGCTTTCAGGACTTTCACTGTCTCAACAGACTAGGGAGATAACTGCTGAAAGCCCCGCGAAAGGATACAGATAAATTACATATTCCAAGCGATCTGTAGCAGTTAGTGTAATCAACAGATTCTTTCTTAACTTTCTTTTCTAAGGACTTGTCCACATAGGAATTCCCAGTAATTTCCAGGTGCACATTTTCTAGAGAAGAGTTTGAGAAGTCCATTTCATATCTTACTGGGACCGTGACAAACATATGCATGGCCTTTGCATGACTTCACAACACATTAATGATGTGTAAATTTACAAATAAAAGACTACCTTACTGACCTATAGGTGCTCACAGGAAAAAAAATCACAAAAGCTAATGAAGCAGTTTCTGTCTTGTAAGATGAAAATTATTCGTGGCAAATCAAAATTTAGAGAAACAATTACCGTTTCTCCAGATCAAAAATACATACTGTATAACTAAAAAACCCAGAGCTGCAAAGAAAATTCTCAAATGTTCCCTGAATATCTGTAAGCATTCTACAAAGAGAAAACACAGCCTTGTCATTTCTGTCAGAATCAGAAAAAGAACCAGCAGATAGCAGAAAAGTTGACTGAAGTACGAGCTAAAAGTGAAAGTTGAGTCTTTCTCTTACAGAGTAGATGTTTTCTATCCACTAAAATATTTGCCATCATTTTGAATATAAAAGGCACTGAAGAAAAAGACAGTGAATTTAAAGCAGAGAGAGATGCCCACATCGTACCGGTAAATTAAGGCCAGATTTCTTTTAAAGTGGATAGTCCCTTATCACAACTCTTAGAACAACAATCTAGTACAAGAATAACCACACCGAGGACAAATTGCAATGACAAGATGATGGGTAGAAAGAGACAGCCTCATATAATACTTTTTATGAGAAAAACAAATGAAATTTTTAACTACAGCTGGACTGATGAAACATCAGACTTCTGTGATCCAGGCAGAAGACTAACACGACAAAGTTAGTCTTCCATTTCACTATATGCATATTCCTGCTAGGATCCTACTATTTATAATGCTGCTTAAAACATTTAAACGAACATGTTCTCTAATGAAGACAATTATTCCATGCCCATACTGAATGACAGTTGCACTGTGAGACTAGGACCAATACATGACTGACATGTAATTCTTGGAAGTCACAAACAGGATAGAAAATACAGTATAAAAGCTTTTGAGACCTAACTGGCAATGGATTTTTTTTTTTTTTGTTTCTCTGGGTATATGCCACTTGCAAAGGCAACTGCTTGGTGGTTATTTCTTTTTTTTTTCCTTCTGTTGGAAAATTCCAACTTGCTAAAAGTCACTCGAATTATGTTTTAGATATACTTAAAGCCATCAGGAAGCAGACTGCTGGAGTGTAACAGTCCTAAGTTAGGAAATTTTGCCTAGCCTTTTAACAGATGCAAAAACTCCCTAGATATTTTATTTTCAGACAAGCTCAGGTAAAGCACAATGGTCATAACCTGTACAAAAACAAATGCCTAGTACATACTCAAACATCAGTGACAGGCTCTCAGCTTCAAGAATTCTGTAGAGATGATGTCATATAATTAAACTTATAATTCATATTAATTACTTAAATTATTTATTAATTACTTTAAATTATTAACTATAATTATTCATAGGGGTTTAATTGTTCATTTTACATTCCCACATTACTTATATCACCTGTATTGAAACTATCCTTATATGTGTATTTATTTTTGTCACTAGAGACTTCAATGGAAATGGACCACATCACAGAATATCCTGATTTAGAAGGGGCCCACATGGATTAGAGTCCAACTCCTGATTCCACTGAGGGCAACCTGGAAGTTAAACCATGCATCTAAGAGCATGGTCCAAACGCTTCTTGAACAATGATGGACTTTGGGCAGTGACCACTTCCCTGGGGGACTTGTCTCACTGCCTGACCACCCAGGTAACTATTTATAAATAGTTATAGGTCTCCATAAGCTCCTTAGCAATAAAGCATGATGTAGAATGTGAACTACATTGTGGTACACTGGAACCTGTGAATCACAAGATAACATACAGCCCAGTAAAATGAGAATATGGGCACACAAATGAGTTTCTACAAGATGAGCTCTAGTGTGAACTTGGAGCACGCATCAGGAAGCTCACAGGCGTTAAGGAGCACACATTCTGTTTGTGCAATATTCTTTTTCATGATTCTTTAGGTGTGGTATCACAGTGGTACTGGGAAGCCAAAATAACTATGGATCCACTGAGCACAATGTCATTCTGAACGAGCCATCTTTTGCTATAACGAACTTCACAAAAAGTTACTGTTCTGTGTAAGTAGGACATAATTTTACGTATTCAATTACATACTGCTGTGAAGATGACAAAAAGTCGCCAGTGTCTACAGGCCTGTGTGTTTTGATATTAGGGCCTAGCTCCGATTCTGTCGTAGAGGTTTCTCTCATCTGACTTTTTAAAGTCTACAGTGTGAATGGCTATCTCCAAAGTAGTCTCATGGCTACATCACAGTTCATGGAAAGAAACAGGAATTTTAGAGAGCGTTTTGTCTGACCAGAAGTATGTATTATTTTAGAACAAGATTAATCATCTTGTGCTGTGCAAGTTGATGGACTAGATTATTGCTTCACTACAAAGGGACCTAGACAGCATTTCTGGCTTGGATACCTCCATTTAGTCAGAGCAATCTCTCCTCCAAATATCCGATTCCAAAGAAAGCAGGCTCCAGGGGGATCTTAGGCATTGAGCCAGCCCTGCACCGTGAAGGGGTCATTTTAAAGGGTCTTCAAATTGAAGAACTTGGAATCGAAGATCATGGCCTACTCCCCCCACAAACCTTATGAGACTTCCTACATCCACTGAGAAGATACACTCTCACTATGATTACTGTTTACTATTGCCTCAGCTGGCACTTCTTTAAAATTGTGAATCTTATGGTGTGACTAACCAGGACACGAGGAGGGCATTATAACAGTACTTGTTAGACACTCCACTCTTCCCTGATGTGAAACCAAGAATTGCTTCAGCTCTTTAAGGAACATCCACTCTGTTTCCTAAGGACGGCTAAAAGGAAATCTTAAGATAAGAGCTGCTGCTGACCTCTCTGATTGCTGCTCAGTGGGAAAATGACTTCCCCTAGTTGTTATTCCCTCTTCCTACAGCACTATTACTCCCTCCCTCCCATTACTCTGCACATCTCTAAGAACATTGTAGCAGCGATAGCAGTTCTGCAATATTTGCAATGTAGCAGTATTGCAATATTACCATTTAATGAAGGAATCTCCAGTGACAGGACAAAAAATGGGCACAAAAAAAAATGGGCACAAACTGAAATATTGAATTTTATCTGAATGTAAAAATGTGAGGGTGGTTAAACACTGGAATAGGTTGCCCAGGGTAGCTCTGGAGTCTCCTTCCTTGCAGGTATTCAAAAGCCATCTGGATATGATCCTGGGTAAACTGCCATTGCTGGCCCCACTTGAGGAAAAAGGTTGCACTAGACAGTCTCAAAAAGTCTCTTCTAACCTCAGTGATGCTGTGGTTCTGTGTCTCTGATACTAGGATAAACACAAACCTGCCTAGGTACACGCACATTGAGTTTTTAAGAACCAAGTTCTCAAACTAGACCAATTACTGCTACTTCAGTTAAAGAGAGACTGAAGTCTATCCCTAAAAAAAATAAAAGGCATCTGTTTGCAGGTGCTATCAGAATCTTAGGCTGGCATACATTCTAAACATTTACTAGACCAAAATCCCCAAACAAACAAAAAAAGAGATAAGCATAAAGATGTAGTTATAGAAGTTAAATAGTTGGATATTAAAAACCTGATGCAGATAAGAAGCCTGAACTTACCAAAGACTTAGGCAGCTTTATGTTCTTTTTCCTTAGTTTCCTGCAGCCACAATATACCATCAACATTACGCTCAGGCTCCCAATAACAGCACACATAGTGATGATATATTGATCACCTAAGAAGTTAAAGCAAAAGAAGTTTGGAAAAAAAAGCCACTGCTGTTAGCCACTTAGAATAACTTAAGATATTGTAGTAGCTCTGAATGCTTGGCTGTAACATGAATGTGTCAATTTATTACTTTTTTTACTCAAGAAAACTTAATTGATAAAACTTTTATTGAGTAAGTAAAAATCAGCATAAAGAGGATTTTTGATTTATATAAACATAATCATGCTTTTATAGAAATAAATGAATTTTATAACTATTTTTTGTTCCTTAGAAATGACAGATGGGGATGAAGAGATCTGTACATTTTTCATGTGATAGCATATTAACTAACTATACATAGTTTATGTACAATAAAAGAAAAAAGGCAAAACCTTCCAAAACATAGAATTGTTAACAATTACCAGTGGGACTCCACTAGTATGACTCTCCTGAATGTCTTCCCCCCTCGCTCATGCTGCAGCTCTTGTGCGTACAATAAAAACACAACTGCTTCTATCAATTTTATCTCTTTTCTCTACTGAAATTTCGGGCCATAATAAAGTAACACTCTGATAACCTCTTACAAACTTTTTAAAATTGGATCACTAGCTGTCTTTTGTTCTCTTAACAGACCAAGAGTTTATAGTTGCTTCAAACTCAAAAGTCTGTATACAGCGATGAGACTCAACAAAAAGGGAGCTATTAGAATAGACAATGCTTCTGAAAACCACATAACTCAGTGAATGATCCATTTGTTATTTGTGATCAAGTGCAATGGAAACAGATTTTGTGATACCAGTGAAGCAGGAAGAACACCCCAAAAAAACATCAGGGTTGCTTGAAAATAATACATGATCTTTAAAGGTCTCTAGAACTGTCAAAGTGCATTTGAAAAAGAATGATCATACTTTCTCTTTTTTTCTATTCTCCCACAGGCATCCCATGGCTATATCAGAGGTCAAATACTTGCTAGATTGAATCTCTGGTCAGACTCAGTATTTTTTTACTACAGATTTAGAATCCTCTTACTCAATGTCTGCTTGACAGGAACAAGAATGCAGCTTTCCTCTGATGAGGCACCAATCATCAGTTCCTCAAAAACTGCCTTCGCTGAAACACAGTAAGTGGAATCTTCATCAGAAATTGGGATATCGAGGCTACATTCATCCATTGTACAGTTGTCTTCCATCAACTCCACAGTCTGCAAAAAACCAGAAGACACATTGTATCATTTAACTCAAGAGAACAATGTCACAGCACCTTCTAACACTTCCAAAAATGTTAAAACACAATTAGATGTGTTTCCTACATTACCTACATCTCTTGAAAAAGCTGTGTGAACTTCAGCTATCAGCTTATTGGCTACCTTAAGATGTTATATTTGATCAGAACTTGGTATTTTCCATCTAAAATTTGTGCTGTTCATAGCCTAGATTCACATTCCTGATTCACTTATACAATTGTATCTGGATACATATAAAAAGGTAACTGTAAGTAAACATACCTACTATGATTTTCCTGAAGTTCACCCTCCATGATTGCTAAATAAACTGCTATCAATACCTTAAAAGGTAATTTTCGTAAATGAAAGGTCTCTCTAGACAAGTGAAAAGGGCACAAGTAAAGTTACCAATGTTTTAGCATCTATGCAGAAACAATAGCCTGGGATCAAGTAACTCTATCCTGTGTACAACTAAGGCAATAATCTAATTTTTGGCAAAAGACACTCATTTGGACAACTGATATCCAGACCTTCCAGTCACATATCTCCCTGTAATGCACTCAACGTTTTAGGGTTTCAACTGTTTTCTTGGTATCTGTTTGCTCCATGTGTCATAGGAGTGAGTCCCTTATTCAGGCATTTAAGGCAAGCAAGTGTTATTAATTTGAAGTTTTATTTCCAAAACTTACCTCATTTTTACTATTCCGAACAGTCACGATGTACGCAAGCTTTAAATAAATGTCTTCAATACAAGAAAGAGGGAACACAGGCTCGTAAATATCAACCACGATTTTACTGCCATGCCTTGACAGATTCAGTTTTGGTGGTCCTATTTTTCCTGCAAGACATTGCACCATAGCTATTAGGCCATTTTTAAGCTTTTAACGTAAAATATGTTATAGTTAGCTTTCCAAAATTCATCAGATATTTGAGAAAAATTACATATTTATTTCAATGCTGTTAAATTGCTCAGTTGTGGTCAGACCTCTCTTGTTACTTAGAAGTAAGTAACTTCCAAGGCACTTGGATACAATTAATGAATCAGCTTCTAAAACGGAAACAGATTGTCCATGAAGAATTTCACTATTAAGCAGTTGAACTCTCTTACACACATAAAGCCGTAAAAATTCAGCTGATGACAGAAAAAATTAACAGAAATTCAACATACACACGAACAAGAACCAAGCATGATATCACTGACTAGATCCCACCATAAATCACCTCAGCTAAAAACAGTATCATACTAAAACAAAGGCTGTATGAAAAGCCAAACGAATCTCACATTGACCAACAGTGCCTGAGCAACCTGACTTCCCATGGCAATGGCCTATGTAAATTTTTGGTGTCTAATGATCTGACTGAATACGAGTTTCTTGTTCAAAGGGAAAAAGATTTTGTCTCTTCTCCATACATGGCTGCCAATTTTCTGCAAACTGTCAAACTCAATATTATTACCATAACTTCTGTCCCTTTGTCAAACACTAGAAACCAGCCACTATTTCAAGTTGTAGGTTTATTAGGTGGGGAGGGAATCAAAGTAGAAAACAAAGAGGGACTCCACTCCTTTAGATCTAACATAGCAAAAATCCAGCTCTATCTAAAGCATGGGCCAAATCAGAGAGAATTTCACGGGCCATGTTCTGCCTGAAAAGATGTATGTTGAGAATGGAGCAAGCATGAGAAGAGGTTTCAGGGTCTCTCCTCGCTCTGTTGCATTTCTTTTGCACTGCCCATGCAATGCTAGGGCCTGCCACACTGTATTGGATTGGTCTGGACTCTAGACACAAAATCTACTGTATAGTAACTGTATACTCTAAAGTATTGATGTCAAAGACTGATTTTTCCCAAAGCAGGTCAAAGGATTTACATGCAGAATCAGTAACTTAGTTACCTAGTTACAGCGAAATCCCACAGCTTCTAGACAGTACCTAGATACCCAAAGCTGTCAGTACATGGCATTATAGTGTCAAGCAAGGCATAACTACTTCAATGATGCCTAAAGATCCATAGTGTCTGTGACAATTTCCTACCCTAAATTGATGCCTGGGGCAGCAGGGAAGAATATGGCAAAGATTCAGAGTACACCACCAGTATCATCTTCATGCCTTTAGATGTTTTGAAACAAATACTCAGATATCACAGCACCAGGGCTAACAAATACTATGGAATCCTACTAAACAATCATCAGGCTTCATTTCATCCTGGACTCCTGGCTTTAAGATATTCCCAAATAAAACATGGTAATATAGCAAAAAAGGGTAACTAATAACTGTACAGATCTGGGGGAAAATTAGAAGGTTTAGTTTCTGATGCAACTTACCATGCCTTTGCAAAATAAACTCGTTTGTCTCAACAAATTCAGACTGTTGTGACCCAATAACAGCTTTAACTCGAAGCCAGTGAGATGAATAAAGCTCACATATTTCCTCTGAGATATCACAAAAAAGAGCTGAAGTGTTCACACAAGTTTCAATGGGCTTATACAAACCTAGGCTGCAAAACAGATCGCAAAATAGTTAATACAGTTTCAATTGCACAGTACTGTACAACACACTTCCTACAACAAAAAACTGTGAGGGTGGCCAGGTACTGGGACAGATTGCCCAGGGAGGTCGTGCAGTCTCCTTCCCTGCGGATATTCAAAAGCTGACTGGACATGGTCTGGGACAATCTGCTTTGGCAAAGGGGTTGAACCAGACAACGTACAGAGGTCCCTGCCAACCTCAACCATCCTGTTAGTTGACTTAATTTTGCCTTAATTTACTCTTGGGCAACCTTCACCCTACAGGACTTCACTATACAGAAACAAAAGCATCTACCATGAACTGACTGCTTTCATATACTTCCAGAGAGCACCAGGTATAGGAAATGACAAAATAGTAAGAACTTACTAGTAAGGTTTGATTTCCACAATAAAATGAGGAGTTTCAGACACAGGTGGGTACTGCCAATGCAAAAGAGTTTTGAGATTTTCAGATTTTACTACAATCTCCGTTGGTGGAGGCACTAGAAGAAAGAGAACAATTGCACTTTGATAAACAGACCTATTCAAACACAAGAACAGTTAAATGTACTCCTAAATTATCTGGAGAAGGCAACATGCTAGGCATAAAAATCACAAATATTTCCCCCCAAATGAACTAGTTTGTCACAAGTACAAACACATATCAGCCCTGTAAGCTGATTTATTATTCCTCTCTCCTACAGAGAGCTTTCATACTGTTTGCAACCCGGAGGGTCAGATAACCCATGCCCACTGAAAGCAGGTACATCAGATAGCCCATATCAGGTTCATAGGCAGGGATTACACTCCTATGTTGGTATTTTCCAGATATATCATCAAGACAGACAATATGAATTTACTCAAGTTAGAGGAGGTTAGCCCAGCTCCTTTAGGTTTCTCTTGCTGTTCAGAAATTCAGTTGGAGTGGGTGGAGGGCGGGGTGGGCGATGATACCAAAGCTGCAGTATCAAGGCCAAAAGACAACCAGCCTGCTAGGGAAAGCCTGAATTCTACGCGAATTTCTAACAATGCTACTTCTATCGCTCCAGCAGTATTTTCAGTAACCTGTGATGACAAAAATAAACTACAAACATTCGTAAGGAATTTGAACACTGAACTTATAATGTAGTTCCATGTACAAGAAAGCACTCAAAGCACACTTAGTAAACAACATCTGAGGTAACGTAGTAAAACAGTACTAAAATAAAAAGCAGCACTGACAGTTTTCATTGTGCAGCAAGTATCTGTTCTAAGCACCAACAGCAACAGGGGTATCAAGGATGCAGCTGCAGAGGAAGGAAAATTAGAGGATCTTGTAACTATTCAAGGCTGTCACATGACAGGAAGAGAAAAGAAATTAAGGTCATGCAACTGATTTTAACTGTTACTTCTCAGTTTCTCAATGTCTGGTTTGGCATCTTTAGTACTCTCAATATAGCTTCTAAGAAATGTTGACAGGTAGCTCATATTTGACCAGCTCTAGGCTGCTGCTTATTCACAAAGCAAGTTTTTCAATTTCACTGTTATGAGGGAAAGTAAACAATTTTCACATCTTGAGAACAAGACCACAAATATAACACATTACCGAAAGTAATACACAGAGGCTGAGATATGCTATCAACCACCAAGGTTTGATAGATGTAGCACAGACACTCTGCAAATGGTTCTGTGGTTTATGCTTTAGTATGTACAAAAGTGCTATTTCAGCTACTGGAAAAAAGGGAACACAATCATCAAATTCACAACCACATGAAAAAAAAAGGTGACAAGATGATAGAATAGGTGTCAAGCGCACAAATGTTACTTCAAATATGCAGTTTTAAGGCACAGTATAGTTAGCCTTACTAAATGTAATTTTTGTGTACTATTATACAAATAAAACTTCTTAACAAAAGGGGTTGACCCCAGAGCACTGAAGAAGGTAGCAGATGTTACAGTAGGAGCCCTCCATCAACTGCCAAAGTTTTGGGGAGGTCCCTGGTAACTGGATGCTAGCCACTACTCCAATTTACAAGAGCATGAGGACAGACCCAGGAAACTACAGACAATCATTAGGAATAATCAACAGGGTTTCACAAAATGAAAATCCTGTTTAACTGATTTATTATCTTTCTACAATCAAGTCACCTGCCTAGTGGATGAAGGGAAGGCGGTGAATGTTTTTTTCCAGATTTTAGTAAGGCTTTTGTTGCTGCCCCGCATCACGTCCTCCTGAACAAGTTGTGGGATGTGAAGGTTCGCAGTGCGCTGAGTGAAGAACTGGCTGAAGGGCAGAGCTCAAAGGGTTGCAGTGAATGGAGCTGCATCTGGCTCATGATCAGCAGTGTTCCTTGGGGCCTGTTCTGCTCAGTAATTTTACCAATGATATGGATGCAGGAGTTGAATGCACCTTTGGCAATTTTGCCCGTGATACTGTAATGGGAGGTGCTGTTGATTCTTGTGAGGTATGTGAGGCCTTGTAGGGGGAACTGAACAAATGATCTTTATCTTCCAGCTCACAGTCCTTTTACTCAGGCTGGCAGACTTCTAATTGTTTCTCCTCCAGCCAGTCCAGAGACTGAGCCTTGGGGCAACACAGCCTCATTTCATTCTAGCATCAAGAGTCTAGACCACAGAGAACATTTTCAAAGTGATAATGTCTAATCTTTCTAGATGCTATTTCTGCCCATTGCCAGTTAAAATGCCGTACTACTTTATGTGAGCACGTTTTTACTTAACCCATGATGAAGCATTCATTTTTTTAAACATTACACCACGTTCTATTTTGTTCAGCAGGCACAACTGGAAGATGATGACAGCGGCTAGTGCCACAAAGGTCACTGTTAAACATAAAACTCCTTTTAATTTACAATAAACATAAATGCAGCAACACTCGACGTGTGAACTCAAACAGTGAGAAAGTAAGTGTGGAAAAAGAGAGAAGAAAACCTTTTAGCAATTCATGTCATGATGCATTATACCGACGCATTATACAGGATGCTCAACAAGTTCCCAAGTTCCAGTTTGCTTCCAGCTCAAATACAGTGGATTTCCATCCACAGTTCACCTTGACTCATAAGACAGCAACACTGGCTGATGAGAAGCCAACAGAGATGGCATCAAGAACAATTTTTTCACAGAAATTGAGATGTCTAAGAGCATTGTAAAACAACATAAAAGGAACTCCATACAGCAGCTCAATATCCAGAGAATAAAGGGATAAAAGACAAAAGAAGGCCAGTCAGATTTACAATTTTTTTAAGTGTACTAGAAGAAATTAAACGTGCCTGAATTTTGAGGATAAAGGACTGGAATGATGAAAAGCAAAAGTAGGAGTAAAAGGGGTAAAAGCAAAGACAAGCATGATCACAGGGTGACTTAGAAGTTGAGCATTTGACAGAGAACAGACTGCACAGTTTATCTGAGCAAACTCATACCCGCAATGTATAACTTAGAGAGAAATGTGTTTATTTGTCCATGTGTGAGCAACCCAGAATATTGCTGCCATATTGGTGGCAAAGACCTCACCAGGTGTGACTCCTGTGGTGTGTTTGTACATATATAATCAAACATCTTCTCAATATGCAATTATCTTAACTAATGTATTTAGCATTTAGTACACATTTACGTCTTCAGCAAACTTGTACAGCAGACTGGAAGGAAACATGTGTGAGGAAATTAAAAGCCAAGCTCCAGTGGAAGACTTGTTTTACTGCAAGTATCTGCTGCTGCTTGATTTCAGGCTGCTAAGAAATAAGGCGGATGTTGAGTTGGTTTGTGTTTTTGTTCAAAGTAACAGAAACAAGTATACATAGTTATATCTTCTAAGACTAACAGAGACAACTGTTAGAACTAATGCACTACTTGCACACAATATATGATACAGTTCTGCTTCAAAAGCATTCATCAAGTCAGAAAATGCTTGCTTTTATCTAACAGTGTAACTTGTGAAGGACAAGTCTAGCTTGTCTTGTTTTATACATTTGCTTCCCCAAGTCAAAAACACCATACTGCACTATCTCTCACACATCTCAGCAGGGTCAGATGGTTGCAAACCATATAGATATAAAGAAAAATTTCTATACTAGCCTGAAACGTGACTATCTTGTTCACTCTGTAAGTGCTCCTGAACAATATTACCTATGTAAAGTACTTATGAAATACAAGTTTGAAGCAGTCATATATTCAATAAAATCTATTTTAAAGCATATACAGAAAGACTTAATATTTTTAATATATGTAGATTTTCTACCTGTTCACTGCGCTTCAGAAATTCATTGCCCAATAGCAAAAGTTAGTTCATTGAACTGGACAATTCAGAGACGTAAAAATGAGACAGCATTTCAGATGATGTTTGTATCTTGTGCAACACCAAAGTTCCATCTCTCATTCTGGCAGAGGCCATGAGGCATTACTGTATACACAGAGGCTTTTGTCACCACAGTTCACGGAAGCAGAATTTAACTGGAAGTGCAATAATGCACGTAACAGAATAGGGCCTGGTGAGTCCAAATGCAGACTTTATTGTATGGCTACTTGAGTCAACACCACCACTAAGAGCCACAGAGTTCATTTAAGTTGTATGTGCCTTTTAAACATCATTTAGATGATGAAATACAGATTGAAAACACAAATTCAAAGCCTAAAAAAACAAACTGTGGAAAAAAAACAAAACATCTTTTGAGAGTTTGTTCCATTTTCAGATTTCCATTAAAAACAAACCAATCCTTATAATCCCCAAGTGATACATCAGAGGAAAACAGTTTTAAGCCACTTCAATAGGCCAAGAGCGACAACAGTTTGAACTTTGCTGTGGATTCATGCCAAGTGGGTAACTCATCATTTAAAGACAGCCAGCTGAAAGACTAACAAATTTCTGGGCCCGACTGGGCAAACAATGCCTTCCCTGTGCCAGTCCTGTGCTTTACCTGAGCTCACACAACCACTTTAACTGCACACAGAAAGGGTGACGTCTGCTGACATCACAAAAGTAAGAAAGTTCTCCTTAGCTTTCACCACCACTGAAAATGAAGACATGTGAAAAAAGATCAGATAAATTTGCTCTACCCAGAATGCTTCTGCAGGACTCTGCAGCCATACACAGTGAGAAAAAAAAAAGGGAAATAAAAGGTGCCAAAAAAGGCAGACAATACTCTGAAAAATGGATTCAGAAGGCAGCAAACCAATGCTAAGGAGGAAAAATAGTACATAAAAAGACTTTAGTCTGTCTCTGAAGACTGCATTTCCTTTGGTTTTTTGGTGCCCAACATGGGTTTAACGATAGATTTGATTGGGATGTACTACATTGAATTTACAGCTGTTAGTCCTATTTAGCTAGTAATGAGCACATTCCTGTGCTTGCCATGGGGCTCACTTTCCTGACAGTATACCAGTCCAGTGCTTGTTGCTTTCGCTGCTTCCTGGACCGCTTACCACCTTCCTGTATGGTGCCTGGGAACATTCTGATAACAGCCAGGGTGACCACCTGGGCTGGCAAGTGACCAAGGTGTTGCTGCTGCTTTCTGTGCTGTGATATGTGGGATAGTGACATGTGAATGAGTCCTCCATGGAGCTGAGATCCCTCTGCAGCCCTCGCTGGAGCAGGTGAATGCTGAAGGAGAATGTGACCCCATGCTGAAGAAAGTTTTCTGGCAGGACCTGTCACCCCATGGGGGACACATGCTGGAGCATGCATGAACAACTGCAGCTCATGGAAAGGACTCACATTGGAGAAGTTCAAAGAGGACTGTCTCCCGTGGGTGGGACACCATGTTTGAGTAGGGGAAGGAAAGATTCCCTTGCAGATCACGATGAAGACTGTGGTGAAGCAGACTGTCCCCCTGCAGCCCATGGAGGACTGACAGTAGAGAAAGGCATAAAAGGAGTTAATGATGGTTTAGTTGGTGGGTTACCTTGCCCTGCTGAGCCAGTAGAGGGTATTGCCTACTGTTTATTCTGCCTGTTTTGCTAGAAGAACGTTGTAGGAACAGTGGTTAATGTTTTGTTCTGTCTTGCTTACTGGACCGAAGTCTCATTATAGAAAGTTAAGGAATAGTATGTAATAGACCACCATGTAATAAACCAAGTAAACTAGATCCTTAATACAATGCAAAAGTGATGTATTTTACTGGCAATAAAAGCATGCCCTTAAAAGAAGTTAAGTCAGATCATGGAAGACTATATTTAACGTATCAAGTCACCTTACTACTCACACGTGGGGAAAAAAAGGGAGTTTCCTTGCAGGGTTATTGATTATTGGTTAATAATCAGCCACCAACTCAAACAAACTGGATATTCAAGATGTAAACTATCAAAGGACAAGAAAGCAGGCACAGTACCATTTTTATTGCTCCTAGTCCACATTAGATAAACTTAAGCAGACTTTCATATGGCGTGGCCAGTCCTCAGGGGTGACCAAGTTTAGTTGCTTCACCTGCACATGGACCTGAACTCCAGGAAATCTCCAGCTGCAGAATCCAAGGAGCCTGGGCACACAGCCAGCATTTGTGACACACTGCAGCATTTCAGATAAATGGATCTTGCTTTGTGGGTGAAGCTCAGAAGAATACTGCTGCACTCATCTAACTCGTGGGCACGCTTCCTATTTTGAGTCCTTTCATGAAGGGCACAGCGTGCAACACCTGCATGTAGCCCTCAGTACCGCTAAAAATTAAATCCAGGCTCTCTTCTGCCTACCGGGTAGCAAGCTCTGGTTTTAATGAGCTGTTCCAGTTTGAAGTGTAATGCGTATTTATTTCATAGTTTATCCGCCACAACCCTGCGCAAACAGCACCCCTGCTCCCCGCCAGCGCTCGGCCGAAGGGTCTCCCCGCCAGCCCGCTCCAGGCACGACTCCGAGGCCTTACTTGGACTCCCCTTCCCAGCTTCCCTGCCCCTTCGGACACGCGAAGTGGTAAGGCGCGGTGCAGCAGGCCTGCTGGATGCACACCCTGCTCCTGCTTTTCCTGCCAGGCCGTCCCAACACCCGCAATAAGCTCTGATATCACCCCCGCACGGCCGATGCTGCCGGCGGCGCCACGAGGGGGCCCCCACGGCCCGGCCCGGCCCCAAGGCGGCACACACGGCCCGGCCCGGCCCGGCCCCGAGGCGGCACACACGGCCCGGCCCGGCCCGGCCCCGAGGCG
>JAWWTY010000106.1:50558414-50605245 GCA_035222235.1 Margarornis squamiger
AACTTTAGAGCTTCTTTGTCCGATGCGAATCGGGGAGCTCTCCAACGTTGTATCCAATAAATACCTTTGCTGCTTAAGGATAAAATTCTGTCTTTGAGCAGTTTTTCTATGCTGTTTTGGCATCACCACAGAGACCCAGTCTTCATGCTAGCTCTGCAGAAACAGGGTAAAACACTAATGGCATTTGAAATACTAGTAAAATACCTGTTCCTCAGGATGCTATTTTCCTGTTAACAGACTAAACTCATGCTGTGTCACTGCCTAACAGAAGTTCAACACCTGAGTATCTTGGCTATGTGGTCCAGAGTTGTTTGGGAAAGTCTGTGTGATTTAGGCAGAAGATTGTGGGAAGTTTTGACTATGCCAGAGACTAGTCCCCAGAGGCTGCTGACTTGGCTGTCTGCAGAAGACAGCACTAACTCTTTCCCTACTCAGGTGCCCTGGAATCACAGCAAGAGCAAGCACCATGTACTTGCTCACAGCTGTTGATAGTAACCATAAACATATATGGGTCCATATATAAACATAAACTGGGTCCATAAACAGGACCCAGAGTTCAGTGAAAGCTGGCTAGAGATCCCTTTTTCTGCTAGCACAGTTATCTCAGGGGCTATGAAATGCCATTTCCAGTCCTTGCACAGCTGAGGGATTTGTGTTGAAGAGATATTGATAGCCCACTTTGCCCTGACAGGATTTTGCTCTCCAAATCTCTTCTCAGGGAGTGAGGGGAGCTGAGTGTGATCAGCCTCTGGAGGCGCACTCCAGTGCTCCAGGGGAGCACTGCTCTAAAAGAGGCATCCTGTTGCTGCAGGTTGGAACACTTGCTGCTGGTGCTGGATGCCAAAAGTGCCTCTCATCTCCTGTATGTGTCTGTTAATCTATCATATATGACAAAATACCCTGGACCCATCAGAGTGTACTGGGTTCCCGTTATTGAAGGACAGAAACTCACCTTATGTATAAAGCCAATAGTTTGTTGTTAGTAGAAATTAAATCTCAGCAGTCTAATCCAAGAATTATTAGTAAGTATTATAGAAAGGGAAAGAATATGTTCTTGCAGAAAAAGTATCAATAATGATAACACAGTTAAAATCATTGTACACACACTTCTTAGTTTCTACCTTTTTTCACAATGTTTTGCTCACCCTTCCAGTGATCCTCTGGCTACTACAGTTGCTAGTTTGATTCTGGTGGTGGTGGAGTGGGTCTTAAGAAAAGTTATCAGCATCCTGAGTCCTTCACTGAAAGAATGTTCATGCTGATGGTTTTTTACTTCCTGTTCGTAGGCTTGCTAACATGCTTTTAAATCTTGCTCTTTTTCTGCTGGCCTGCAAATCCACATTACATCTTAATGAACTGTATCTTGTGCCCTTTTATGTATGTCAGGTACTATTTCTCTGTTCTCCTTGTTGCCCTAAGTTTTGTCCAAATCTGCATTTCTTTAACTGGCTGGTGGCAAATTGTACCTGCGGGGTCTCCAGTGCCAGGCCTGTGCCTGTTCTCTTATAGTCCCATGAGTTTACTCCTCTATATTGCATCCTGTGTTTCCACTTTTCAAGGGCTCTATTACCACACCAACCCTCTATTATGTTAGATTTGTAAAACCACGGCAGTACCAGACAAAGATAGTAGTTTTACTGACACTGACTGCACTATGCAGTGCACTTGTTTAGCCATACTAACCTACCATAGCTGCAACAAAAATGTTTCAAAACTGATTATGATAGCCAAACTCGTCTGTGAGTAATGGCTGCATGATTAAAGTCCTGGTAGCATTAAAGACTTTCAGCTAGATTTGTGAACTTAGTCAGGTTATTGTTCTGCCTTAAACCACTTTAGTCAGCATTATGTGCTTTAAGTATGCAGTTTAAGTAAAAGAGTCGAGCAAAAGTCAGAGAAAAGTTAGAAAGTACTTGAAGAGAAGGAAGCCCTGATAAAAATGAGGTGACAGCCAGGAGACAAGATCTTGTTTTGGGGGTGGTATCCAGTGTGAGAAAAACTTAGAGAGGACGTCAGCAGCAATAGTATCTGCACAGGCTGCATTCTCCCCTTTCTTTGCCTGACCTCAGCTGAAGTCTCGAGTTTCTCAGCAAAGCCCAGACCACAGCCAGGAATAGGAGTGTTTTATCAGTCTTCAGTTCAGCTGCCTCTGTTCAAGATTCATTTAGCTCAACTGGTCTGGTGAAATTCTTCAGGTCACTGCAGCTTGTCTTGAAAATTATCTTCTCAGGTGTTGTTTATCTGTAAGGTGGTAAATTTTGAAGCAACAACGATAATTATTCATAAGAATAACCTGTATAATTATAGACATGGGGAAGAAAAGAAAGCCTGGAATCAGATAAATCAGGAGGATGAGGAGTTTGTGAGAGAGAAGGAGGAACAGGAAGATCTTTACCCACAGACCACTGAAACTTTTATGTCTTATCCTGGCCTACAAGCTCAGTTCTCTAAAATTCATGCTCGTTCCCATCAGCTTCTCAAAGCCTGACTGACCTCTCCCATAACCTCTGCTTACCATCACTTCCTACCCCACAGAACTGAAAGTGGAGTTTTGCTCTCTCAGGACTAGATGGATGTGAGGTGGTGCTGGAGTCTGGTCAGAAATTGCTTCAGAAAGCAGGTTTGGTATGAATGGGTTGTGCATATGGTGTTCATCACAGCGACACACAATGGTTTCACTGCTCGCTGCTCAGCTTTGACATCTCTAATTGACTCAAGTGTCTGGTGAGCATCACAGACATGGGACAGGTAATTTCATCTCTGCATACCTCTTTCCCATGTATCTTCATCCTCTTTTTTTTCTCTCCAAGCCTGATCATGCTGTCTTGAAGATTTTCTCTACTGCAAAAAGGCAAGAGCATTTCCAATGAGCATTCTTCCTGTATATCCACTTGTTTGGAGTAGTTTATCACTCTGTATTAAACATTCAATGTAAGTTTGTGGAAACACTTTCAAGTCAGGATTTCTCTGGGTTTAGAAACTAGTTTCTACTCCAATGTTTCTTATTAAAATGTCTGCATTTACTAGGATAAAATACAGATCTTTCCCCCCTTCTTTGTGATCAGGCATCCATCACAGGTGCCTCCCATGGGAAATGCTGTCACAGCCCCTCACCACAGCATACCTCCTTTTCTATGGCTTAAATACCATTCTGGCACCAGCTATCCATGGTAACAAGAAGCATCGTCTGCCTATATAGGTCTCATTTTCTTAGATACAACTGTTGCTTGAACTTTTCCTGTCATTTTATGCTTCTCCTTCATGCTCACGGAAATGAAAATACAAATGTACCAGTCACTCTTTGGAAATTGATCTTCCTCAACTACACAAACATCTGACACCTCTCAAGAATAAGAGATTATTTATTCAATTTTTTTTTTAAGGAAGAACAGCAGAATTAACATTAGCAGAATAATGTTCAATGGCAGGAAAATATGGAAAGTCATAGACTGCCAAGTATGTGCGATCTGGCAACTGTGATTTGTTTCTTATTCCAGCACAAATGGGGCATTTCCAGAAATCAACATACCCTTTGTGTAGAACTACAGGAAAATAACATGATTTATATTGAGCAGTGCCTCTTTGCCATCTTCTTTCCTGAAAAAAGCAGATATTTCTGTTGTTGCAGAGACATTGTTGGAAAATTGTTTGAGAGACAGCTGAAGCATTTGAAGAATTTGCCACCTGTTCATTAAAAGTTCTCATCTGGATGTTTGTCCCCACACAGCTGAGCTGCTGGAACAAATATGATGGGTGTTCTCTACATTATAGAATTGGATATATTACTGCAAGCTTCAACAGTGGTTTCAGCTAAGTAAGCCAGATTTCTTGAGGAGCAGATTTGAGGTGGTCATACAACCCATCAGTGTTCAGATTCTAGACCTGGGGGTTACATCTGAGCAAGGGGCAATTGAACAAGTTTCCTTTAAAGTTTTATTTAAGGCATGGGAACTGGGATCAGCTTTTGCATCCTTTGTCATGAATGGGGAAATTTCATTTAAAAGCTGTTTGATTCTGGCTCTTCTGTGGTTGAGAGCAATGAGGACTTCCCTAACCAATACAAAAACTAAGGATGCAGAGAACAACTGAGATTTCTGCATACACTTTGACCTCTGCCCAGTTGTTCTTCCATTTTG
This sequence comes from Margarornis squamiger, assembly GCA_035222235.1. NCBI lineage: Eukaryota > Metazoa > Chordata > Aves > Passeriformes > Furnariidae > Margarornis > Margarornis squamiger. The sequence continues at coordinate 50,562,551 of JAWWTY010000106.1, forward strand.
CACCCAGTTCTGTTTAATATCTTTAATATCTTTGTGATATCTTTGTGATCTTTGGATGAGGGAATCGAGTGTACTCTCAGTAAGGTCTCAGATAACACCAAGTTGGATCTGAGTATTGATCTGTTAGAGGTCAGGAAGGCTCTGCAGAGGGATCTGGAGAGGCTGGATCAGTGGGCTGTGGTCAGTGGTATGAGGTTCAACAAGGCCAAGTGCCGAATCCTGCACTTTGGTTGCAACAACCCCATGCAGTGCTACAGGCTGGGGGAAGAGTGGCTGGAAAGTGGCCCAGCAGAAAAGGACCTGGTGTGCCAGCTGAACATGAGCCAGCAGTGTGCCCAGGTTGCCAAGAAGGCCAATCTCTTCCTGGCCTTTTTTAGAAACAGTGGCCAGCAGGACCAGGAAAGTGATTGTCCCTCTGTACTCGACACTGGTGAGGCTGCACCTCAAATACTGTGTGCAGTTCTGGGCCTCTCACTACAAGAAAGACATTTTGGTTCTGGAGTGCATCTGGAGAAGGGCAATAGTCTAGAGATTAAGTCATATGAGGAGTGGCTGAGGGAGTTGGTGTTGTTCAGCCTGGAGAAAAGGAGGTTCAGGGTTGACCTTATCACTCTCTACAACTACCTGAAAGGAGGTTGTAGGCAGGTGGCTTGGCCTCTTCTCCCAGACAACTAGCAACAGGATGAGAGGATGTAGCCTCAAGCTGCACCAGGTTCAGGTTGGACATCAGGGAGAATTTCTTTACAGAAATGGTTGTTAAGCATTGGAATGGAGTGCCCAGGGAGGTGGTGGAGTCACCATCCCTGGAGGTGTTCAAGAAATGACTGCATCTGTCACTTAGTGCTGTGGTTCAGTTGACAAAGTGGTGATTGGTCAAAGGTTGGACTTGCTCTTAGAAATCTTTTCCAACCTAAATGATTCTGTGATCCTGGGACATGTCCATGCTCCGAGGAACAGCACAGTAGGTCTGGCCTGGCTGGCCATGGATCTGCATCTTCTCTGGTGTCTAATAAGGCCTTTCCTGCAAGTGGAAAAGTCAGAATGTGTATGTGTGTGAATGTACACATCTCTCCCTTTTCTCAAATTCCTGGTGAGTAGCAAGGGTGGAGCCTGCATTGCATCTTTCCTTTCAGCAGAAGGCAGAATTTCTATTTCTGGTGGCTTGGGTTTTTTTTTTAATTTTATTTTATTTTAATAGTATTTTTAAGAATTCACATGACATTTAATTGAAATTGTCCAATTCATTTGCAAGTTATTGGAAGGGAGGATGACCACTAGTGCAGAAGCACGCATGGGGGTTCACATGTGCATGCACATATCCAACCACTCCCCCCAAATGGAAATGAGGCTATAAATATTTTTGTTTTATTTGTAAACTGTATTTGCAGCTACCACAATAATTTCAAGACAAAAAAATAAACGAACACAAGCATATGGGCAAAAATACAGCAGTTTGTTTTTCTTTGCTGATTTCAAGTTGTGGCAAAACTAGAAATAAACACTAATACAAAAAATAAATATCCATTTAACCTTTTGGGTTTTTGCTGCTGTTCAGCTCATCTGGCATAAATTTAAAAAAAAAAAAAAAGAAAATCTTTTGGGGGCTGTGATTGTTTTAACCTGCCAGTAACCCCTTTGAGTTCATCAGAGCAAAAGACAGCGAAAGCCTGTTTATTGTCCAGCAGGCACCTACACATGTTGTAAGTGAAGTTCCATCTGGTCACAACATCGTGGATCATCTGGGTAACAGCCAGGCTTCATTTGCTTCATGTCCTGGGCAGCATGAAGGCAGCCGAATAGGAATATTTAAATGACTGACCAACCGCAACCGAGTTTGCCCCTGAGAATTCATCTAATAATAGCTGCTCACCATGGAGCAGTAGTGGCTCTGCGAGTTGTTTTCTATTTTAAAGGACTCAAGCTGCACTCCAAGAAATGATTTAGCCTTTTTATTAGGTGTCAACAATTTACTGGAGACACGCTCTGGCCCTTACCTTGGAAGATCTGGAGGTGGATGTTGACCGTGCCTAAAATTCTTCCTGAAACAGGTTTGTAAGCAAAAACCTGAAGAAACCTGAACTGCGTGGCATAGCTGCTATTGTGGGCCTGACAGAGTGCTTGTATGGAATGTATTTCGCACCTGTCCAGAGGACACCTAAAGCTTTACTATATCAGAATTTTCCAGGTCTTTGAAATTATTCACAGCTGTGGCAAAAGGCAAAAGACTGAGAATCTGGATGCACCACTAAGCTCTGCATAACCCATAACCTGAGCAGCGCTCAGAGACACTTTTGGTTGTTGGCACTGTCATCCCAATCACAGTGGTGGATGGGTAGGGACCCCAACGGAGGCACTGCCTCTGCCTCCAGAGCTTCCCCAGCTCCCCAGGCTGGGTAGGGACAGCTCACAGCTGGCTGTGGTGTCCTGCTGCCAGATGTACGTTCCCCTTGGAAAACTCTGTTCTGCAGATCTGGAAATGGCTAGTGGGCTGAGAGGGTGGCAGGCAACTACCTAACACAAACACCTGCAGTTTCAATTACAGAGTTGACAGAGGCAGTGCTTGCTGGGTGAGTCCCTTCACCTGGGACTAGGAGGATATGAAAATCCCAGCATGCTCCATGAATGGTAGTGAATGCTTCCAAAAATTTATTCTGTCTATAAATACTTTGTTGGAAGTACCCAAAGAAGCCTTTTTAAGCACTGCAAATCTTTTGAAGTTCTGTAGGTAGCTCACTGCTTGTTTATAATAACAGACTTATTCAATCAGTAATATGGAGGAGTGCCTGAATTTACCTTCAGAGGTGTCTGTGAAAAGTACTCCTTTTTGCTTTTAAAATGTGAGCATTTTTCTGTAAAGACAACATTCCTGTAAGATGCTGGAGTAACAATTATCCAGGGAAAAATGGCTTAGACACCACAGTAATATATATTGGAATGATGCATGGGCTGTTCCTTTCAGAAAATCTCAGTACAAAAGTATCTAGATGAATTACAGGGACAAATTCTGTGACAATTTGCAGTTAATTGCTGTAGAGATCATAGCGTATTTGGGAAACTTCAGTCAGCCTGCAGCTGGGCATACCCATTCCAGTCCCATACCCATACCCATGGCCAGTCCTGGTGTACCATCTCAACAGAGAAAGATGTGCATAAGAGTTTACAAAATTAAATTTCAGAACCTTTTTGTCTGTGTCTGTATCTCCCTGTATGTATAACCTGTATCTAAAGACTCAGATGCAGGCATAAACATAAACATAAACTTCAGATCAGTGAGGTCAGTGAGTGTCATCACTGGCCGGATAACGCTGTGCACGAGCTTAAGGAGGCAGTAAAGTGAAGTTTGATTCAAATCAGACTGCCCCAAAGCATCCTTTGCTTTTTCGGGCACGGCAGTATCTCCCCAAATCCACTTGGAGTCACTATAACACAGCGGCCGGGCCGGCTCCGGACGGGGGGCGACTGCAGAACTGCGTGGTGCCTGCGGTCCCGGGCTCCATCCGTGCGTCTCCATCCCTGCATCCCCGAGGGCGCTTCCGTGAGCAGCGGGACTGACCGCCCAGATCCGAGCTGCTGATAGTAACTGACCCTTGCTTTTACATTTGCATTGGATGATGTGCTTGAGTTTATGGCTCTGAGGGCAGATATTGTCATAGCGTGTTTACTGGATGCTTGAGGAATATCTTTATGTTTCGCAAAGTGGCGTAAAAGCAAAGCATTAATTTGTTAGAAAAACGAGACAATTATTTCATTACTGCTTGTGCACTGATGCACGTGTTCATGTGAGGTGCACGGTCCCATCGAGGGAATAGGGTTGCTCATACCATCCTGTGTATCTGTAGACATTTGCTTCTGCGGAGCTGGAAGCTTTGGGAGAAAGGGAGACATTACTGGGGAAGAACCCAGTGTCAAATGAAGATTGCAATAATGGACAGAGTTTGACAGAGCCCAGCTATTGAGAAAAGCATTGGCATTGGGTGGCAAGTTATAAACAGTGAATGGTGTATTTTACCTGAAGAATTTTAATTTAAAACTTCCATCTTTTATTCCACTAGCATTATAAAGTAAGTCTCACAAATGCTGGAAGGATTACAAGAAATTAAAACACAAAGCAGTGTACTCTTTACACCACTCTAAACTGATACAAAGCATTTTCAGCATGCCGTTTAACAAGATGACATGCTATGTAACAAGTCAACATGAAACTTAGTGATTTTCAATGGTGTGATTGGCAGAGAGGTAAAAAAGCATTATAGCTATAAGGAACAGTATTAAAAGTCTATTAAATGATCCCCTTACAGTTTCAGTGACTAAGAATTACTTCAATGGACATGAATCTGTCTCAGTTTTTTACCGGAGTCTTGGGTGTATTTCAGAGATGGGATGATTTCCCCTGGGCAGGAACAGCATAGTCGTGTTTCTCATGAAACATTCTGCTATCCTCTATCTCTTGTCCACATTATCATTTGCAATCCAGATATTTAGACCATGCCAAAGTATCAAATGAGACATTTACTGTACCACTGATGCCCTAGTTGCTACGTCTCTTTTTGTCTTGAGTGTTCTTCTTTCAAGGGTGTCTTTTGAACAATATCCTGAGCCACCAGACAAATACATATAGAGTTTGTTTAGCAAAGGATCAAACCAGAATGCAGAACTGATGCTGAGCAGACTGCGGTCGCAGACTGCAATTCTCTAGGCAATCCCAGAGAGGCTGTGGCAATTCGTATTTAACAGCATTTGTCAGAAGAGTAAATGTGGTGCAAAATGCTGAATAGGAAGGACCCTACTGCATTTAACATATTAATGGCAAGGGATATTTTGAATCTAACTTAAAACACACACATCAGCCCTTATTATTCTGAATAAAAAATGTATGTATTTCTGCCTAAGAGTGGTGAAGTAATAATGATTAAAAAATAATTTTACTCATCAAAAAACAAAAGGCTTTTTGAGAATAATCATCACATAATTATATTCTCACATATATCTGCTTCTTGGGTGAATATTTTGTTATGTTTAGGAGTGATTAATTTATTTGAAATTGTTTTCAACACTGAAGTTTTAATGATTGTCATAACAGCGATCCTGTCAGCAGAATGTGCTGAAAGAAGTCAGAGGATTCTATATGAATATTTCTACAAATATGCTTACTTACCACAGAATAGGACACCGGTATTTTGCAGCATTCCAAGGGTAAAACAGACTGCAGTGCTGTGCAGGACAATATCAAAATGGAGACTTTCACAGTGTCTGGAGGAATCCGGAAACCTTTCCCACAAAACTACTCAGGAAAACTTCTGTGTTTTGCTTCTCGGTGGGTAGGATCTCAATTCATCTCTGGTAGACCTGAGTCTTAAGAATGCAAATGGTAATATTTAATTATAGAATTTTTTCCTTCAGCTACTTACTTTCCATCTGAAGCCTAATTTTTCTGTATTGAATGGCATAATTTCCACTATCTGTGTAATTAAAAATGAACAAATGCACACTTAAGAGTTTCCATTGTTGAAAATTACATATTTCATTTGATTTCTTTACCTTCGTTCTGTCTGCTCAATCCAGCCCCAGTTTGCATGTGATCTATTTCTACAGCAAACTTTCTTCTTATATTTTACATAAATGGAGGGGTTTATATAGTACTTGTGACTTGCTTTAGACTTGCAAATTTCACAAAGAGCCTGAATGCAGAGAAGTTGAAGAATCTGAAATATTCCCAAGAAATACAGGTACAAACAAGTGCAGACTTTTTCAACTTGAGCGTTTTTAATATTAAGATAAATCCTTCAATAAACTTCCATGAATGTGCAGTCTCTTTTCTACAAAGTGCTGTTACAGAGAGTATATTAGTTGCAATTTAGGACTGTATATACTATAAATGTGGTCATTTGGCTCTTTTTAGCAAGCAGTGACAGCTTAAAATTTTCCAAATTAACTGTATCATAGCATTTTTCAAGGTAATTGGTGCAGTAATTTTTTATTTGCTAGATTGAAAGTATTCAATGTTCAATAAAACACAACTGTAAGGAATTGATGAATTTAAGTACATAAAAACTTTAAGTACGTAAACCTTCCCTTTAACTTTGCCAGAAGGACTTGCTGACCTAGAAGGTGAAGAGGTAGGTCAGGTACATTTCACTGTATGCTGTTGATACCTATTGTGCCATGAAGAATTTTTCAGTGCAAAGCCTGGAGTTTAGTAGCTGGTAGTGAAACCGCTCCAAATGTGAGGAAGGATGTTTAATTCATGTTTCTATGATACTTTCTGGGTTAAACCACTGACATTAATTTGACCTGAAAATTGCTACTAGATTTTAGGGGACATTTGAGGTGTTAATAATTTATATAAAAGGAGACCTTTATATGCCCTAGCAGAAACTTTCTGAAGCTTTTAAAGCTAAATATGCAACACCTGCCTAGGACATTGCCCTGAGGCACCTCTGGGGTGATCACTGAGCTGCTTTACAGTAATGGGCTGCTCCCACCTCTTTGCAAAAAGAGCATTTCAGGGGAATCCTTCATGGAAGCAGAAGGAGGATTAATTAATTAAGAGTTAGGAAGTGTCCCAAAAGGATGTGGACCCTGTTTTTGTCCCATGGTCACATGAAAATGGAGGAGAATGAAATGCAGCCCAGCGAGTCCCAGGAAAGGGCAGGTCTGTGAATGCTCTTGGAGACATGCCACTGGCACCCAGATGATCCTTCCTGCCCACTTTTGGCCTGCTTGGCATTGCCACTGGGAGAGGACACCTGACACTGGAACATGTGCAGGGACTGGTGGGGACCCAATGTGGGGCCTCAACAGGGACCCCTGAGCCTGGAGCACCTCCTTGGGAGCAGGTGTTCCTTGGCTTTGGCAAAGGATGGATGTGTCTGGAGGGGGCCAACATTGGTGTGGCATTAGTAGAACATCTCCTCTGGTTATTGCTTCTTGGTGTTCAACATAAATACATTGCTGCCCTCAAACCTGGTTTGTAAAGTGTTGTGGAGGCTCATTTGCTGGTGAAATCTCATGTTGCTTTTCAGTGTTGAACCCCTCAGAAAGAACGCGTTGGGCTTTAGAATGGTGGAATGAAAGCAGCCTGAGCCCATCAAGACAGAGGGCATCCCCATTTTGCTAGGGAATGTGTCCTTGTCCAATGTCTTTCAGCATTGCTATTACTTCACTTGTGTTGGACCGAGAGTCCTGTTTTACCCACCTAGCAGCAGGGCTGCACTTTGCCAAAAACTCTTCAGAAAGCAGTTTGTCCTGTAAAAAAAGAAAAATACCCCTTCCCAAGACTTCAATAAGGTAAAGACTCAGTCTGAGGGTGTAATCCTCCATACAGTTGGAGCCAGGGACAAAAATTCCATTCGCTTCAATAGGATTGGATTAAGCTCACCAAGTGAAGATTTGGAGGTTGGTCTTCCAGGGACTAAGTCACCACCATGAACTGTGAGTGCAGAGACAACTGCCCTGGCAGTGGTGGGAACAGTCACCCTTCTGACAGTGCAACATCAGGGAGATTTTCTCCCAAAAGATATGTATTTTACTTTGAATGCCTTAACTTTAAAAATATTTCCTTGTGGAAAAAAAAAAAAGAAAGAAAATGAGAAAAATGAGAAAATTTAAAATTGCCTCTAACAGACAAATGGAAATTTTTAACTGGTAGGAAAGTATTTTCAGATGAAAACTAACTTGTTGGATGTTGAGTTTTTTTACTGTGTGCTTTATTTGCTTTCCAAGTTTTTTAAAATTACAATAATGATAGTATTACATGAAAAAGAGTAGTCTTGCAGGTATTTCCACTTAAACAAAACCAGCAAAATTAATTTTCTATTCATCTGTCTGAAGTAATTGAAGCAACAATATAGCTGGTTTATCTGTGGTAGCTCCAGGTGTTTAAAGTGCTAAAAACTCTGGACTTGTGATCTACACATAAAAATAATTGAAGGGACAAAAATGTTACTTATATTGCTATATCACAAAATCAAGGTTCTTCAGACCAAGGATCATTCTTGCTAGCTCTAGCACAACAGTGTTGTTTCTACCTTATATACATGTGTATTGGCATGCATTGCAAATACTAGGCTGCCATATAGATTTGCAAGCTCACGTGGTGACCATAAAGTCTGTGTCCCTCTTCAGGCTCCAGCAGTCTCCCCCCTCAGCCTTCCCCAGGCAGCTGCTGCTCCCTCGCTCTACAGCCCTCTTTCCCAGAGCTGCCAGCCGCTGTGCTGATAACGTGTTTCTCCAAATCCGTCACTCTGCGACTGTGTGAGCACAGCGAAGCCTCAGCTGCCCCTTCAAAATGAGATGGGATTTTCTTGTCTGCAGAGGTGCTGAAGAGAGGCTTTAAAAGTTGACCCCTAACTTCTGCTCACTAAAAAACCTCTCAGAGTTTTCTTAGACATTAAATGAACTCAACATTTTGCTCTTTTTTTTTAAAGTATGTGGAAACACTCATTATTTGGTTAATTTTGTGTTGTTTTATTGTTGTTTGTTTTTTTTCTCCAACAGTTTGGCCCAGGGTCCTTCCTTATAATTTCTCTAAGATGCTGATGACTCAAATGTTTGCTAACAAGCTATTTCTGTTTTTGCTTGAGATCAATCCGACAGCTTTGTGTCTGCCTGGTGCCATAAACTCTTTCATTGCTTTCTGTTGTTCACCAGTGTGAGAGGTGAGGAAGATCTTTTCAGTTCTGTGTTTATTCATAAATATCTGACAGGCTAGCCCCTGCCTTTTCACCTGTAGATCCCAAAAATATTTTATGGAGCCCAAACTGTAACTTATCATAGATATTATTGAAAAGAAATCTGTATCATTGTGGGGGAGGGAGGAGGAAAAAACCCAAGTAAAAACACTAGAGAAAGAAGATTAAAAGGTCTGCAGACAACCTCTTTTTGTCAGCAGTGTGAGCACGGACACAACAGTAACTTACTGACCTTCTCATTTTATGTATCTTCCTGTGAGTCTTTGCAATCAAACCTGATCAGCAAGCAAAGCAGTTGGTTTCAGTCTGGTCATTTGTGCAAGCTGGGCAAAGGTGTCAGCCTGGTAGAGCACCCTTGGGAAGTTTTTCCCATTGGTCCATAACTGCATAAAGAGAAACCACTTTTCTGATAGTTCCAAGAAATCATAGTGCCACCACTATGCAGTGACAGAACTGATGTCAGCAGTTCTGATGCTGAATGGCACCAAAGGCATGGAAAGACAGTTTCCAATACTTCATTCTTTCCTAGTAATCTGAAAAGGTAGAAAAAAGAGAAGATGGGAGCATTAGGACAGTCATTTATTCTGCAGGGAAAGGAAAAACCTTGGCTTCCTATCAAAAGCCCCATAAGCTTGGTCTTTTTCTGCTTAATGCCATTTCATATATTTTTGCTGCAGGGTAGACTGAGCACTATTTCCATTTCATTGCTTGGGATAGGAGTTTTTAAGTACCATGTCCCACATATCTGTGAACCGAGTGAGTCCTCACCCTGAGCTGGGAGCAGATCCCATGGCTGAGGAATGACATCTCCAGAGGCTGGGCGAAAGCGGGGACAGGCTGAGTCATTCCCTATTTCCTCATCCTCCCCAGTGGTGTCTCCTGTTCGGGCTCCTTTCAGCCTTATTCATGAGCAGATCGCTGAGGGAAGGGCATGGGGAAAGTTATTTGCATTCCAACATTACATTTAAAATCCATAAATTACTGGCAACTATAAACAATCTCCCTACTGACAGCACAGCTCATAAAAATCTGGGTTTGCGTATGTGTTGCATTCACATGTGTGTGCACATATTCAGCCTTGTGGGATTTCTCTCCTGCTTATGACAACAGTATTTATTCTTCTGGACTCTGAATGCAGTTCCCAATGGAACAAAGATTTTTGATTCTTTTCCCCATTTGACATAGGTCTGGCTGAAGAGTACAGTCATTATCTCTGCCTTAAGTTTCAGCTTTATATGTGGAGAAAAGATTGTGGGGACCTGAGCTGAAAGCTAGATAAATGGCAGAAATGCTTTTGAACGTGTGATATTTATTGTAGCCAGAAAGCTGCACACTGGAAATTACTGCTGAAGAGGAAAAAGTCTTAGATAGGGAGAAAAAGGAGGAGGAGGGCAAAACCAGTGTTTGGTATGTGTCCACAATCTGACTACTGAGTGCTTGGGAATGAGGTTTGTAAATGAAGGGAAAACTCTATTTCTGTCGCTGCTCTGCCCCAGCCTAAAGATGTGAAAGTGAGAGTAAACTGAGAGTGGTGATGATGTGAGGTCTGTATCTCTGCTCTGCAAAATCTTTAAGGTACATATGATGGTGTCACAGCACTGCAGTGATCCTTCAGCCTGGCGGATTCCTGGTATCTAAGTATGCTTTACAAAGCACGTTCAGGTCCACAGTTTGATGTATAATGGAAAGAATGAAGTTCTGCTGGATAAAATCAGTCTGTTTCGTGTGTATTTTAGAGAAACATTCTCTTAGGTAAACATACAATAATAACCTGCCATATTTTTCCTTTGTGGGATTTAATTCCTGGCATTGCTTCATCTTGTACTTGTAATGTCCTCAAGCCAGCATAGTCATCAGTCTTTATGCTTGGGAATTTTGATGGTTTTGACTGTCACAATCCATTTCTGCAGCAAGCAAGCAAGCAAGCAAGCAAACAAACAAACAAAAAACCCAAACAAACAAAAAAGAGATAAATCCATTGCTGCTGCTACAGACTGAGCATCATCTATGTACATCAAGAAGGGGCTGCTTAGGTTGAGATGGCCTGACTGATGATCAGGGAAGAAGGAGTGTTGCAGGTCCCTATTTCATAATCAGATAGGGAAAGACAAGAGTGCTGTGAGTGCAGTGAAGGCACACATAGCAAGAAGCAGAGTCTAGAGTTCTTGGCTCAGGAATAGCTATGGTCTGTGACAGTTTTTCATGTGGTTTCAGCTGAGCGTGGTTAAAACTGTCTGTATTAGAACTACACATAAAACCCCGTCAGGACAAGGTCACAGGGCAAGGATGAAATTCTGCTACAAAGAGCACAGCCTCCAAGCAGGGTTAGTATTTTCAATCTCTAAATAAAGAGATTCTTCCTGTCTCCAGTCAGTGTTAGGCTCCTCTGTTTCAGTGACATGTCCTGTGTGGGAAGACCGAGCAGGCGTGTCCCAGCTAACAGGCAAGTTCCTATTGAAAAGCCACCAGGAGTTAGTGCTGGTGATGGACGGACTGAGAATGAGTGTCTCCACCATGCCTTTAGAACATTACAGAGAAAAGTAGGGCCCAGGCACAGACATGGGAAAAAGAAGAGGTGGGGACAAAGGCTGAAGGAGGCCTGGAGAGCATGTTCTCTCAGTGCAAGAGAAAAGGGTTTTCTGTGCACTGGTCACTCTCTAAGTGTGGGACATCACCCTTCCCCTGTGCTCTAGTCCCTTCTAAGGACAGGCAGAAACTGCATGTGTCATTTCACAGGTTATTTGGAGATGCGTTTTCTCCCTGGCTCTTGCTCTCATGTGTCCCAGTACCAACATTTTTCAGGTAGTTTTCCACACTGCACTGAGCAACTAAACCTGGAGTGGGAAGCATGGCAGGATCATGACTGCCTTTCATAGGGCTGGTGCCTTGTGCTGGAGATCCATCAGCTTCTCTCCAGATACAGAGGTATTGCCTGACTGGGCCACCACCCTGGCTAAAAACAGAGCTTTCCTTAACACACAGGCTATGCTGAGGCCCAGTTAACTCTTGTTATTGAAAGCTGAAATTTGGTCTAGATCAGCTCAGGGCAGTTTCAGGGCTAGTAACACTGGCAAGAAAAACCCTCTGTTTGGTTTTGTGATGGTTTGGAATAGAAGCATGACAGGAGCATGGTCCTGGACCCTGGGCGTCTACAACTAGATGCTGCAGTTCATAGAGGATTTACTCTCCATTTTCCTTCAGCCCTACGGGCTAATTCTGGAGTAAAGCAGCAAAACGAAAGTCAGGCACAAGTACTCGGGTGTCTGCCTTTTGCATTGCCTCTGTGATCTTTCCCTGGGATCCACCATTGCTGTGCTGCTGCTCTTCATATCTACCCACAACGTCAGACCAAGCCTCCAGCAGGAGTTATCAAGGTCTGATCTCCCACGCTATGGATTAGTGTGCACAGTGTTGTGAGCACAGACAGATAAATGTCCCTGCACAGATCTGTGGCTGACAGGGATAGGGGCAAGGAGTGTACAATGCTCTGGTGACTCCTATGCTGGGTAGAAGGGGCAGGTTTAAAACCTGAAAAACCAGAAGTGGGTCCTGGCCAGCCCTTTGCGGGTGCTGAGGGGGAAAGTGCAGGCCCTATAGATCTCCATGAGAAGCGCCACTCTCTCGGCAGGGAGAGCAGGGCAGGCTATGCCTGCGGTTCACATCTCTTTGTTAATGGCATCCAGCCCCTGGCCTTGGGAACTGACTGGCGGCAGTTTGCAAATGTATGTGCTTGGCTGGGAGCCTGCAGTTCCCTTTGTCCCAGCGGCACAGGGGGGCTAATAGGGAAGCCGGAGCGTGTCATCCCCGACTGCCAGAGCTTCCAAGCAGTAACATGACGGGCAACTTTTCAGACAATATCCAACATGAACATTCAAGGCTGAGCCTATTCTTCTTCTAGACACTGGTACTGACTGATTCCACATGCTGTTTTCCAGACGCTGTTGCCGTAACAAGCTCCAGTCCTGAATATGGACTGTCCTCCACTGAATTCAAAAAGGTGGAAAGTGTTTGGGATCATTAAAAGCTGAATGTCTTTGAAAATTGTGTATAATGCTGTAGATGTAAAGAAACAAAGTATTTATACAGAGTTTCATATAATATACACAAAATTATTTGTAATTAGTCTGCTTTGCACACTCTGCTTCTGGTTCTTACATGCATCTTGCACAGATGTGTGTGCAATTAAACTGTGCTGTGCTGCACTTTGTTTTAAGATTATGTAGTTAAAAGAAATACAGTGAGACGGGAGTGATAATGGTATAGAAAACATGCATGATGCTTCCATTGAACTGGAAGCTTAAGGCAGGAAACTTTGTTTTTCTGGAAGCATAATTCTTTTGGGATTTGCTAATGGGCAAAGGCAATTAGCAGAGAGATCTTGTGCTTCCCAGATTCGATTCTGGGTTCTACTGCTTTCAAGTAATTAAGCTTCAGTGTCATCCTTGCCTGCCACTGTCCTTGCTCCTCTTGCAAACTGCATGCTGGTGGATCTCATGTCATGAAAGCAAGCAAATGGAGACATTCTCAAAGACACAGGTGGACTGGAGACTTTAGGAGGAACTGTATGTTCACATCCAGTCTTCTGAAGAGTGGCACAATGACCATGACTCACCTGACCAGCTGCTGATGATGGTCCTGCTTTGAGCATGGGGCTGGACAGCATGACCTCTAGGGATCCCTTCCAGCCAGCATTTCTCCAGTCCATGTATATGCTGCCTACATTAGCAATAAAGTACCATTCCCTTAAACCAGCTAGTACTTGTAAATAAGTTGGACACTCTGCTGAGTTTGATACTTTCTTACTGCTTCTTTCCTTAAAAACTAAAACTATACATAAAAGCATACCAGAACAATTTATAACTAAAAGACTCAGCCATCAGGGAGTACTTTGTCCAGCACTGCCCCTTAGCCTCCTGAAATGGTTCCAGGGGAAACTAGCCTGAATTTCACCATTGCTTCCCTGGAAAAAAATCTGCAATCTCATACCCCTGTCTGCAACTGTTGTCAGGTGACTGTGAAAGACAGACGTTTTACAGTACTGCAGTTAAACCTCTGTTTTCTCCTGCCAGAAACACGGTAGCAGTAACATGCGATTTGCAAATCTGGCATACGGGCATCAGCCTGGTTGAAAACAATCAACAGAAGCCATTTCCTCAGTTCAAGTAAATATACTGACATGTGTTGACAATAAACTGATTTTGTGCACTTTTGGAAAGGCAGACGGCAGCTCGCATGTTTTAACTGCTTAGTTCCTCTAAAGCAGTATGCAGAAAAATATCTTTCATAGGCTATATTAGACAGCTCGTCTTCCATATCTCTGGAGCAGTCATGATGTCCTCTAATTACAAGAATATGATTTTTACAGAGTATTCATGCTGCATTGAGCATGACAATAATATGTAAAGTAGTATATCTAAAGCATATGTTTTATGATACGTGATGGACTTACAGTTGTTAAATAATATTTTTTATCCTGTTACTTCCACATAAAACACATAAAAGTATTAGCAAAGGCTTAGAAACCATTTGCTGTCTTTGTTTTGTCTTTGATGCATTTGCTCCTTACTGAATGATTAAATGGCATAAACATCCTTCTGCTACTGTCAATAATCAAGAAACAGACAACTTTGTACTAACTGAGGCCTCAGTCCAGCGAGGCCTTAAATCTCATATTTAATTATACTGCTCTTGCTTTGAGACAAGCTGGCAGGCAGGCAGGTTCAGCAGCATGGCACAGAATTCAGCTGGCAGCCCAGAATGGTGGGAAGTGCCCTTTGCTGGCAAGCCCCAGCAGGACAGCCCTGTCAGCTGGGCTGAGCCCCTCACCCTGAGTAGGCAGACATGCAAACCCTGGCTCCTGGGATAGCATCATGTCCTGAACTGCTGTGCAGGGTCATGCATCCCCTACAACAGGATAGTCCCCGTGTGAGCCCAGGCACAGCCCCAGAGGAGATGCCAGCATTGCCCTGGGTGCATATCATGCCAGTGGGGTTAAGCAAGGCTGGACATCAAAATACCCCTGTTTTTCACCAGAATGTTTTCAGACTGCAACCTGGTAGCAGCCTGCTGAAGAGGAAGATGCCTTAACACAATCACAAGATGACCAGGAAAAAAAAAAGAAATCCAGTCTAGTACTTCTCATCACTAGACCTCAAGCTGAGTGTGTTCACCCAAAAGGCCACCTCCATGAAGGATTGTCTGGCTGCCCTTAGAAATCAAAGAATTAGTGACCTGTCTGGCAAATTTAGAAGCAGACCCTGAGAGAGCAGCTGCTTGGGTTTTCTGGTAGAGAGACCACCAAAAAAAAAATCTGCTGGATCCTGCCCAGGTCTTTGCTGGAGCTTCAGGAGTGGCTGTGGCCCTCGCAGGGGAAGCAGAGCTTTGCTTCTCTAATTGCAGACTCTTTCATCAGCATTCACCTATCAGCTCAAGGTTGTGCCAGCACATCTATATTAAGTGGAAATTGGAACAAATCCCCAAAATGGCTCTTCTCTGTTGTAGGGATGCTGTGCCTGCATGCCTTCGAGTTCCCTACTGCTGAGCTGGAGGTAGCATAGCAATGATTTCTTTTGTGGTGAAACTTCTATTCTTTATGGACACAGAATGATTTTTGAAACCAGCTGAAGCCTGGAAGAGATTTTCTACAAAGAGTCTTGATGTGGAGAAAATTACCTGCCATGACAATAGAGTGAAGTCCTGGATCTGAGACTCAGACTTCAAATGGCCCAAAATCTGGCAGCATCTCTTGGGCTCTGTGGATGTGAACATGTAGTAAACTGATGTGAAGAACTCTAAGGTTGCAACCAAAGGGCCCCAGCTCTGGTTTTGGGCAGTGTTTTAAGATAAGGGAAATAGACTGGGCATGTAGTCATGTGTTATCTGAGACAGAGGGTCCCTCTGCAAACAGGCTGTGATCCTGTCTCCATAATGATCATAGGACTACTTGCTTATACGCAACTCCTATCAGAGTTCACAGCTTTGGATCTGCAACAGACATTTTTTTTGTGACAGAATGGGATTACCTTCCCACTTCTCTGCTCCTAAGAATGCAAAAATTTTGTCAGTAGAGTAAACCAGATTGGTTTTATTCACTTTCCCTTCTCTGTTCTAAAATTGTCTTTATAGCATGGACATTATAAACCTCTCGCTGAAATTCTACTTGCAGAAAGATGGGATCCTATGGCAGTGCTGTGCTGCAGCTGTTCCTGTCCAGGCACAGGGCTCCCCACGCAGCCGCTGCTGCACTTGAATGCACTTGCCGAGACAAAGACCTCGGCATGTCAGCCTCCACTTTGGAAGTCAGGGATTTGGTGGCTGCTGTGTCAGAGGGAGATGTATTTGAATGAAAACAGTACCTTAAACACAAGTTTTTCACTCCTGCATAAGACCAGTGTAATGACAACTTATAGCACTACTGGACAGAAGGGTAGCTTAATGCTGCCCTCATTGACACCTTTAGAAGATTTTTATCTCATTACTTAAATCAGTACTGACACGGGCACCCATTGTAATTGTATTTACTCCTCTAGCTGCTAATATTGCCTGGAGAGATCTGTGAAGCAAACAGACATTGACTGTGCAGACAGGCTATTTGCTAAAGGCATTAATTTAGTAATTAATGAAGTGCCAAAGAAGCTATTTAGCATTACATTTAGGCGTTATTTAACTTTGAGGTTGTGCTTCAGCCATTTGATGTCAAGGATGCTGCTAATGCCGAGTTGCCACCTGAAATTGTAGCAAGCAGTTCTGCATTGGGTTCTCAGAGTATTGGCTCTGCACAGGCTACTGCCCTTTGAACATCAAGAAGCATTTTCTGTAACTTCACGACAAAAAAGTTTTGCAAATTTTAACCAATATTATCTTGGGCTGTATTTTACAAATGAATTAAGATAGATATTGTGTGGCAAAGCTGAGTGGAATATGTCAACTATTTTTCCCGGAGTGGGTTTATTGTTTGTTTTTTTCTCTTTTATTGTTTGTTTTTTTCTCTTATTTTTGTCAAAATTTACAGTGGTTTAGGCTTTTGTTGCTATTACAGAAGTAAAACTGAAACAATAAATGCCTCAGTTTTCAAAAAAAGCAGTTTCAGGTAAACATTTTAACTGTAGATAAAAACCAGATCAGTTGACCAAAAAAGGGAAAATCTTACAGATATGATTTAAACAGTTTATATTTTCTTCCATTAAAACAAAACAATTGCAAAAATATTTATTTTTCTGCCGTAGCTTTATGTCTAAGAATCAGTTCTCGTATGAATTACACTTTGAAAAAGGAAAAATTCAGCCAGTTCTCCTTTTAAGCTGCCTGAGAACAAGTTCCTCACAGAAAGGAAAAAAAGAAAAAAACGTGCCTTTGAAGCACCAAGCTGAGGGGAATAATGGCACTTCCAGTCATCTCTAAAGGTCTTCCCCAGAGATTATGCTTTAATTTAAAAGAATTTCACAGGGTATATTCACTCTCATCTTTAGGGTCTCTCCTTAAAACTACCCAGTTTAACTCATCTAACTGCGCTCTGAAAATAGTAGTGTACTCACTGATGACATCTCTTCATTAGTACAACCCTGACCTGCCCCAATGTCCCAGAGAAGTGCATGGCAGCCTGTTTAAAGACAGGGCTGGGCTGCAGCAAACAGTTAAAAAATTATGAACAGCACACTTTCCACTCACGTTTTAATGGGAAACAGTTGTGGAAATACTTAATTTTCTCAGGCATATCCAAGTATTTGTGCATTATTTTAGCTTATATATGCCATTAAAACAATTGGCTTAAAAGTTGTATGTCATTAGTTGTTGGGTTTTTTTAAAAAGCCACGGAAAGCCCCCAACTAGAAACATTTAAAATGTTTCCCTGTGACTCTGTTTTGCTGTGGAACTAAGGAACAAAATTCTATCCAAGGTGCATGAACTTGGTGTGATAAACCCAGAGCTCAACAGCCATTGCAGACAAGTGGAAATACCAGGGTTTTTTCCAATGTATTTTTATGATCATGGCTTTTAATATAAATTAGTCATCTGTTATGATTTCCTCAGACCTCATATTAAGCAAAGAAAACTGACAATGACATGAGTGAGCCAGAATTTAGCATGAACTTATTTTTATAAACAAAAGGGAGAAAAAAAATCCTGTTTTCTTTTTTAAAAATTTTATTTATTTATTTGTTTGTTTGTCCATTTATTTATTTATTTAGTAAGCACTTAACTTTCCCAAATTACGGTGGTGGCTATTTTGTTTCAGTGTCATTGGCAGACACATTTAGCATTACCCACACTCCATCTCAAAGGATGCAAACGACTTTCCTGAGCTATTTGCAAAGTGCGTGAAACATTGCAAGCGATGAGGTTTTACTATCAGCTTGATTGAATTCTTTTGCAGCACAAGAAAGCAACTAGTTATTTTACCGTGCCAGAAGATTGGTAACTATTTATTTACACATTTATTATCTGCTCCACTCTGAGAATAAAGAATGAGCCTGAACTACAAAAGCTGAGCCTGCATGAAGGCCCATCAGTCTCTCCACACTTCTGCTGTCAACCCTATTATGGAGGAAACATTATTCAAACTGCAGGCTCCAAACTCCCAGGTAACTGGAGACAGCAGGAAGCTCTGTTTGATATCAAGTATATTCTTTATCAACCTTTTTGTTGTGATGGGAAGAAATGATCGAACTTTACTTTCATCTTGCTCTGTCCTCACATCACCCAGTAGGTGAATTGCTTTATTGGTGAGCCTTGGCCAAAAGCTCTTTGATATACGCTGCCCTTTGCAGCCATAAATTTTCCATCTTTCAGACAAGGTTTGAGACTTTCCCTGTCCTGCTATTCTGCCCGAAGTGATTAGATGCTCTTTTCAAAATGAAAGATGAGCTTTCAGGGAAACTCTTGGCCCTCTCCTAGGTACCATAAAATAGCCATAATTTGATTTTCCTAGAAGTGATGAAAGTTGTGGGTTTCAGACCAAGGCCTGTCATGTGGATGCTGAGCCTCACGCCAGCACAGCTGCAATATGGAGGGATGCTGAGCTCCTCCCCAGAGGCATGCTCAAGCTGAGAATCTGGGGTGTGCTGGACATGATCTCCCGCTGGCCCTGTGCCAAGCAGCATCCTCTGGCCAAGGTCTGCCCACTCTCCCAGCTCTGCAGTGCCCCTCTTCCCCATGTCACCCCACTCTCCAGTTTGGCTTTCCTGTGAACCCCTCAGCCAGAGCCAATGGGGAAACCTAGATAACAACCATGCTGCATGATATTTGCATACTTTTGGAGTGACACAAGGTAAACAACTGCCCCCAGGCTTTGTGGCTGACCCACAGATGGAGGAGGGTTAATGGTCCCTGCCATGGGAAGCAGAAAGCAGCCAACAGCCACCCTGTGTTGCACACAAGGCTTCAAGGAGAAGGTCCCCTGTCCTGGCACAGGGACTTGCCATGTGGCCTTAAGCAAGTCTCTCAAAAACCCTCATGATCCATCAGCAATCTCCAGATCTTCAAAGGTGTGAGCTGGAGCTCTGTGCATCTGGACAGTTCATCCTCTGCTCTGATCAACCTTCATGACATGGGGAATATGGCAACTAACTGCTCCCTAGTCTGCTGTCTAGAGGGGTCAACTATGTGGGCAGTGTCAGTATGAGAGCAGTTCCTGCTTGTCCTGGATTTTGAGCACCAGAGATCAGAGAGGGCTATTTCCCAGGAACATAAAGAGAAGAGCTAGTGAAGAGCTGACAGCATCCTGCCTTCACAATTAGATGTATATGATTTAATAAAGGTAAGCCAGGGAACCTTAATTTATTTCTCATCTGGAAAAGACTAATCAAAATATTTTTTCTCTGTCTTGCCAAAATATTTTGACAGCTTTTGAGTTTCCGTTAAAAATTAAAACATAAAACACTGCATGAAAACTAAGCATAATAGCCTTTCAAATGATAATAATACTAATGTGTTAACATTTCTGCTCAAACAGGAGTTTTTGAAGAAAGCAGAAGGCCAAGAACCAACTGCATTATGCCCAGACTGAGAAGAGCTGGCAAAGCCAAGCTGTGGCCTGACCCCCAGGCTACCATGTTCTGTGGCTTCACCCTTGCTGTTAGTCAGATGCCTGGCAGTGACTGGAGACTATAGGCAAGTGGGGAGATCCCGAGTTAGGCTGCGTACTCCTTTACTCCAGAGCTGGCTTTACACCATGCAGATCTCACCTTGAACAGCCCAAAGTCTGTTCCTAATTGTGATGCCTGCCAGTCCTCCTTGAGACTTTAAAAAAGAGCCAGAAATAAATGTGTTCACACATCTTTCAGCAATGACATCAGAGAACTAGGTCAGGGATGACAGAGTTGATCCACCTGTCTCTTTGTTGCTGAATGATCCTCCTGGTATGAGGATCACAGAGCTGATTAACCAGCTTTTACCTGGTGGTGGTCAGGATTCTAGATCTTTACAGCTGAGTACATCCTGAAGCAGTAGAATTCAAACGGTGGTCTGAAATGATATTAATTGGCTGAAATATAAACCCCACATGTTCAGGGAAGGTCAATGATTTGATGGTCTACACTTGAGATGAATACTTCTTTTAAAAAGTGGGCCAGATGTTTCCCTTGCGCAGCCCCTCACAGCCGACAACTGAAACGCCTGCAAAAGTTGCTGTCACACCATGCCACTTCATCCCCTTCTTTCCCCAGTTCTTGAGCACTGTTTCAGCTTCTTTGAAAATGTGGACTGTGCCCTCTGTCCCCATGAGATGCCAACATCCTGTAAAAATTAACCTATTAGTTGATTATTTGCTTTTGAATGGGAAACGAATAGGAATGTCATTCAGTGTTTCTAAGCCAAAGTGGCAGAAAGAACTCTTTCTGGATGAATGGAGGTCATTGTGCAGGATCTCTAGCATGGGACTGAGCATACACATTGGGAACCTTAAACCAATGTCCTTTGCTGACAGAATAAGGGCCAGTCCCTTTGCTCAGCACGTTGATGGAGACCATCATACTTAGAGCTTCTATTTTTCTTAGAGGACGTGGTTCTGATCTTGCTTTTGGCAATTTGATGTTGAGATTAGTTCTAGCTGAATCTGGTGCTGGTGCTGCCGAAGAACAGGGACGGAGGGGATCAGAGTGAGCACACCGACTGCCCACTCAAACCTTGTCTTTTTTGGCAGGCAAGCTGCTGCTCAGAGGAGCCTGTCGGTCAGCTGGCCATGCTCAGCCAGGATGGCCAGATTGACCCCGACCATGCTACGAGGACAGGCGACCAGCAGGCTGCCCAGTGCCAGCGGCACCCAGGCTAAGAGCTCTGGCCAGAGCCCTCAAGAATGGAGTGGGTCCTTCAAAAGGCGACCAACCTTCGACCTGCAGTCATCATTTTGGCCATCAGGTCAACAGTTGTTCCACAGAACATCGGCAATTGTCTTTCTCCTTGTGTCAGGAGGCTCTTGAAACATTATACGAGGATAATTAAGTGGTGAATAAGGGTCAGCGTGGACAAATAAATCAAACTGATAGTTTGAACACAGACTGATTGAGCAAAAACAAGGAATTGTGCCATGCCTGTTAGCGCTGCTCTTGATGTTAACTGACTTTGTTAACATTACATCCAAAGGCAGCAAGTGGGAAAGCTTTGTGAGGAATAAAAAGCTGAGCAAAGAGACATGAGCTTTAATTGTTCAGCTTTATTTTTGAAATAAAGACATGCAGTGCATCAATTTAGCTGACTTTAATGGACCACAAAACTGAACCTATTCTTTAAAATGCTAATTGAGTTTGAAGATTCTCACTCCTTGCAGAAGAGGGATGCAAGAAATGCCAGTGCCACATTCAGACATGTCGGGAGCTGTTGTACAGTTTCATTCAAAGCAAGTGGTTGAAGCACATACCATCGGGCAAGAGGAATGTGTGCACATAACACGATAATCTATTCACAGAGTAGATAACATCCAGGCAAATAACATGTCTGTTTATACAGTCTCATACAAAGGAATATGTCTTTGTATGCACTATAATGTAAAATTGATCTGTGGGTCTTTAATACAAATGCTGTATTGCAAACCTCCAAGACGCATGAAAGCTTTCACTCTCAAATTGGTAAAAATAAAGGTCAGGAATGTATTTTAAGGAGAAAAAAAAGGGGCAGCCAGTCCTTAACACACTTTGTTAAGAGAATAACATATTAATGTCCACAATTTCATGTGTTTCTAAGGAAAAAATACAGTTGGACGTGGGGATATAGAATATACCTTTTACTCTGTCATCTCTAAAAATAGCACTGTGTACAAACCATAATCAAGGTGATGCATTTAAAGAAGGAAAGCTCATCATTTCATACGTGCTAGCAATGTTCTATTAAAAACCAGTCAGTGTCTTTCCACACTACTATATTTCCTTATCTGCACAGATGTCAATTATTTCAGTATATTATTGATACTGGTAAAAACAAATTCTGAAACTAAAAATGAAGATTGAAAGAATGCAATTTTCTCTTTTGTTTAGGTAACTTTCATCCTCTCTGAAGTAGACTTTTCAACCAACATTAATAATGTCATCATTATCTTCTTTCTTACACATAAGGTACTATTCATGGTATGCTACAGACACACAAAATTTGTCTGCCCTAAATACTTCACAGTCTAGCTCAGACAAATTTAAAATATAGACCTAGTGAAATAAAGTCCACAGGTTTCATGTGTTTAGACTCTCTTATTTTCTCCACTGCAGGTCATTATAGAGTATTTTTGCATGTATTTATTTCTGTGCTGCAGAAACTTTCCTTTTGACTGGGTTCCCACAAATTTATTATTGCTGGGTTTTCACGCTGCAAGATGCAGAATTATTTCTGAGGCAGGATGCTATGAATGCTTCAGCATAGGGAACTGACACTTCACATCGCAACTGGACCATACAAAGGCAAGTAAGTTATAAGGGATAAATTTAATGATAAGCATGTAAAAAAATTCTATGGGAAATGTATCTGCGTGGCTACATGAATTACGAGGGTTTGCCAAGAAAGGTGTAATGGATTATGGTGGAAGATGAAGGGGAGCTCCCACCATATCCAATCAGCCTTTTACTTAAAGGTCAGGACATTCTGTCTGGGTCCACTTGAGTTTTTGATTCTGCCGTTTCACTATTCAGTGGCACAATGTAACTGTCAGTCTCAACAACGGTTCCTCGAGCCACTGGCTCCACTGCTCACAGGGCAACACACAATATTTCACAGTCACAAAACAATTCACTGTCTGCATAGGCAAACCATATGATTTCCATGGGGAGCAATATTGACACACCCTACTGAGCGCTCTTAAGGGAACTCTTAAAAGAGTTACATCTTTTAAAAAAAAAAAAAAAGAATAAAGAAAAAAGGCGTATGGCTCTACTATTCTTCTCTATGACTAAGCTACCAAATAGCATTTTAATGTCGTGTATCCATGAAATGAAGTTAAATGCAGATATTCTCTAAGCCTTCTACACCCTTTCTCATTTTACCAGAGACAGTTTTACTGCTGTGCAAAGTCTTTCTGGACAGTAAGTAATATTACGATAGACACTAGAAGTAAATGTAGCACATGAATGATGTTCTGTTTGGATTTTCCCCAGTGAGTATTTACTGTGTTATATTACTCATTTCCAGCTCTAAGATAAATCCAGAGACTGGTACAAATTTATAAAGACAGAGGACAGGACCCTGCTGATGGTGTGTGAAGTACTATGACACTGGGGCTCTGCTCTGCTGCTTGCAGAAGTAACTACTCTTTGGAGAAAGTTACCTGCAGGAAGATTTGTGAGCACTGAGAGTATTTGCTGTGACACAGAAGGATTACTCTGGAAGTTTGTAGAGAGGAACCAAATGTGAAAGTAAAGAGTAGAGCTACCAAGAGATGAAGAATCACTGCAGAAGTCTGGGGACTCAGCTGCCCTTTGGAAGCTCTTTAACTAGACTTGAAGTATTAAACTCCTGTACCTTGCTTACGACAAACTTAATGTGTTAGATAGGGTGTAGAGCCACCTGTTCCCACCTGCCAGCAGGCCACTCCCTGGGCTGGTCTTCTGCCTGACACTCCCTGTGCTGCCATATATTTTCAGAACTGAATTTTCTCTTGTTCCCACAGCACTCTCAGTTCTATTCAGATCACGCAGCTAACTGCAAAATGAAAAACGCATAAGACTATTGTCAGTGTCTCACTTTTGCCCTTGGTTTCAGGGAAAGCAACATCCTGATGCCACAGAGAAAGGAGAAGGGTGAGGGCTGCCTCACCAAGACATGGGAGCAGAGTGCCGTGAGATCCTGGGCACTGTGCAGGTTGCAGGCACACAGCTGCTGAATCAGTTCAAGGAGCCCAGGCTGCTATCCTGGGTGGGCCACCGTTGCAGTGTCTATGTGGGCTACGGTGCTTGTGCACTACAGAGAGATATTTTTTGGAAGAATTGCACTAAGGTGGTAACCCTGACTTGGCAGGCACCTTTCCAATTCTTGTGCACAGGGTCTCTGTGCTCACATGAGGCATGGCTCAGCAGAGGCTGGCTGTCATGCTGAACAGGGAGGCTGGAGCAGAGTGATGGCTGGTGCCACCATGCCTATTCTAGCTGACCACGTTCCTGGGGGCCCAGAGATGTCTCCACCAGGTTGCTCCACTCTCAGTCCTGGGAAGCCACCTTGCCAAAAGGGCAGGTAACCCAGATGACCTGGAGCTGCTTTGGCCCCCAGTCCCAGGTGATTTCTCCTTGCCAGCTGCCTCCCTGCTAGCTTAAACATCAGCTCTGGAGAGGGCATGTTGTGCCACACAGCTCCACGAGTGGTGGCAATCCACAGCTCCTCTGAGGATATACAGCTTTGCAGCAGCATGGTCTGAGTCTTCAGCAAAGCCCCAACTCACTTGGGTATGGCCTGCTCACAGTACTACAGTATCCTGTGGCTGAAAAGCTTCCCACTGTTAAAGGGGGGATAAAACAGTCTGGCAGCTGCTAAGAGCCCAAGCGACTCGATCTGTGTTGAAAACATTGTGTTCTGATGCTTCCAGAGCAAAATACTGCAGGACTGGGGTTTCATTTTCCTTTGTTGATAAAGCTCCACATGGAGTTTTAGGGTTTCCTGGGTTTGGGTTGCTTTGTTTTTTAACCCTGGAAAATTACTATAAGGCAGAATTTTTTTTCTCCTGATGAGCTTCACTTGCATTTCAGCCATCTGTTGCCTGGGCAGTCCCAGCCAGGGCTGATGACAGTGTGATATAAAGGTCCCTTCTGGCCTTCAAAGCTCTGAAACCAGTGTGGCAGGATTTTGCTCAGCAGCGAGAGCAGGACAAGCATATGGACCAGGCTCCACTGCTGCTTCTTTGGTCATGCTGGACTACTGCTGGCCAGCATGCACTGGCCTTCCTTGCCATCTCAATTCAAGCTATATAATGTGATAATTTTGCTTTGTCAAGCAGAAAGTTGATCCCTAATGTTTGTGCAAAAAAGGAACTGCAGACACTACAATGAATATGATTTAATCATCTGCAGAATAATTGTTTTTTGAATGTTCCATGCAGTGGACACTGAGATACACCATGGTATCTCCTTTCCTTCCCATTTGAAAGGGCTTGGCATGAAGAAAGAGAGTTCTACACTTGTTTTGCATTGGTTTCCAGGTGAGACATACTCAGTTTATAAGAAAAAAAAATATTGGTATTCCTTTGCAATCTATGGAGGAATGTGAAAGTCAGGCTGACTTCACATTTGCCCACAGATTTCCACTCATTCCACAAAAAAAGTCCCTCCGAGCCTCCTTTGCTAAGCTGCTCTCTTGGATGCACAGAATCCCACCTCCTCTCCCTGGGCTGTGATAGTTCTGTCAATCAGGATAAAACAAAATTCAATAAAAATCAAGTGTGTTTGCTATTTAAAAATGGTACTTAATACTCATGAGCTATTGTCAGGTGGGGAACATACAGTCTGTGGTTGGATATAGCCTGTGATTTCATCTTATCCAGCCTATCAGCTGGCAGAAACCTCTCTGCTGATCACTGCCAGAACAGTGTAAGTTACATTGATCCACAGGCTGCTCTAAATTTAGCTGGGAGCTGAGACTCAGCAAGTCTTGGGGATGAGCAAGAGCATCTGAGATCTGTCAGTAACTCCCTGACACCTGCCTTTTTCCATGTTATCAAAACAGAAAAAAATTCACTTTACTGTGCAGTTACTCAGGATTATAGTGTTTGTTATCAAGCAATCAAATGCCACTACTGTCAGAAAACAGACGAGGTCCAATATACCTTGAGTTCTGAGGTCTTGTAAAACTCCTTACAACAATTATAATAAACTTCCCAAGTTCCCTGTGCTGCTTCTGCAATGGGAGGAAAAGAAAAAAATATAGGACAATAAATAACACTAGAAATCAAATACACATGTGTGTGCAGTGTAGCAAGAGCTGGGTTATTTATGAAAAGAAGATAGCTGTAAATAGACTTGTTTCTTGTCAGGAAGGATATGGTCAAAATATCTCCTACAAGATGGGAAAACTTGCAAGTGCAGCAGTCCATGACAGGCACATGTTGTGCCAGACAGCTCCGTGCTGGAACAGTGCTTGCCTGATGGACATTCAGCGTTGGAATGATTTGTGATGGTAACGGCTCTGTCTGTCACCTTCAAGCCCAGGCAGCAAGAGACAGACAGATAGTTTCTCCAAGTGCTGTAAGTTATTTCTTGTCTTCTGGGAGCTGCTCAGCCATGCTTGCTTGGCCTGAAGCCTCTCCTCTCCCTCAGGTGGGTCCCACAGTTTTGCCTGGTGGAGGAGGTAGGTGATGCCCGTAAATCTGGATTAAAATTGCCCTAACAGATCTGAGAGGCTACAATAACACAGATGCTGTGGGCTTGCTTCAGATGGCAATTACCTAAACTTTCCTTGATTAGTAAGCAGCTGTCAGTCCCAAAGGGCATCAAGCTCTCCATGTATTTTTGGAGTGAATTTGGCCCTGTGGTCACAGTCCTGAGGCACCTCACAACCTGATACATATTTTTACTTGCAGCTACCCTGCAGTGGTGTAGGACTTTTCTTTCTGGTTCACAGGCAAAGAAACCAGGGCTGTGCCAACACTACCAGCTAGCTACAGGGCTGAGTCCCAAATTCCCCTGTTGCTGAGGTCTCTGAAAAAGATATTCAGGGGTTTTTCCTGGTTTCCATGCCTGTCCCTACATCCTTGATGTTTTCAATGTATTGTTCCCATTAATGTTCCCATTAAATGCTCATGCATCCCCAGGTTGCTCCAGCTTAGCTTTTGCTGAGTGGCTGAGCAGGGACTCTCCTCTCCTTGGCTGGCATTCTACTCCCTGGCTTTTCTGACAGAGTCCTCCACCCCATGATACAATTTGTGCTGTGTCCCTGTCAAACCAAAGAGGAGCAGCCTTGCAGTGTATCTTCTGTGTGGAGGAAGAGTCCCTGGGACCTGCCCTGTGAGGAGAGAGCTATTCAGCCCTAGCCAGATTGGCGATATTAATGCTGATTTGCAATATGCTGTGCCCTGCCCATCTTCAGAGCATGCTGGATGTGTGATTTCAGACATCCTCTGAACTACTAATAAAGAACAAAGAATGGCTCCAAGCTGCAATTCCCCTGCAGTGGAAGGGAGCTCTGCTATTAACTTCCCTGAGAGCAGAACTGGGCACAAAGTGCATGTATCTGTTTTCATCATAATTTTTAAAAGCACATTGATACTGTGCACTACAGAATCCTTTCTGTATGTGTTGCCTATGAATTTCCTCAACACCTTTGGGCTTCACAGTGTCACAGAGATGCAGGAATGGTGAAAAAGAATAAGTTAAATACATGGCAATGCTCTTTTTAAAGCCATAACCGTGTTAGCTCTTGGCATGTCTTCCTCCAGCGAAATGACAGAAGCAAGAATATACCAGGCAGTTTATTTCCACCTGTGCATGCCTGTTCATTAAAACCAGTCAAGCCTTTAAAAATGCTCTAAAAACTTGTGAATGGTAGGAATGAGAGGATGGGAGGTAAGAGAAGGTGGAGAGGAGGGCTAGAAAATTCTCTGGCAGAAAAGCACCAGTTCTTCTCTGCAGCTTCACATGTTCAGCCTCAGTGATGCGTGGAACTTTCATTTATACTCCAAAGCCAGGTAAGCAAGGGGTTGCCATGCAGCAGGCCAGTCATTGGGTAGCACTGCACTTCAGCTGGCACTGTATCTCCAGTATTAGCTCTGGGAAGGTCGAACTGCCAAAGAGTATTCTATTTCAAAAAGTGCTTTATCTCTCACACCTGTATTCCCCTCCTCAAAACATGGTTAACATCTCCATGAAAGTAAAATGTGGTGGTGAAATATGTTGATCTGGAAAAATTTGTAGCTCTGATTTGCATTATCAGATGTATTAATTTGTTTTTTATTATTTCTGTGCTGAATCAAAGATATACATTCTCTCTGTCCTTTTGATTTAAACATATGATTTTTATATACACTAAGGACACATTAGACCACTCTGAAAGCACAGAGGGGCCTTAATATGAGAGTAAATTATTTTTTATACCCACTTTAAGGTCTATTTATTCTAATTGAGCAAAATCCTAACTCTGCTCTAAATGAGTGGGAATTTTGCCACTGATTTCATAGACTCCGGGGTTTTGCCCAAGCACAGTATAAAATGATTTATATAGAAGTGGCCACCAGTCTTTTTTCTAGAAATGGTGATCTAAAGGTACAAAAATCCCCCAAGACTTGTGCTTCATTCTTTTTATGCAGTACTGGAGCATTCACCATTTCCTGCTTAAAAAAATAAAAAAATAAAAAAAAAATCAATTAAATGTCAGAGTATTAGCAGACTCCCCTGTTGCCCAGAGGGATGGAGGGAAGGGTGGGAGATGGGAGAATCTTGTTCACTGCTTGCATCAAAAGGCATTCAGTGTACAACACTGTACAGGAGAGAATTTAAAAAGCAAGTCCAATTTAGCCCATAACACGATACAGGAGAGAATGTCTCCCCGGGGCACCTCTATGCCAGGCTGCAGAGTGCCATCCCTGGGCTCTAACAGATGCCCAGCAGAGAAGCTCCAGGCCCTAAACCTCACCGTAGTCTCTTGTGTTAATGAGGACTCTTGATGCAGTTTAAGGTACACTGGTGAGCAGCCCTAAATCAGGGCTCGTCCTGCTCAGGAAACAACCCAGTGGCTGCAGAGTCGGGTCTGTTTGCATTCCAGATGTGGTGCCTCCAGCCTGCCTCTGACCAGCATTCATTTCTGCACTCCACAGCTGGTCCATGTAAATGTGCCATATTGCAGCCCATCTGCTCAGAGAGTGCACAGTGGCACATCTCTCTCTGACAGTGGACCATTTTATTGAACGCTATAAATATTGAAATTCATAGGCATGAAGCAGCAGATTTTTAATGTTACTTAGAGAGACATTTGAGCCACAACCTTTGGCAGCAGCACACGCTGCTACTATCTCAGTACACTGCACGCCATTTGGTTCAGACTCATGAACAACTTTTCCAGAGATTTCATGGCTCTCCAATCCCAGGTAAAATGGAGTACAGACCCTGTGGGATGATATTTAGTGTGAATGTCACCCTGCATACAATGTGCATTTGGGATATGGACTTTCCAGCCCTGTGCTGTGTTAAACCATATGTTAATGTTTTCATACTCAGAAAAGATTAGATCAGGGACCAATAAAGTTGCAAAACTACAAATAATAGGCTAACCAAAATGAAATGTGAGGTATTCCTACGCCTAAGTGTTGTGGTTTTTTCTCCCAAAGTCTCTGCAGTTTTTGTTTTTTTTAAATGGATATGCTATATTTTGCAGCAAGAAACTGGCACATTCATATTTCATAAGCTAATACATGTAAATTTTGTATTAGAGAGTAAACATCTCTATTAATTTGAAATTCATGGCATCTGATCTGGAGCAGAAGCAAAACACCACTCTGCAGTTTTCTATCTGTCAAGTAGTCCCTAGTAAGTGTTCAGTGAGTTGTAAAGAGCCAAACTGCAAACTAGGATAAACATATATGTTATTATTGATAGATTTTTTTTCCTCTTGCCAAACCAAGAGTTCCTGCAGAACATTAGGAACCAGCCTTCTCCCCTTTGGAGCTAAAAGGAATTTTTTCATCTACATTAATTAGAGAAGGATCAGGCCCTTAATGAAAGAAACTGCATTAAAAATGGAGAACATATTTAAAATTCTCTAAAATGCTTTGAAAAAAAATCATGTTCATTTTTATGTGTGGTGTTGAGCCTGCCATGACATCCGCAATGTTTTCCTCTCCTGGAGCTGTTCAGGCAGTAAATAACATTGTGCTGGCTGGGCAGTGGCTCGAGGAGTGAAATGGGACATTTGCTTTATTTAGAGGTGTGGATCCCAGCTCCTGTGACAAGCAGGCTAAAAAGTTTTCTGAGCATGTGGAGTAAAGTGGGGACTGGGGGGAAAAAAAGCAAAGCAGAAAAGACCTGCTGAGGACATTATCTTGGCATGTACGTTTCTCAAAACTGCACCACATTTTAAGTTCGCTTCATTATCTCTTTTGTGGTTGCTCCATTGTCTTCATTATAATTTAAAAAGAGGCAGGAAAGACAGTATCTTTAATAGTGAAGTCGTACTGTTTGGACAATAAGCTGTGTCACTGCTCAAGCCAGTCCCCCAGTTTCCAATCAGCAGTGTTATGTAAGGTGGCAGGTTAATAAATGCGACACACTGAAATCATTTGTACCAGATTATCTCTCCTTCCAAACTCTGACAGATGCTAAGTCCAGCTGGTAAAAAAAGTTTATAGGCGAGTTGGATCTGGGGCCTTCACACACTCCACAATGTTGGCTACCAATGCTTGTTTTAATGAGTCACGAATTGCCTGTTTATCTTCTGCTCCCTGCTGTTTCTGCATTTTCTCTTCCAGAACAATCCTAGAAACACATGCTGCTACAGACGCTGGAGCAATGTGTGTAGACATTTGAGCCAAATTATTATAAAGAACTCTTTCTTCTTGGGTATTAAAAAAAAAAAAAAAAAAAAAAGGCGAGAATTGCACATTGCCTAGCAAATCGTTATCTCAGATGTTCGCTGTGACATGCTCAATATGGCCTACCAGAGAAAGTTGGAGACATTTGAAACCTTAACAACTACACAAAATGACACTGTAATTGGCGGGTTTTGTTGTTCATGTTCTGGCTCTGTGAAAACTGCTCTAAACACTTTGTTTAATGATGTTACATTATGACAACACATGGCTTCTATAGAGCAAGTCATCACACTGAACATGCGACTTCACAGGAAGGGAGTGGGGGCCGGTGGGGCTCAGTGTTGGGGAGATGGGGAAGCATGCCTATATGTGCCAGCACACACGCGTGTACACGTGGGGAAAGAGCAGCAGCCCAGGGCTGATGCACTCCCATAGGCAGGCTTCTTTGCCCATCCAGAACTGCCAGCTGTGGGGTGCATGGGGCACCGAACCCCTGTGATGCAACAGCTTCCATCATCCTCTGATTCTTCTGCTGCTGTGGCTGTAGCCCTGTTATTTGGCCAGGCCAGGCTGACTCGACAGAGCACTGCGTGATGCACAGGGTGGCTGTGAGCAGCCGTGATCCAGAGCTGAGACCGTCTGCCAGAGACAGCCAGGCTTTGGAGCAAGAGACTGCATGACATTTCTATGCAGGTCATGTTGCCCTGCAACATAACCTAAAGGTATTTAGTTGTCACGATCCTGTTTAAAAGAGATTACTGTTGTACTCTCCGAAACAACATGCATGCATGGCACAGAACACAGGTGCAAGACAGTCCCAGGACCACAGAGATGCCCTGTGTAACTGTATGGGGAGCCCAAACAAAACCATGGACTGAACCCCCCAGTGCAGGCAAGGGCACTGCTCTTCTTGTGCAGTGTGGTAACATGCTGTATCCCTTTGATCCTGCAGGACACTTTCTGTTCAAAGGGATGCAGGCTCTCCATGCAGTGGCAAGGGGTACATGCAGGAGGCCAATGGCACAGGGTATGCCCAGGAGGGCTGGCTGGGCTTCCAGTAGATTTTTGTGGAGCAGAAATGGGCAGGTAGGAGTCATTCATCACACACTGCAACACAGTTCTGTACCACCTCCATTTTGACTATATGTGCTGCTGGGGGCCCAATGATGTGAATCTCAACACAGTCTCAGCTTCTCTGGGCATGCTGAAAACAGCTGGTTGGAGGACCTCTACAGTGGCACAGGAAACATTCGCTAGCTGTATCTGTTGCACTTAGCATTGCTTTGCAAGAGGCTGCAGCAACAGCTCCTCTGTTTTCAGGTTTTCCAAGGTTCCTTTGTGCGTTGGCTGCCTGACTGAATGGCCTCCCCGGTGTCCTCAGAAAGAAAACAGCCAGGAACCCATTTTTGCCAGTGCTCCTGGTTATTAATAGAATGTTTCAAATTTGTCTATTCTTTGCACATGAGAAACTGTATGGTCGTTTGACAGATGTTCATTTGACAGAAACTCACCGATTTTATACCCAGCAGCTAGGAAAAACAATGAATGTCATACTCTGTTTAACAAAATATATGCTAGGCAGAGTCCATCCTCTGTGCTAACAAAGTGAATCTTACTCCTACTGATCACTCACTGTCATGAAGCTGAAGAAACCACTGCAATGCTGTAAGATGATTTGTTTGCAGTGGTAGCTTTCAGCTAAAATGGTCCAGCTCTCCATAGAGCCAAGACACAGTTATTGCCAATGCTGCCTTACATCTGCCTTGTCTTTCTATCTAGCTGTTTTAGCAATATGCTAATGACAGGAAGAAAACATACATATAAAATATTGCAAGCATCAAGACATGGAAGGAGAAGGTAAATTTGACTCCCAACCATGAAATCTTATTCTGCAGTTGCTTTCTTAATGGCATCTCTTGAGGTCAGTGGCTTTGAATTCTCCCAATTGTATAGGGTCACTCTGGCAGCATTGACCAAGTAGAAAAGATTCAGCCAGGGGAAACAATGGCAGAAGTCACCCTTTAAATGTCCTGCCTTCTATATCATGCAATTGATTCCAAGGCTCCCCACCACGATGTCACTGTTTGACCAGTTTGCTTTAAAACAGCTTAATTAGCTGAAAGAAAAGCTATGTCTGAGCATGTTTGTGAGAAAAAAACAAAAAGCTCTAGCCTTTCAGAAAGCTCATGCTCTGTCTTGTCGGAAATCTCTGGTTCTGAAATGAAACAACATTCCTTTCATACAGAGTTAAGTCCCTGACAACAAATTTTCCTGGATTGGGGAAACAACCGATTGTGCTGCATGCTGATGTTGGCAGATCTGGTTTGGTTTGGTTTGGAAGGCTGAGTGCTCTGCACCTCTGTTAACTGTGGAGATGCTGCGGGAGGAGATCATGAGAGCCGTAAACTACTCAATGGCTCCTGGTCTGAGAGGCTGACTGCTTCAGTATATCGGTGCCATTTGTGTGCTAACATCCAGTCCATCAGCTGTAGAGGGTTTGTAAATGCAAGAAGGAACAACAGAAGCCTTTAAGTGCTTGAAACCAACTCTTCTTATGCAGTCTTTTGTTTTCCCAAATCCCAGGTACAAGGAAGCCCAAAAAAGTGGGTAGGAAGAGACGTGATAGGAGAGGGAGGCAAGGCTCCTGGTGTCTGTTGGGAAGAAACTGGAAGCAGAGGTCTCAGTCCTGCCTTGCTTAGCCCAACCCATAGAAAGTATTGCTGCCTCAGGACCAGAAGACATTAAAATACTCAATGCAACACATAATGCAACTGCTGAAGTAAAACCCAGAAGGGTGTGCTGCACTGCTTTTGGCTTCCTTGTTTGCTCTCTGAGGCACAACATTTGCTGTGAGAATGTGAAAATACAGCCTTTGGTGTGCTACGTGTTCTTTCCAGCAACCAAATATCTCCTGAAGGAAAGAACATGAGCCTTGAGGGTCTTTGTTTTGTGTTGGTCATAGCAGCTTGTCAGCATTATCAGGCTGATGCCCCTCCTGATGGGCAAGGAAAGGTTTGAATAATTTGTGCAAGGCTTTAGGAAGAATCAGTTTCAGAGCTGGATCTATTATGCAAAAGATAAAGGCACAGTTTTTCTGCTCAGTCTATGAATCCACGTTCTTTGTCAGGCATCTTTGTGTGTATTTATGTGGTGTACCTAGCTCCAGAAGTGATGGAAAATATGGCAACCAAACATCAAGGGTGAATGTGGGAGTGAAGCACACAATGCCAGAGTGTTCAGTGAAAATATATGCTTAAGGTATTTATGAATGGGAGTAAAACTTTGCAGAATCAAGATCTTGGTGTTATTTTGACATCAGTGTTACTATTGTTATTAGTCTTGGTGTTACTATAATATTTTGACAGCCTCTCATTCCTGTCATTTATTTTCCTGGTCATTTACAAAAACATTCAGTCTATTGCAGCTCATTTGTTCATGTCCAAAACAGAAAAAGGATTTTTAAATAATTTTCCTTTCATTGCAGGAGGTTTCTGACTGAAAACAATGTAAAGACACATCTCATTGCTGAATCAAAAGTTTGAGTTAAAATATTTTCTATGTAAATGTTTTTTTCAAAAAAAAATCCAAACGTATTTTAATTCATGCACTTATATTTGAAACAATATCCTGTTGAAGATTAAATGTTTATCAGTGTCTTTTTTCCTTCTCAGCTTTACAGAAAGGTGAAGGAAAGGATGATTAAACCAGAAACAAAGTCACTAATTAGCAGTATAAATCTCTCAGTGATTTCAGTAGGTCACGAAATTAACTGGTACAGGCTTCGGACACATCTGCTCTTTTGGCAAGTGGTGCCCTCCATGAGTCTGCTCATTGGCTCGCACTAACCATGCGATGGGTCTCGGGGAACTTATTTGCACTCCCCAAGCTAAACACAGCACAGCGCTGAAACCCCACCATTTCTAAAATGCTGCAGCACGTACAAGGGCTGAGCACTCCCGGTAACTGAGAAGCAGTCTTGCACGGTTTGGAAACACTGTGCTGTCATCTTGGCATCCCTGGAGGGAGGGAGGGAGGACGTGAGAGCTTGGTATGTGTGGCTGAATTCCGCTTTGCAAGGCTCAGATTCAGGAAATTATTTGGAAGTTTAGAGAAGAGAGACCTGGTTGCCATGCTGCAGGCTGCTATCAGGAAGGGGGCTATGCCCACAAGCCAGCAAGAAGAGCCCCAGAATCACTGCTTGGTTTTCAGCCTGGCCACAGCTTCACTCTCCTAGTGGCAGAACAGCAGAGAAATAAGAGCTAAGTACCAGAAATAAGGAAACAGAGGGCAGGGAAAGGGAGGAAACCAACAGTTCTGTCTCCCTTCAGACTCACAATATAACGGAGCATTGCAGAGTTGTATAGCATCAAATCTTGTCGGCTGTTGAGTCAGGCCAGAGGTCAAGTGCCTGCTGCAAGCACTTCTCTGGGCTGCTTGTCTCAAGTAAAGCATTCACTTCTTTGCCTGTGGGCAGGCAGGTAAAAACAGCCACAAAAGCTGTCAGTCAGATGTGTGCTGGCCTTTCTATAGCTATTGTTACAGAAGTTCCTCTTAGGTTCTGAATTGACTACTCAGCCCACTTTGGAGGATGGACACCGAGCTGCTGTTCCAAGGCATAACACGTGGGACCCTGGTCGCTTTTCACAGTATTTCATTACAATTTAGAATTATGACTGAGCTGTGCCGCAGCACTCAGAAGCAGCAGTGGTGTCTGTAACCATTGGAGCAGGAAGGGCTGACTCTGTCTGGGCTGACTCCTAATTCATAAAGCAAATTCAGCTGGTAACTTGGACGTTCTCATATTTGTGTAGAAATCACGGAACCACATCAATTATGGATTTTGTAGCTGTATTTCCAAATACATGTGCTTTATATGCAGCCACCTTAGACCTAGGCTGGGCTCCTGTACCTTGAGGAGAGTTCTAGGGAAGGCAGTGTAGCAGGAAGTGGGTATATGAGGCTCTTGGAAAGCCAGCAATGTTTTCTCCCTTCCTAGTTTCCTTGCAAACCTCTAATGTGCTACGGCCATCAGTGCAAAGGCTATCTGTGGGACCAGAGAGAGACTAGCAGATTTTGCTCAAATTAAAGCATGCCAGGCCAGGCAAGTGTCCACTCTTTAGGTATTTGCATGAAGGGAAATGTGGAGCACTTTCTTAAAAGCAGGACCAATCACTAGCTGTGCTCTGCAGGTGAAAGCCTGCAGAGCCATTGTGGCACCAACTCTGACCTATTCCAGAAGGAAGAGAAAATGAGAACAAAATCACAAAAATTTACTCCTTCTGAAAGCACTTCTCGTATTTTACCATTTGATTTGAGGATCTGAGCTTTCTCCCCTTCCTTCCCTCCCTCCTTCCTTCCTCCCTCCCTCCCTTCCTCCATCCCTTCCTCCCTTCCTC
This sequence comes from Margarornis squamiger, assembly GCA_035222235.1. NCBI lineage: Eukaryota > Metazoa > Chordata > Aves > Passeriformes > Furnariidae > Margarornis > Margarornis squamiger. The sequence goes on from JAWWTY010000106.1 coordinate 50,598,553, forward strand.
CCTCCCTCCCTCCTTCCCTCTCTTCCTCCCAATGGTAATGTGTCCTGCAACCATTTCTTCTGTCACCTCTGATAAGTTTTAGAGTTTAGGACATAAAAGCTGTCAGTGTTATGGAACTTTATGCAAGTTCAGTGGATCTACACATCAGCATCTCTGTGTCATGGGATTTTTTGCTTTATGTAAGTCCTGTTTGGTTTCATGTATATTTAAAACATGTATTTTGACACTCTCTTAAAACCTTTTCACATTCAATATACAGTTTCCTGGAACAGGAACTCACCAACACATTATAGATGAAGAAGGGGAAATTATTATCCTGAGCCAAATACACCCTATAAAAGACAAACTGGACCTCCAAATGTGCTTTGTGTATTTTTGTATGTAAAGAACTCCTACCTTTCAGATTTCTCTCTGAACTGTATCAGTACAAAGTAGCTGGTGATACTCTTGATTTCTGATCGTCATTTTACTCCAGTCTCCTATAGACCTCTTCAGGCTGAGGCACTGGATGCTGTACTATATGCCATGAGAATAGTACAAAGTGACCATGTAGTCACCAAACTCACCATTTTCCTAGCAGTTCTGGTTGTTACTGCACCAATGAAAGGTAGTTGACTGATGTGGGTGAAGTTTATTGAATTTCAGCTTTCCAGGGCATAGGACAGCCAAGCAACAGTGAGTCAGAAGGATTAGTAAACTGGAGCAGATAAGAGCTTTCATTAGTGCCATGCTGAGAAGTCATGAATGCAGTATCTTGGCTTGAAGTACACTGAGATGCTCAGTTATGTTTGGGGACTGTATTGTTCCATACAGCATCCTTGCTTTAACAATCCCACACTGACTCAGCAGTAGGCTGCTAGCTGGAATATCACCCAGTTCCCTTTTATAGCCCTGTAATACTTTTAAGACCCCTCCAAGGGCCTTAAAAGAGTAAGAAAGTCCCAGGAAATCCTGTTTTGCTGACAAGCTGTGCAGCTGTATTCCTTTGGTCTTGCCAGCAAGTCTCAAAAATCACTCGATCACTAAAGAGACAGAGGTAGGACCACTGGAAGTGGGTTAGAGAGCTCTGCGATAAAATGTATTCAGATTATTTCTGTCTTGGAGCTCTGGTAAATGAGATCTAAATGGAGCCATTATACCAAAGCACAGCATTTATTTCCCAAGGCCATTAGGCACTTTACAGATTTCATCCCCTGGGGAGCAGGGCTGGCTCTACTTAACCATCTGCAGAGCTGTGGAGACACTCGCCCCTCTTCTACTGGGCTTGAGGACAGAGCCCAGAGGGCTGTGAGCTACCACTTAGGTACCCGCTCACCACTGCCACCAAGTTGCTCTTGAGAGTGAATGTGGCTCCCTAACCAGTCTCTGGGAACACATAGTTTTAGAGACACAGACTGCAAACTCCATCTTGTCCCTGTGCCCCTGGGATGTTTGCACCCTCTGCTCTGGCCAGCCCCCTTGGCTCATGCCAGTGGAAAAGCAGGAGCTAGACTGTGTTTTCACAGCACCTTGCAGCGCCTGTAGCCGCACTGCTCCCCCACAGAGGTGCAAAGTGCCCTCTCCCACTCTGCCCTTTGGTTCACAAGACCTGGATGTGAAGACGGTGACGGCCTGGGCGCGCTCGGCACAGCTCAAAGGGAGGCGGTTCGCAGGGGAGGTGATTTGCTTTCTCTTGCACCGCAGCCATTGTGCAAGTGTCAAAGGAGCATCCCTCTCATCTCTCAGATTGATGGCATCGTCTAGGACTTCCAGCATAGACAAGATAAGCTAAAGGCTTCTGCAGACAGGTATGTAACTGTGGAGACAGCAGTGCTGCAGAAGAGGCCTCCGATCAGGGGAGTGTTTGTCCCACAGTCGACTCTCTGCCATAGCGGTCACCTTTGACATGACTTGCTGAATAGGAGTTTGTTTTCTAATTTCCATGGTTCAGCTATAGGCCATGCAAAGTAAATACGAGTAAACGGGCAACAGTGGGTTCAAAGGAACATAAGACAAGTATTTGGCCCCTTGGAAGACAGTTTGGGTAGCGTTCACATGTGAATCAATCTGGTTTGGGTCTTTGAAGTGATTTTGTTTAAGAAAAGTGGGGCAGAGTACTGAAAACTGATGGGGTCAACAAAAGATTGCCCATTTTTTGGGACATACTCTGGAGAGAAACTGCTGGCACTTTGGTGCAGAGCTCCCAGTGGTGCTGCTGTGCAGGTGTGAACTCCTGAACCATTTAATAAGAAAGGCTAGAAGTCTCCCCTGGCACCAGCACTGCACCTGGACAGCGCAGGAGAGGGATGCTGTCAGGTCAGCACTTGCTGTCATGTTCTTTTCAGGGCTCTTCCCTTACACTGACTGGCCTTGCAGGCACTTTTCTGAATGTGGCAATGCTGTATCATCAGGCATAGGTCAGATCAGTGTGTTTAAGTTACTTGAAGAGGTTCTTAATATACAAAGAGCTTCAATCCCTGCTTGAATGCATGGCTACAATTTTTCAATTTCTTCCACAGAATTCAGGATCAAAATAAACTTACGAGGCAGAAACTGAGACTTGTGGTTTTAGAAGGTGTCCTTTTGCAGGTTGCTTGAGTTGCAAAGGGAAACCTTTGCCAGGGGCTGTTTCCATCTCCACACAACACCCAGACTGGCTGTCCTGTGATGGGCTATTTGTCTTTTTTTGTTTGTTGTTCTGGTTTCCAACTGAGTGCCCTATATTTCTGCTGTTGGCTTTGAAGAAGAGAAAATATGAAGTGCCATATTTAATGTTTCTTGGAGTGTTGCAGAAATACCACCATGCACTTACTATCAAAACACTGTCTCACTAGGAAGTTGGTCTTGTGGAGGCTCTGCCTTTCCCTGGCACCATAATGCTTTTACCATTATACTCAACTTTCTTTCTAAAGCACACAACTCCCTTTCAAGAAGATATCTGATAAGCAATTTTTCTTCTGATTGATTTGATCACCGAAATTAAGAGTATGCTAATTCTATACAAAAGTAAAGACTATTAGTCAAAATGAGTGAGATGTGTCAGGTGAGACAAAAGAGTGACTGGTCTGTGATCATTCTGCAAAAGATTTCACAGTGCAACATGTAGAGTGACTTCAGCAAAGACAACAAGTAAACACATTTATAACTTGTTTGTCTATAGTAGTTCTTTATTTCCTGTGTCTGGCAGCAATAGCTAAGTGAAGACTGTGCATAGCATTACAGATTTTAAAAGGGTTTTAATATCTTTTAGAATAAAAGCAATTGCCTAAACAAAATGAATCCTTGCTTTAAAATAGGCAGATTCTTCTGAAAAGCTGCAGGTGAGAAAAGTTTCCACAGCCATTCATCATTTTGCCTTGCAGACTCATAAGGAAAAGTAAAAGCTGGTCAAGGAAAGGATGTGCTGGTTTTGCATTGCAGGGGAAATCAGTGTGTGAATGAGTAGGCAGATGCAGGCAATTGCATAGTGGAGCCCCTGAAATCCTGCTGAAAAAGCCTTGATAGCCATTTACTTGTTTGTAGTTAGCTTCACTACTGAAAAGCTGCTTCTGAGATGAGGGGAATGCACTTGGTTGATTTATTTTTTTATTTGGCCATTTTAAATATGAACATAATGCTAGTGATGCCAGTCCTGAAACCCAGCTGCCATCTGAAATCCTGGTAGTGCCTGACTGAACTTGAAGAAAGGGGGCAGGAGCTGGCATAGGCACACCCCTGTAGCTGCTGAGACCAGAGCACTGATCCCCATATACATGAACCTAGTCTTCAGTGTATGAGCAGAAAACCAGGTAGGGATAAGTCAGGGGGAGAGGTGAACTTCCATGCAGCTTATCCCAGTGAAAATGCAGAGCCTTCTCCAAGAATATTGCACCCTGCAAAACTCCCAGGAAGGCTGTCTCTCAAGTCTGAGCTTATCAAACCTGTTGACATAAGTGTACACATGCAGACACACCTGTATGAACACACACTGCTTCCCAAGGCTCTTCTTGCTGCTCGGTAAGCATGAGTGTGGGATAATACACTAACAAAGGCAGCTGCAACCAGAGGAAAAAGCCAAGCAGGAACAACCCAAATTTCCTTGTGCTGCTTTCTCAGTGGCCAGGGCACAGATGTGCTCTGTCTGCTGTCTCATCCTTTGTTAACTCAGTCTTCCTCCCCTTTGAACTTCATTAACTGGTTGTGGAAAAGAGGGCACTGATTATTACCCTGAGTGATAATCCAGTTTTTTGGAATAATGAAGTGCTTGTGTCTTTATACAATAGAGTTTGGAGCAACCATAGTTGGTTGGAAAAGGAGTGAAATATTGCAGAGACCATCTCCAAGAGTTTTCCACTCCTCTGACCCTTGGGATTGGTTTCCAGCCAGCCCTAAACACTGCTCATAGTGCCCATCTTGGACAGCCTCCTCTGCAGCCCATCCCCTCTCCCAGTGCAGACTCCTGACATTCCCAGCTGACATCAGAGAAGGCCCAGGAAAAGAAAATAATGCTGAGAGATACAGCACATAGATTTTGGGAAGAGGATAGCAGAAGCAACCCTGGGGTTACTGCCAAGGCAAGCACTCATTCCTGCAGTGTTTTGACTCCAGTGACTGCAGACCTTTTTGAGGTGCCCAAAGCTGAATTTACTGGGCACAGACTTTAAATTATAAAAATGGAATTTATTCCCCAACATGTGGAAAAAAAAAATTCAGAATGGTGAGGGAACTTATCACATGGCTATTCTCACTGCCCCTAGGCCCAGGCTTTGAAGGTCCCACTGGAAAAACCCTTGCCTCCTCCTGTAAAAACAAGCTGTGATGCACTCTTAAATAGGATGCCATTTCAGCTAGTGATGTTCTGTCACCAAACAAGGACATCAGACAGTTTGTTTTATAAAGCAACAATTGTTTTGCATCTCTGGAAACGGAGTCATAAGGGGATGAGGAAAAAAGGCAAAGTAGGTGATTTATCCGTTCCAAAACAGCTTTGCAGAGATATTGCTGTGATGCTGCCATAACAAAAAAAATAAAAAAAAGGTCTGTATAAAATCCCAGGCTTTCCCCCAATTGAAGGAGTCCAGTTCCTAAGAAAGGTGAGTGGTGCTCACTTGCTTGCTTTTTGCTTTCTCCCAGGGAAGGAAAATTGTGAAGAGGGTGTAAGTTTGGTGGAAGCTGGGATTGCAAGAGTTATGGGAAAGCACAAAGGGTTCATTGTTGGGCCAGCAATCTGTCATGGGAAGGACTGTCACAAAAGTCTCCAAGAGGTCAGTAATGAAACTCCACTGCTACGTTGCAGAGGAGATTTTACCTCACCTTTGGCTGCCCAGCTCCATTCCCTGTGCTGGACCACTTGCCAGTAGTGGTGGGGCAGGTTGACCCAATGCCTTAAATCATGGGCAGAGGCAGAGCAGCATGCAGGGTGATAGACTGGATTTATAACTATACAGTATTTCTCTCTTTTGAAAATTAAATGACACGTTTGAGAAAATAAAAGACGGTTGATGGGAGGGACTGAGTCCTTACACTGCCAATTCAGTCTTCAGGGTTGAGTGTTAGACTGGTTTAAGCTCAGCAATTAAGTTATTGTGGTGAGGGGAAGAGCTGCACCAGGAAGAGTACTCTTGTTTACTGGTGGGACTTCTGTCCTGAAGCCATAGTCACCTACGGGGCAGTGTGCCAGTGCTATCAGTGACCCTTCTGTCCCCCTGGTACTCACAGTGCAGCGTGGGCAGGGATAGCAGCCTGCACCCACTGATTCTCTGGCCCTCAGAGCAGCTTGGCTGGGCTGAGCTGGTTGTTGTGGGGGCACCAGCCCTTGGGCTTCACCAGTGAAAGAGGCTGAATCAGGTCTTGTGTTTGCAAAAACAATGAAAGCTTTGAGTTTTTCACCAATATCTGTGCAACTGGCTCTTTGGCTGCTTGTAAAGAAGCACTTGGTAGTGATTTACTTTGTAAAGCGCACTTGATCCCTGGGATGGAAAATGAAGTGTCAGGCAAGACGACCATGCTGACCCTTGGAGCCCTGTCTGCACACCCAGGCCACCTGACAACTGGTGTAAGGCAGCACATTTTCAGTGAGGGCAATCCTGCAATGACCAATTTATATCAGCTGAGGATCCAGGCTTTCGTGTCATTAAAGGCATAGTAGAAAAAAATCTGTTGTGAATGAAGGAAGCTATGCCTAAAAAGTTCCAAAGAGTTAGCTCTTTATTCTTTATCAGTGAAGTCTGCACACAATGAAAACATGGACAAGGGAAATTTGCACAGCATTTAACTTAGGTCAAAAAAACAAGTAATTTGTTAAGTGGCAAGGGCACCAACACGTGCCATGTCACGCTGGATTTTCTTTAAAAATAAAAAAAATAACAAAGTTAAACTTTCAGTCAACCTGAAAATATTTGCTTTTTATGGGGGCAGTGCGGAACGAATGGGACAGCAAATCTTTCTTCGGTTGCTCCTTTACAGAGTCTGAAAAGCTCTATAGAGACAGTGGGAAAAGAAGGAAAAAGGAGGCATTGCAAAGAGGGAGGGAAAAAGAAAAAGAAAGAAGGAAAGAGAGAGAAAGGAAAGAGAGAGAGAGAGAAAGAAAGAAAGAAAGAAAGAAAGAGAGAGAGAGAGAGAAAGAGAGAGAGAAAGAAAGAGAGAGAAAGAAAAGAAAAGAGAAAAGAAAGAAAGAAAGAAAGAAAGAAAGAAAGAAAGAAAGAAAGAAAGAAAGAAAGAAAGAAAGAAAGAAAG
>JAWWTY010000106.1:50608449-50660171 GCA_035222235.1 Margarornis squamiger
TCCCTTTCCCTTTCCCTTTCCCTTTCCCTTTCCCTTTCCCTTTCCCTTTCCCTTTCCCTTTCCCTCTCCCTCTCCCTTTCCCTCTTCCTCTCCCTCTCCCTCTCCCTCTCCCTCTCCCTCTCCCTCTCCCTCTCCCTCTCCCTCCTTTTCAAAAAGAAATCACTGAAATGACAATGTGCTAAGCAATTGAATGAGTCTTCTGTTGAAATACTTTCCCCTGCTTCCTAACTGACCTGCAAGAGGACTAAGGATGATCACCAAATTTTCACAAAAAGTTTGCTCTTTCTCATTTCAAGCAATCAGATGAATTGCAGTGCAGACCATATTTCTATTTATTTACACATTTATTTTAACTTGCAGGAATTTTTGAACTCTTACAACTCTCAAGTTTGTTAAAGTGAACCTCTGGTATCTGCTTACCTCACATAGATGGTGTGACATTAGATTAAGAACTTTATATGACTGTGAGAGGTGGTAAAACATTTCATTTGTTCTCAGGTATATTGCTTTTGTTTAAGAAGCAACTGATAGAAATCCCCTGAAGGATGAGAAACTTGATGATTAACCCCAAGCAGTGAAGAATAACTGAGAGGATCGTAACACCAAGGTCACAGATTCAATCACTGTATGAGCCATTCACTTGGGAGTTGGACTCGATGATCCTTGTGGGTCCTTTCCAACTCAGATTATTCTGTGATAATAAAAAAACCCCACAGTTAGGCTACATGACTATGTGTAACAACTTTCAGTCTGTGCTGGACTTATTCCCAACCCAGAATTTTACTGATTTTGCTGATTTAAAACTTCTGCTAACTTCTGGAAGCTTGTTTATGGAAGAAGCTTATTGGAACTTTCTACTTTTCAGAGTGCTTCAGTTTTTATGAGTTAGCAATTCACAGATATAAAACCAGTCCAGCACATATCATCATTTGAATGTGTCAACATCATAAAAGATAATGGAGAGCTCCTTGATCTAATATAGTCAGATTTTCCATATGGCCTGGCATAAAATGTTATGAAAGAATCTGAGAATTAGGAATGAAAAATATTGCGAGACAGGTAACAAAAAATAAATGTCATTTTTTCATTCTGACACAAGCTAATGATGGTGTCTCCCAGGGTTATGCACATTATGTTTCTTGTTGCAAAGCCAGTTGGAGAAACACTTGTGCTGGGACTAAACAGCTCCACACAAGCTAATGTATCTCCTAAAATATGGTCAATTCAACTTGGAAAAAAATCTGAGAAAGTTAAGTTCTGTTATTACTCCATTTGAATGATTGGGAAATAAAATAGCCATCTTGGATTTGAAAGTATTTCTTTTAAAAAAATAAAAATTTGTCTTCAAATGCTATGTTGTGCTATATTGTGTCTTATAATTAGGAAAAAAACAAATCTGAAATTGAAATATAGTTTGTGTAGATACAGTATTTTAGGTAAGCCACATGCTTCTTTTTCTGTAATTTTCCTTTGTAGAAAATTTCAAAATAAAGACAACATATAGCATGACAGCAAAAGAACTGTGGTGCCAAGAATTGAAAGGTTTAGTAAAGGAAAAAATATTAGACATATTAGAAGAAAAATAGCAATGTATTACTGTGGTCAAATAAACAATATTAAGGTGCAACGAAAAATTAACAGGAATAGAATCAAAACCAGTGTTGGGTCCTCTTTTTATAAGAAAACAGATGACAAAGAGCTAAAAAAGTCCATATTGGCTGTTATGAAGAGGAAATTGATAAAGGAAAAGCAGGCAATACCAACCACTAATAATAGACAGCGCTGGTGTGTATTCTGGCACGGTATTTTCAGACTGGCAAAGCCAAAGCAAGTAGCTCTAGTGAAACCTGCTTTAGAGATACAGCATGGCATGGCTTTGAACCATGGCTGTGACTTGAGGATTTATGTATTAGGAATCCCCAGTTTTATTTTTGCAAGCTGCTGAGAGGGCGCAGGTCTGATGGAGGGAGAAACTGGTTTATGAAGAAGTGAGATTGGTTCCCCAATGTAAAGCATATCAGAAGATGGAGAAGGACATTACTGACTTCTTCAGATGCCGAGCTGTTCACCCAAAAGTCTCAGCTCCCTTGGTCCCTGGCCCTGTCTCGGTCCAGTTCTGCCTGCCAGTGCTGTCTGATGGCTTTGATGAGTTTTAAGTGCACTCCAAACAAAAAGCAGTACTGGAAGCTTTAGAACAAGAGATGAGTTTACTGACATATTTTACTATTAACAGGTCTCTTCTTTCTCTCCCTTTCCTGCCTATAATTTCTCTGCATAAATATTTGGATATAAATTGTCATATATGTCACAAACTGTACATATAAAGTACAGGAAACGTCCTTCTTCATGATGTGGTGGCTAAAAAGAACTGCAGCTTCAGGTTAGATTCACCTGCTGAGCAAATTCCCTTTCTAAATCTGCAGAACTGCAGCAACAAAAAGGTCTTGGAACTCATCAGCATAGGGGGTAGTTTAATTACAGGCTTGGGAGTAATTACAAGCAAGAAAACAATTTAAATGTTCAATTTAGGAAGCATGAGGCCTCTCTTTTGGGTTTATAGGAGTGTTTCAAGTGTTTAGAAAGGGTTATGATTTAACACCTAAACAATGAGGGGTTAATTTGTCACTGCTGTGCTGTCACATAAAGGGTCGCTTCCTTCAGTAGTCCAGCAATAGACCAACTGCTACACAACCAAAGTGCATTGAGAGCTCAATATGAGCTCTGTGGAAGACTGATAATATTTTCTTGCTTTTCCATGTTTTGAAAGCTGAGATCCTGTACATGCAGGTTGATTCATTTCACAAGTGAAAGAAGAGAAAAAGCAATACAGGGGACTGTTCCCAGCTCTGCAGAGCACACATGGAAAATCATGTCCTCAGCAGTGCAACTCCTGTCCTGAATGGTGTCATCTATAGGCTGGGCAAAGTAATTTAATTTCACTCAGACCCTAGACATTGAAGTTCCTATTTATGGCATTTTGATCTGTGCTTCCTCACAAGTCCGTGAGCATTAAATAAGTGGTTTCTCATGATTATGGTGCCTTGTGACAAGAAGGATGATGCTGAAGTGACTGACATCACCTCTCCTTGCTCTGCAACATGTGAGGTCATTTGGCCATCACATTCATTTTCCTGGAAAAAAAAATAACCAGCAGGTCCCATTCCAGCCTGTTTTGGGAGTTTTTCCTTACCCAGGTTGTATTCTGAACATGAACTGGATAAACTCAATCAATGCAAAAAAGGCTCATTGATGTCAAATCGGTGGTTCCTAATCCCAGATGTGTCATGCTTAGTTAGTGAATAACAGAGTGTCAAATAAAGCAATAAATCTTCTTACTTGCTGACTGCTGTGCAGGGCTGTCATGCGAACACACTCACACGCTCACTAATTCTGTGTGATGAGTGAGGCTGGCTGCGTCCCCATCATTTCCAGAGGCCAGCAGAGAGGTGCAAACATATTGAGTTGGGATGAGTGCTGGATCAGTATCCCTTTCTCAGCACCTTGAGGCCTTTGCTGGAAATTTGACAGCAATGTGCCATGGAAACACTGTCAATTTTAAGCTTGATTTCAGCAAGGCTGTTTGTGGTGCAAGGTGGTGCCTAGAGCAAGAAGGAATAGTACAGATGGGCTGTGTGTTTACTAAATAATTGACATTGTTCTCACTTCTTAGCAAACATTCATGCTGGGGGACACTCTGGAGTGCCTTAGGCAGAGGGTAGCAATGGATAGAGCTCAGAGAGGATCTCCAGTATGGACCACAATGAGTCTCTAATCCATGCCTGGACAAATGCTCCTGAAATAAAAGTGAACTCAGTATTTGGGGCCAACTGATCTTTGAGGAGTGTGTTGAATCCTTGGACAAGAAAGCCAAGGCAGCTCCAGGGATATTGGGTAAAAGACACTGATTCACTCCAGACAAAAGGCTGCCAGAGAGGTCTCTGAGTAAAAGCATGAGAGCAAGGAATTTTAAATACCTTAGGGGACATTTCAGTGGGAAGGCAAAAGCAAGGGATCAAACCCCAATAGGCAGTTGCACATTTGGTATCGTTGCCATGTGGTGATGACCCCAGTTGACAGTGGACTAACTGGATTCAGAATGATGTAAACTTCTGTTATCCAAACTCCAAGACTGGTTGTGTTGGGGCTGTCAGTTGAGAGACTTCAGAAAACCTTCTTATATTGTGCAAGGACACAGGGTGTTAGAGATGGAACTCATTAAAAAATTAGGCCAAGCTTTTTCTGCTGTAAGTTTAGGGAGATGTTCATGCAGATTAATATATAGGAGACATCAGCAAGAGGCAAAACTTAAGTTTTAACAATTGGTGCTTGCTTAAGTCCCTTGTTGCAGTGAGTTTTACCTATGTCCATACCTGTGTGTTGTAGCTGGGCTATACTCCATGTATTTCAGTGAAGAGTGTTGGACTTGCCCCACATTATACTTTGCTCCTCTGTTCAGTTTGGGTAAATTATGCTGCAGACTCACCATGTCCCTCTTCCTGTTTTCCATGTCCTGAGTCAATTTAACATTTGGGAGGAAAGGTGCAATGCTGGAGGCAGAGAAGAAACATCATTTTTAAGTTTGCTTGAGTTGTTCAACACTTAATGCCTCTGAGGACCCAGAATTATCACCGGCATGAAGTGTCAGTGGTGGAAAGTGAATACTAACATTTGACAGGGAAAAACCAGGCTGTCCATATGACTGTTAGAGTGCACAAGGATTTTGTTTTCAAATAGTTACTGTAGCTACCATTCAGAAAGGCACTTGACCTGGTGCCTCATTTTAAACCTTCATTTTAAAATTGACTCTTCTGAAACAGAAGAGCGAACTCCACTGGGCAGGGCTGGTCACAACTGCACCCTTTGGCCAGTACCAGGAATTTTGGAGAGCTTGGACAGCATACTGGTCACCTGGGATGTGTCTGGTAGATTGTGGGTGTGTTTCTGCTGTTCATGATGGGACAAGGTGAAGAGAGGTAATAAGGCAACCCTGCAAGACCTAGGTTTGTCCCTGGAAGCATTTACAACTTGGCTATCTCCCCTAACTCAAATATTCTGTCACTTTAAAGGAGGTAAAGGGAGGAAATAGAGGGGAAAAATGAAGAAATGCAGCAAAGGCTTTGATTGGTCTGGGGCATAAAACTGGATTATAATGTCGTTTGCTAACTGACAGATCATTTAGTGTCCTGGAAGAGTCTGTTTTCACACCACTGAAGCTCTCACAGGGGAATTCTGTGTGGGCTCCTTATTGTCAGAGCTATTTTTCACCCAATTTGTTTCCAAATGATGTCTAACCTGAGGTCTTCCCACTGAGAGGGCTTTAAGCAATGATTAATGAGAAGTGTTTTGCCAGACCCACCTGGGGAATGGCCCATCTGCGAACTCAGGTAAGATGGAGCTGCCTACAAGGCATTGGCTTATGAATGGCAGGCAACTTCCCATGGCTTGAGGCATAGCTCACAGCAAAGGCAAGGTGTTCACTGTTTGCCTCACAGTGATTCATAAAAGGACTGGAGATAAATGTCGCTCGCTCTATCATTAACATCTAGTTTGAAGAAACAATCTCCCTCTCTGGGGACTGATCCATTTTCTGTTCCATATTCAATTATATTATGCATTCAGCATATGTACAGCACCTACCTGGGATACATTTGAAGTGGCCTAAGATCATCAGATGTGCTAAGTCTTTTTAAAGATGGAGAGTTAAAGCAGGCACTTCTTCACATGTCCTCCTGGTTCGTAAATACTTTCTCATTTGAGCTATAAGCTCTTGTCCCTTCCTTTCAGTAGAGGTTCTGCATACAGATACACATTCACCATTACCTGTATTGGCAGCGTGGTAAATCAATTGGAAAAACAATGGGTTTTGGTCTATATTCATTTTGGCAATTGGACAGTTTTGTTCTGCCAGAAAATCCAATTATCCCTGACCTCCAAAACTGAGATCTTTTTGGACTTAAGCCTCTTAGTTACACGTAAATGGGACAACCTTATTTTTTACTTTCCTGAGAGACTTCTCTTGTGCATAACATTGCCAATAGTAAACGTGAATTTCTTGGTAGCTGCCTAAAATGATCATTAACATGCTCACATAAAAGTGAAGAAGCCCTGAAAATTTGGTATCTATCTGTATTTATGAGGCTGAAATCTGAACATATTTCTTACAGAATAATTTCCCTCCCCTGATTTATGTGGAAGCTCCAGGCTCAGTCATCATTTGGAAATACATTCCTATACAGTTTGTGTCATTTAAATGCAGCATCCTACTGTCCCGTCTGTCAAGACCAAAACATAATGGGTCCAACTGTCTATGAATAAAACAGATTGTTTGTAGGGAATATTTATAGCCGATAAAGAGCAAGAGTTTATATTGGCAAAAGCCATCCTTCTTGTAAATAGCTAGAGGCTCCCGACATCCCCTGACTTTCTGCAGCGTTTATTCTGTTGAATGTGGATCAAAAACATTCCTTACTCATGGCTTGGCAAGATGAGTTTGACAACAGTTTTCTAACCAACTGTTGTGACACCAGCAGTGCATTTTGCCTGAAATTTCACCTGCAAAGCAATCTCCCACTTTCTTTAACTACTTCTCATGCCAACAACATGTTTACCATGATTTAGATGTCTATTATACGCATGAATGACTTGTCTACTTAATTTCATCAAAAAAATGAACCCTCATAAGTGGCACAGATGCTGGTATGATGGTAATCAAATTAGTTTTTGGACAGGTTTATGGCCACTTGCTGTCAGTTAAGCTCTCTTTGGCTATCTTCACTCCTAATATAGTTTTGATGGTGATTAATGGCTCCATTAATACACTGTTTGTGCTGTGATAGACACCACATTATGGTCTTGTTTGCTGGCCACAGCTGAGCATGTATTTTTGTAAACTCAGTTCTGAAGAAAATATTTGTCATATTTAATATGTCACTGTTAACGTATTGCCATGCAGAGGTCACATGGAGAGACCTTGCCCTTCTACTGTCTTCACCATGGGTGAGCTTCTGGGCTGCTAAGAGAGGCAGAAGACCCATGAAGAATTTGTTTGGATTAAATGTTCATCAAGTTTCCTCATGCTGGGAATACACCAAGGGTCTTGCTACAATGGTTTTTCCTGTCCATGCTGCCATGCTACTCATCCTCCTTGTCTCTCTCATGTCCTCCAAACTCAATTTGTTTGTCTGGAGATCCAGAAAAGATGGCTGGTTTGGGTTTGTTTTTGTTTTTTATCCATTGGGTTAATTTGTTGGGGGTTTGTTGTTTGTTTTGTTTTTTTTCCTTTTTTCTAGATCTGATCTCTCCTCATTTTAACATTCTCTTCTCAATTCTTTCCCTTTCACAGGCTTTTCTGGGCTGCTTACAATCAATAAATGAGTCTGGACAAATCATTTTTAAGTAATTTTCATCCATTTCCACTTTACCACTAACTCTATGGCAATAGGGTAGAAACTGATACTTCGTTTGGAGGATATAACATAGTAAGTTGTTGGTCACATTAGTGATGGACAAATTACACCTGGAAGGAGTCTGTGAGATGTAAAAACTGCTACTGAATTTCTCACTATACATATGATGACTCAGTGCAAAAGCAGTATCTGGGTGAGATTTTGATATTAAAAAGCTGTAACTATTTTTTAACCTAAGTGCCATTGTGGAACAGACATTGCTTGGAAACAGTGCTGTAAACCCTGGCATTTTGCCATCCACCCTCACATCCCTGCATACCCACAGAAGCACACATGTATACTCTCAAACTATTTGCTTGCAAATGAAATAGTGCATAGCACTGGAACAAACCCACAATCTTCCTTTTCTTTTCAGTCAGTGAGAAACAGAAAGAAAATTATGACCCTGGAAAGAGGCAAATGGACATATTTACACTAATTTTCTTAAGTAGTTGAAGTAGTATTGGGGAGGGAGTGTTTTGTTTATTTTGTTTTCCTTCTGTAATTAAGCCTAGTTTCTTTCCAGCCATATTTGATTTTTATGTTCATCTGTGCACTCGCCTAAACCCCACCCACTTGCTCCTCTGCAAATATTTATTATGCAAATGGTTTGTTTTGAATTGGGTGATCTGAGCAGCTGCCCATTTCTGCATAACTGTTCTTTAGGAAAATTGCAGACTAGCTGGGTAACATATTATTGAACTAGTTAAATAGTTATGATTGGTGTTGAATCGCTATAAATGCTCCTTGTAGAATTCTGTTTTCCAACAGTGGTGTTTAGACTTTTTCTTCCTACAGCTATCTCTAACCATATCCCCGTCAGGCCAGCACCTGTGATTCTCTAGCTTTTTCCCTGGAAGTAATGGCTCTCCCCACTTCTTTTAAATCCAGTGAATTTTTGGTAATACCTCTTTGCAGAGTCAACCAGGTCCCACTGACCACTAAATTTGAACTTTTATTGACCTTATCTTTCTATAATGAAAATCTTTATTAAAAGCTGTTACTAAACATCCCTTCTACTACAAATCCTGAATCCTGCCTGGCCCAGCTTAAAACATGTGCTTTGTTTCCTGATGAGTCTAGGAGAAAAAACACGGAAAAAATTGAGATCTTCTGTGCTTGGAAGAGGCAGAATTGAGGGATGCAATGGGACAGCTTTCACAGATGGAGCACAAAAAAGGCTCCAGATAAGGTAATCAAGAAGGGAGAACTATTAAAGTTGTGCAAAGATGACTCATTTTATCTGCTCATATTAAAGGTAAACAAAGACATTATTGACTCTCTTTTGCATAGAAACACACAGATCAGTATATACTCAAATATGCATACACATGCATAGACACACACGTGCTTGGGCATATATGTACTTACATATACAGTTTCTACTGGACAACTACTTTGTGAACTTTCTTGGATCCTTCTGTCACCTCATTCCCTCTTCCTTTATTCTTCCTTAGCTTTTGCTAAGGTGGTCACATACTTCCTCATCTTCTTCTAAATACTACATAAAATCGTACCTCCAGAACACATCCTCCAGTTTGTCTGATACAGCACTGTTATGAAATCAGGCAAAATAACCAGAAGCCAAAGTTATTTCACAGGCCATTCTTTGTTAGGCTGCTTACATGGGTGATTCTCCCTGTTTATCACCTGCCACACATACAGACCTGCTGTGAGACTTTGACATTATTTCTTAACTTGTTTGTTAAAAAAGTGAAAAAGATCTTGTTTTTCCTTGCTGCAATGAGGTTCTCTTCCAACTTTCCTTTCCTTGGCCCTATAATAGATATTATCAGTATGTTTTAAAATCACTTCTGTTGCATAAGAACAAAAATCAATATTGCTTCATACATGTTGTTATATTGTTGAGATTTAAATCCACAGAAAAAAGGCTTTTGTGACAATTTAATGAAGTGACTGAATACAACCAACATTTAACCATTTCTGAATAATTCCCTTTGGGTTACATCCTGCATATAATAAATAACAAAGCCACCAATAGTTCATAATTCACAGTTCCTGTGTGAACATATAAATTAGTTGACCTTACTTTACCTGATTAGGACATTTCTTGGTCACTATATTTACTTCTTCTCTCAGCTTTCCAATGAAGAAATTATCTGTGTTACACATACACACATATAACGCAGACATAGATGCACACAGACATTTACACATATACTTACATACTTCTACTGATAAACTCCGTTATGAAAAAATCAGTAAACTCATATTTGCAGATGACTTTTGTCACGCTATATAAAAAGACTGGCTGATGGGATGGAATATTCCATTAAAATCCAATATTTAAGAATTTGCTGAAACTTAAAATGTAGCTAAAACCACACATAGGTATGAGTATGTTTATAGGTAGGTGTACACATATCTGAAGGAAAAAAACAACTGGTGATCTCTGCAATCCTGCATTCTGAGCCCAGATGGAGCACCTCCACCTGACGCAGCACACACATCTGTGGTGTCACTGTGGGAAGCTCCCAGATTCATGCAGTGGAAGATGGAATAGAAGCATTAGATGGTTTAGTTTGACCCCTGCCCCCAGGACCTCATATTTCACCCAATTATTCTTCTACTCAACCAAATGACTGTGTCCGAGCCGAGCACAGCTTGTGTTTGGCTATAGCTTGGTTGTTGTCTGGTGTCATAGAGGGCCACTTAAAATTTGAGACAAAAATCTTCTTGTTTAGGATACAGATACAGCAATACATGAGGAAACAGACACCCAAATTACCACTGGTAGCTCTCACTTTAAAATCAGGCCTTCCTGAGCGTACAAAGGGGCCAATAAAGACACACAGATAAAAACTCACAGGTTCTTTGAAGGGTGCATTTCAATACTGGAGGAAATATAATAGGTGACCATGTCATGAACATGTCAACTGCATTTAAAGACAGATACATTTTTACCACTAAGCTTTTCAATAGAAAACCATTGGTTTTGACTAAACATTTATGAAAAGTGTTTTATTTCTCTAGAATTAATGCAGACTAATTTTTAGGCCTCAGTACTCAGTTTCCCATACTGTGACATAACCCCCTTTCTCTCCCTTTTCACATTCTGTCTCCATTGTTTGCCAGAAGCTGTTCCAGTACCTTGATGTTGTTTCAGCCCCTGAGATGCACTACTGCTCTGTGTCATTCTTCTTAGTTGTTGTACATAGTTGTACAGGAAATCCTTCACCTCACTGAAGTCTGTAGCACACCACGTCAGTGTGAGCTCGGCAGGCTTCATGGAACAGCACAGCTCACAGGATTTCACAAGAAGTAGTGGGGACGCATTTAGCTTGTTTGCCATTCACTCTGCTACCACCCACCCCAGAGGAGGAGCGCAGCCTCACTACAGACTTCAATGCAGGCTGGAAATAGCACACCTATGACAGGGCATCAACTTCAGCTTCTCCTTGAGAACAAGACATGGCTAGTCTATTGCTTTGAATGTTATCGAAAAAATAGGTTTGCAGCTCTCTTTGCTTAATTTTTGTACATTTACAGGCTGTGGTAGGTTGTGATTCTTCTGTGCAGCACTAGCCAGATTTTCTTATTCTGGAAGGGGTAAAAAAATCATTCTTATAAGTCTTCAGAAGTCAAGAATAACCTTAAAGCACTTTGTCTTATATTTACTGGAGAGGGTGATGATATTGCTGTGGCCATTTCAAACCATTTTTTCAGATTGTGTCAAAGTAAAATAATTTTCTATGATGAAATACATTGTAAATGGATGGTGGGGCTTAGGGGGGATGTAAGAGGGGGGAATCAAACTACATTAGGAAACAAAAGCTTTAACTTCTGGCAACTAGACAATTAGTTTTTGCTTCTTCTGTTGTTGGTCCTCGTGGTTTCATCTGTAATATGTATGGTGATTGTTTGCAGCCTGGCAACAGTGTGAAGTTGTGTGGGGGAGGGAAATCTCTAGCTCTTGTTAGCTGCGATCCAAACTTCAAAGGCTTTGGGGACATTGAGCAGACAGGTTTCAGCCGCCGTTAAGGCAGACATGGGAACAAAAGAGCTTCTTCCATTGCTGTGGAGCAGAGGTGACTTTTTGGCCCATTTTAGTTGTTGTTTTAATTTTGTCAGGAGGCGGGGGGAGGACAGCTCCTGGCACCAGGGATGATGCTTTCTGCCCATGACTGTGTGCCCTGTTCCTTTCCACATCAGAAGCAGATATGGGCATTTATGGCCCCATAAATCACAGGCTAAACCATACATGAGCAGCTGGTACATGTGCTAATAACTATAATTATTAATCATGTCAATTTCACACCCTTCAAATTTCCGTGCGGGGCTTTCTGCCGCTGAGGCAGCCCCGGCGCCTTGAGCTGCTTATGGTATGAAAATATGATGAGCTGATGGTCTTTGATGATTGTCCTATGACAGTATTGATCTCCCTACAATTGGGTTTGTGGGGTATCACTACCCAACAAAAGTGACTCTCCTCGCCTCCTGGTATATATCATTGTCACACATGCCCCATTGTTATGGAGGGGAGTGAATTACTTTCAGTATTCCTCCCAGTCTTTAGCTACTAGGTCACCATTATTCTAGCCTTATGTCAGTGTGGGGACATTTACTTTGATGTTTTCTTTTGTATCTTTCTTGGGGTGAAAGCATTTGGCTATATAGAGCTGCTCAAAAAAAAAAAAAAAAAAAGGAAGAAGAAAAAAGTCAGCAGTTCAGGTTGTGGTGCCTGGTGGGAGCCAGGGAAATATTCCTTGCAAGCACAGGCATCTGACCTCCCCAGTCCTTAGTGTTGGCTGCCTTTGCTACTGAGAGCTTCAGCCCAACAGCAGCCCAAGCACTGCATCCAGCCCCCACTAGGACCCTGGTTGGTGACTCTTTAGCCATCAAGGAGGACAGAAAGTGAAGCAATCTCTTCCCAGCTCCGTTGCAATGGCATACATTTCCCACCACAGGACTTTTTCCTTGCTAGTGTTTGGCTGTTTAGAAGAAGCACAGACAGTGAGATGTGGCAATGCAGCACAAACAGCTTTGTGGGTGACATTGCTGAAGAACTGAAAACAGTAGTAAAAAAATAACCTCCCTTGAAGCCAAATAACCCTTTTGAGGCTGGCGGGAACACCTCTCGGGCTAATCTGCTTGATAACGTGATGCTGTAGTGGCCAATCATCTTCCACTGACCCGAACAAGGGCATGGGACTCTCCCCACTTGTTCCGAAATCTGCATGGCCCCCATTGGGCAGCTTCTAAATTGCTCCGGCTGTCTTTACAGCTGCTCCATTCCACTGACCCCTGGAAGGGCCCAGGGATTGTCAGAAAAAATTTCTATTAATCAGGCCCAAACAGACTGTTAACAATTTCACACTTTTTCTCCCATTATTTCACACGTTTAATGAATTACAGGGTCTGCTACTTTCAAAACAGTTACACTCAAGGCCACAAAAAAAATTAATTAAAATTATGTACAAAAATAAAATGTTGAGGAAAACAAACACACACACACACACATGCGCATACACACACATCCCTGACAGACAGCAGCAGGACAGAGAGCACCTATTCCAAAGGGTTACTTAAATAGACCCGGAAAGGGGCTGAAGGGGAATGTGGTGCAATCCAGACAGCAGATTCCCACTTCTTCTGGGCCTGATCTTACCCTGTTTTCTACAAGAGGAATTTTGTGTTTTGCATCAGCGTGAGCTAAAAAGGTCGGGAGCCAGTTAGGGACAAAACACACAAACCTTGTTTGCTTCAGGGCTAACACCCACTTGCAATTACCCAGGATTGAATGAGAGCCCACTATGTCAAAGGGCTGCATGATCCCACAACTGTTTAGTGTAAGGTCTTTTGCTCTTTTTCGTGGGGGCATGAATACCTCATGGCCGCCAGTGATCAGGGATGTGGAGGCTGGACTGTAAGTCTCACCTCCTAGACCATCATTTTCATTCTGTCCAGTGGGGGCTGGATTATTCTGGGACATGGAGGCTGGGAATAAAGGAAAACAATGCAAGAGCACGGCAGGCTTTGCAGACATGTCTGATTTGAGCTTGTTGACCGTGAGGTTACAGATGTAATTTTACCTTGAGGCTGAATTTCCCAATCCTTTTTGTTCTGCCTTGGGTGTACTACACAGGCCAGTGACCTCCATCTCCAGGTCTCTAAATCTGCTCTAAGAGTTTACCTTTAGAAGGACGTTGGAGATGCTGAGAAAGTGAGTACTCTGGAGAGAGGAAAGGAGAAGCATCTCCCCTGACTTTGACATCTTCTCTAGCCATATGAGATACAGTACTCTTGAGATCTCCCCCTGACATTCTGTACATCTTCTTTTTCCATTTATCCCCTGCAAGTCAAATGTAGTGCAGGAAAGACGCAGCAAAAAGGAGTATCAGCATTAAACCACGAGAATATTCATCTAGGATAGAGAGCAGTATAAATTGGTAAAACCCCAAAACAAGTAAGATTATAATGCCTCTCATTGGACTTTCATTGTCAACTGCAGCCTGCCAACACCACCATCTATGTGCCCATGTGTTCCCTTGTTACACAGGCACCACAAGGCAGGCATATACTACTTAGTGCACCCTAGACACTACAAGAGAAACAAACATAGGGGTGAGTGGCCACACTGAGTGTGGGACACAATATCCCTAAGCCTTTATCAGTTGCTATAGGTTGTTGAATTTGCCATGTCATTTACCTTGGTTTTTAGCAGGCAAATGGACTTGACAGCTAACCAGTGCAACCTGTGCAGTGAAGTCTCAGCTCGATGTTCTTAGCAGGTACGAGCAGATCGAGGTGCTCTGAGCTCATCTGGAACCACTGGATCTATCTCACCAGTGAGACAGCATGCAAGAGTACAGGTCAGGTTGAGGAATGCAGAGCAGCAATGAGAGGAAACTCTTTCTTTCCCAAGGAGTACCAGGGACTAGCAGGATTTTATTTTGTGTTGTGTTGATCAGTGTTCAGTAACTTAGATTCTACCCAATACCTCTGAATTTCCATTGTGGAATTACATGCTTTTTGAGATTTTTCATATATCCAGCAGGGCACTACTTCTTACTTTTTGCCTGGAAAAAGTGGACATCCCTCTCAAACATCCAGCTCTTCACTAAGCAGTGTCCTATCAGGGGCTGGAGTCGACAGAGGCTTAAATTCCTGCTCTGAATCAGCCACATGGTCTCGCACCTGGATTATTGCTCAGCTCATGCTCCAGCTCCTCTGTGCTTCTGACAATCTGTCCAAGGAATGTGTATGGTCACTCTAACCCCTTCACAACAAGTGTGTTGGGTACTAAATCTCTGTTTTCCAGTATTAATTCTGAGCTCACTTTTGTATTATCTTAACTGAATTATTTGCCATCTCCTAATTCTTGGCATATTGGCCTGACAATCTCTGTAAGTAGTCTTTCAAATGCAGCAGATTCATCTATAAATCCAATACATTGATTTATAAGGAGAAAGTCTTCTCTTGGTCAGCTGTCTATTGTTATCCCTTCATATTTCTACACAGGTATCCTTTATTTTACTTTCTGCATGATAGCTGTCTCTATCAGAGATTGGGTGGCCATTACTAAACTAGTAACTATGATCAGAGTGTGGTCTCAGGCACCCTCTCATGGTTACCTCCACCAGTTAGTACTTTGCACCTGCCTCAGCAAAGTTCTGTTTGCTAAGAGATTTTAAGAATATTACCTTACCTAGGTAATATTCAGAGGATAGCGTGAAGCACAGATTGTCCCTGGAGGGTGCTGTGGACTAGGTCATGCAGGTCTGGGGAGAAGAGAGTTTAGTCATATGGACATGAGCCTCACTGTGCCGCTTAGTCTTGGAGTCAGAAAATACAGTGATGATGTATTTGATTTGGTACAGATGTCACCTGCAGTCTTCATATAAGCATATCCTATGCCAACTGCATGTAAATAACCTAGAGCTCAGTTTCAACCTGGAGAGTAGTAGGAATTGCCTAGATGGTCAATGTTTCAGATAAATTATTTCACCTCAACTTTACCACATTAGTCTTGTTTCCTCTCATCTAGCCTATCTTCTTTTTGCAAATGGATGGCAATATGGATACTCCCCCCAGGTAGCAATTCCAACCCACACCCTACCCCCCAGCTTTCACTAACTGCACAGAACAAGGGAACCTCTGAAAATCCCCTTGGCAGACAAAGAACAAATGAGGCCATGGCAATAAGCTGAGAGCACAACGCAAATAGATACGCAGCTCAAGTTAGCAAATATCAGCATTTTCCCATCAGTGTACATCCTGCTCAGACTGATAGACAAGTTCTTCCACACCACCCCGTTTCTTGAATTCCTGTTGCAGGTGAAGGTGGTGGAGTCTTTGCTTTGTGTTTCCTTTCAAGCTTCGTCACATTCAAGCTGATACCCTCAACTCTGCCCTGCCGAAGTGCTCACTTTCAGAATATCCCAAATATCCTTGTGCTTACTGATTATTAGTTGTGCCGTGACTCCTTTTAGAAGGATTCTCAGTACCCTTGAATAAATTACTTTTGAAAAATGATGTTGAGGGATGGAAGAGACTAACCAAGTTTAGAATAGCCTGAAGTTAAGATAGCCATTCTAGTCTTCACCCATTTAGACAGTAGAAAAAGCCAGAGCTCTCTGGAGGGCTAGATAATGGTTTTTAGTGTGTCTAAAATCTGACATAGTACATTTGCATACTTTTGAACATTTATCCAAGCTACAGTGTATCCCCGTTTGCTGAACATAACTTTATTGCCAATGTCAATAGCAAGGATGCCCTACAGTTGGTTTCTTGAATAGAAAAGGCACCTACACGTTATTATTGCATGGATGACAGTATTCCTGGAATGTGTTAAAGATTTGTCTAGCAGTCTTTGTCTCACAGACTGCAGCCTCCTTCACACTCCCACCACCCCAGATTTCTGATGCTGGTGTCTCTGGGCTATCAAACAACAAAGTGGAGATTCAGATTTCTCTGGCAGAAAACTGCAAGTACTGCATTTGTGCCAGTGGTCTGCCTGCTCTTCCCTGGCAGCTTCCTTTCCAGGCTGAGGGAATTAAAGTGGGTTTATTTGCTGTACTTCTGCCAAGAATTCTTGGTGCTGTGCTACGAAGGAATAGGGTGATGGTGAGGTGCCAGTGTTTAACATGTTACACAGATCAAACCAAATCTTTATATCAGGAATCTTTTCTGGGTTGTGTGGAGTTTTTGGTTGCCTTTTTGGTTTTTTGTTTGTTTGGTTTGGTTTGGTTTGGTTTTCAGTTTTGGCTGTGATTTTGCTGTTGCTGTTGTTTTGGGTTTTTTGGTTATGGGTTTTTTTTCAAGAAATCAAACCCATTGTCTGAAAAGGGAAATTATTACATACAGTTTCAGTTTGTGTATGGGAGGAAAGTTTCTGAATTGTAACTATGTGGTTTCAGGACTTTCAGTTCTTGGCTCTCAGTCCTGTCCTATTTCCACAGGTTTGTTTGCTTTCTGTCTCTCTTCTCCACCCTCCTAATTTTTTCTAATACATGTGGTGTTGCAAGGAGAAAAAAACAAAAGGAAGAAAAGATAGAAAAGAAATACTGGGGAGAGAAATATAGTCAAGATTTTGAAATGCAATTTTTATCAGGCTTTTGCTCCACAGTTCTCAGAAGCCGAAACCTCCTAACTTCAGAAACCCGGTTGCTTCTTTCATTAGCTTTGGGGGGGTGCATGAGAAGGGTCCTTCATTGCCACTCTCCATCTCCTCGGTGACTACCTGTTCAGGTTCCTCAACAGCACTCATCATTATCCCAGCAGTGACATTCACAGCAGCAATCTTGCTCTCTTCTCACTTCTGTCCCCCTAAATCTACTTTTTCACTTTCATCACACAAATAAACAGAGGGCAATTAGACAGCACTCATTCCCTACTTTTGAAGGCTTTGCGCCCTTCCCCCTAAAAAATGAGCCAGCGCTGCTTGCCTGGGAACACAGTTTCAGAAATGCTTGCAAGGGAGCTGAGACTCACAAACTGGGGCTGTCATTCTAATTTGCCCACTGCTTCTGTGGGGTAGGAAACAACAAAACGCCGGGAGAAGGAGCCGGGCCGGGTGAATGGGTTTCCTGGAGGCTGGCTGGCCCCAGGGTGCAGTAGGTGTATAAAATGCCATTCAAGCGATTCAGGCCAAGAGGGTGCGGCGGACGGGCAAGGCTGCTCCCTTTGAAGATGCTTCTGTCGGGTTGGAAATACAGGAGAAAAGCACAGCTTCTTTCAGCTGTCCCCTTTTGTGAGCTTTCCCATACGAAACTATGTTGCCACCGCTGCTCTCCACTTTGTTATTATGACATGAAAAAATGAATTTCTAATGAGGTATCTGTGCCAGCTGCAAGCACCTTGTGGATCTCCGTGGCCCAGGAGCTTTGTCAGCCGCCCCTTGCTAAATGCTAACCAGCCTGGGGGAGGACGAGACTGTCAAAGCATGGCCCCTGTGAAAAACCCTTTTCTGTACAAATCCGAACAAACGGAAACACCCTCGTTTCCCTAATAAGCTATGCTGTGACATGTCCTCATTTCACAGTGATCGACTCCAGGGACAGAAAGGGCTCAGGGAGGCTTTGACAACGTGCAAGGAGCCCTGATTTTTAAAGGCAAGGAATGGCACATTTAAAATTGATTGATACCCTCTGATTCCCAGAAGGCTTTTCATATGCAATGCAGAAAATATTTTGCTCAGCCCCTAAAATGCAGCTGCATCTCCCAAGGCCTGCATCAGCTCTCAGGAAAGCCACAGGAAGATAACTGCTTTGGAAAAGTCTGGAGACAGACTACCATGGTCACTATCTGCTTCAAGCTGCTGGGCAGGCTGAGGGAGCTCATGGCTGTTCCCAAAGAGGATTTCAGCAGCTAGTTCAGAGACTGAAGTTTTAGAAGTAGTTCATATTTTAGCACTGACTTAGCCAAGCGGCACAGAGATGTATTTGCTCTTTTGTGTCTTGGCCCACACAAGTGACTCCCCTGTCACTGCTCTTCATCGTACTTTTGCCAGCGTAGAGCGGCTGAGGCCAACAGTGCTCTCTCCAGCAGTGATAGGGCAGTACTGCACCTGCTGATCAGGCACACTCAGCCAGTGGCATAGTGACTGATCCACTTCAGGGAGGGGAAACTGAGGGGTTTTGTATGAGACCTAAGGGTGAGTTTGAGACCAGTCTTGAAAAGAAATTGCTGTGGTTCCCGTCTTACAATGACCTAATGAAACAAAAAAGTTGGTGACAAGACTCTGCTGAAACACAGCTTTTCAGTCTTCCTCCAGCCAAGGGCACTGTACTTTCACAAGGATTAATCAGCAGTAGCTTTGAGCTTTTGCAGGGTGAGTATCAGCATTGTACCTGACCTCATGAGGGCTTCTTCACGCTGAGAAACTAAGTTCAAAGTCATCAAATGGTCTTCAGTATCTCCACTGCCTTAAACAAACCCCAAGAATCTTAGCAGTTCTGATACTGACTACTCGTATCCTCTCCTTTTGCTCATGTTGACGGACAGAAAAAAATGACCAAGTGAGTGACTGACTGGGAGTAATGCCTCTGCAGGTGGTGGTGACATTGATGGAGTATGATGGATGAGGGTGACAGTGCCCCACCCCACCCACTTGCTCATGTGCATGACAGAAGGTCCTGCAAGCCAGCCCCCGATCTCTTAACAATGCCTCCAAGTACGTATTTGGAAGTGTAAAAACAATAGGTTTGGCTCCAGCAGTGATTGTGCTACAAGTTTGGGGCCATTTAATGAGTTGCTAATGTGAAAATAATTTTCTTTTCTGACTTCAGAATGGAAGGAGTAAAGACAGATGGCCCCAAATGCAGGGAAATGCAGCCATAGAATTGGTAATAGCTCTGCCAAGACTTGAAAGGCAGCTCATCAGGAAAAGAGGATGTTTCTGCCACTGTCAGAAATTGACAGAAACCCTATGACTTTTTCCCTTATCACCTCTCTGGTTGGGGCATTCCTGCCATTCGTCACTAGACATCATTAGGGTGGTGATTGCTATTGCAAAGGCTAAGCTGCTGTTTCAAGTTGAAATGCATCCTGTAGAGGGGAGGGGAAGGTCTCCCTGGCACATGCCAGAGAAAACAACTGATTGCTAATCCAGATACAGGGGGAAGTAGTCAGTGATTGATCATTGGATCTCAAGTGTCAAAAGAAAAAAACTACAACTCTTGGGGGAATAGCAAAAATGATTGCAAGGAATGTCCGTGTCTTGCATAGGTTTGTTTTTTTGTTTTAGATGCAGATGGGAGTTAAGAAGAGACACTTGGCATTTTAGTGGGAACTGTCAGTTCTGTCTCCATTATTTTGTCTTTTCTAAACCCTCCCACACAGACAAAAATTGCTAAAAAATTCCCAGGAAGAAAAATATATTTTTATAAATAAATACCATAAATAAACACAATAAAATCTTGATTCAGGGAAAAAAAGTTAGTGTAGTTTAGTGTTCAATGTGGTGAAAAAATGTAGGCACATTCTTGGGCAGCACTGAGCTGTGTGTCCAAATACATCTGGTTCTAATGACTGCAATAACAAATCCAGTAAAATGCAATTTCCATGAGATGCCAGGTCCTGGTCAGATATGAATGAGCAGAAGCGCATGACAAATAATTTTTACTCTAAGTGTCCCTTTCAGGAGAGCACTTTTTGGTTTGCCATTCCCCTCAAAAACCGGGGGCTGGATTTCAAAATAATGAGTGGTTTCCAGTGCCCAGTCTGACCTGACACAAGCAAAATGTTAAGCTGTATTCATTTTCAGAGAGGAAGTGCTTAATGTTTTCTGAAACCCAGGTGTCAAGGTAAAAAGTGAGATATCCAGAACATCTGAAGGACTGGGAAACCTTGCCAGTGCAAAGGACTAAAGAAACAAGCTTTGAAGTACCACCTGTAAGGCCAGGAAAATTAACAGTTGCCATTGACTCTCAAAAGCTCTGAGCTCTACCCTCTCACTTTTGCTCACAGAAGCTCACAGAAGCTCACAGAGAAGAGATGAGAGGTCCTTTTTGCAGGGATGGGACCATGGTACCACACAGAAGCCCACTCCAACCCAAAAGCACTGCAGTCACACTCACCCTGAGCACAAATGTCTGTTGCTATTTATTGAACTACATAGTATATATTTCTATTTAAAATATCTAAGATTGTTCCTTTATTTCTGTCTTTATTATATAACTAATGGTGTATGAGTTGTCATTCTAGGTCTTCCTCATCAGAACACCTTTCTTTTCAGCCAAGGAGGGCATGGGTGAGCAGAGACAGTACTGCCTGCGACTCTGCTTTTGGACACATTGGTCAGGCTCTGCACGATGCTTTAGCTGAGAAGAAGATTGATACTTGCTGAATATCCTCAGATGCCATTCATGTTATAACCCCTCTGCAGAGATGAAAAAAGCCCAAGAAATCCTGTGCTGGGAAGTGAACAGATCACATAGGAAAGACAGTTCCTATCTGCTGGAACTGAAACCACAGTCAGTCCATACTGTAAAAGTGAAAGAGCAGTGCTGGTCTGGCAGAGATGGGGACAGGGCAGAAGGGGCCCTGTGCTCTGTGGCTGACACTGGCAGTGATGGGGCCCACTCTGCAGAAAAGACTCCATTAGAACAAACCACTGCAAACACAGCTCACAGATATATTCATCTTATTTTAATTAGCAGTTAAATATAACTCTGTGACTTGTCTTCTGTGCCACTTCCAACTTACTTAAGGCAAGGTCCCCAACACTCTTTGCCCACCCACCAGACTGATTACCCAGCCAGATTTGATTCCTGCGCAAAACCTAATCCACAACCATGTTGTCCCTCTGAGCCATAGCATGGCACAGAGTGCTGCAGCTGGCAGCAGTGCTGGCCACAGTGCTCTTAGCAGAGGCTTAGTTGTAAATCTCTGTCTTGTCAAGCAAGCTTAGTATAAACAATTAGAGAGGCATAAGATAATCCTCTAAGGCTAGCTTGTGGCTAGACTGGTCTGGGAGCATGACACATAAGAGCAAGAGAAGAGTCTGCTTTGCTCCCTCTCTGGATTTGCATCTCCTGGACTCTGGAGAGCAGTTTAAGACTTTCTTTGCTAAGCTCCTGGGGAAAACATTCCCACCCAATTCCCTCCTACCCACTGTGCCAGTAAAATCTTTGCAGCTGTAGAATTCTGCAGGGAAATACTCAGTACTTGGCATAGCAGCATCCTTATTAAAGATCTCTGTGGAGACAACCACTGGTGATTTGATCCATGGCTAGTTTTCACTCACTCATTCATGTCTTAACAAAACAAAGTGCCATGAATCTAAGGCATACAAGTCATGGAAATGCTCCTCATAAATGTAAATATTCCTTAACTTGAGGAAAGGGGCTGTAGCATCACCAATTAGATATGTGGAATAGGCACTGACCAGCAGCCCCCTGTCCTATTAATAGATGAGAGAGCCGTGCTCCTGCTCCCAGGGAGCTCACTTGGCGAAGCTGGTCTCCAGAGAGCCAACGTCTACAAAGCGCTAACATCTGGTGCCCATTATTTCACCAGCTCTGTTGTGATTAGTCCATATGATAAGTCTGGCCAATTGCTCCTGGTAAGGGATTGCTCCACTCCCTCCACCAGCCTCCTTGAGCTGTCACTTCTGGTTTGTGGCCCCTGCTAATTTGCCACTGCAATTTCCAATATTTGCTCAAATCCCACAAGGAAATCTCCCTCCCTTTCAGACAGAAGGGTAGCACTGATAATAAAAAGGGAAGGTTTATCAATTAACTCAAACTGCTCTATTGAATCAGACTCAAGCCCCCTCCTATTTCAATTATGTGAGACAAAAAATGCATTGGAAAACTTTTGCTCAAGCAAGCGTTTCATGAGGGAGCTGGTGGGATTTACCCATGCTTTAACAAGTTACAGAAGAGGTTAAAAAAAGAAATTCTCCTGCTTCCCAAAGGCTTTTTTAAAAATTGTGATAGCTGGATTGTGTCCACCTGACAGAAAGGCTCTTTCTCAGAGGCGTAGAAGTGGGAATTGGGGCCTTCAGACAGAAGCTTCCCCATAGTTTTTCTATTCCTTTCTCTTTTGTTCCTTTGTCTGTTCATTTCCTTGTTCATCCTTCCCTTCTTTCATTTTTCCTTTTGTTTTCCAAGTGCTATCTGTCTCATTCAAACACTTGCACTACTGTAGGAAATTTCCATTACACCCATTTCACATTAGTAGAAGTAGACTAAAATGAAGAAGTCACTAGGGGCCGGAATGGGAATTGCCAGTTTGTACAGACTTCTGCCCAAATATGTGAAGTTATTCAATAAATGAATCAGATGGCTTTACATGTTATGAAGGTTCCTTGAGAAGATATGAAAGAAAAAACCTAGCATAAGCAGGTCTAAATAACTTACAACTATACAAGGATCAAATTTTAAGTTTTTTTTAACTGGCACGTAATACTTGTTTGAATAAATAATTCCCATTCTTTCCCACTTTTTATTTAGTTTTTCTATAATTTCTGTATTAATGAATTTTCTTGCAAGGACAGAGTTCTACAAGAAGAGCTCTACAAGTGAATTCAGCAAAAGCATTAGCTCCAGGCAATGCCTCATCTTTGCAGCTTTATTACACATATAATATACTTCACTCCTGAAATGTTCAGTTCAGGGCATGTGTTTACTATCTTTATGTTCCATCATAAACTCCTGCCTTTCGGCAGTGGATGACGTTTAAGCATAAGTCAGATGTCAAATGAGACAACACTCCATGCTTTTGTAGAGATGGCAGCACTCCATTTTTCTTCTGCTGAAGTCCTTGCAGTGCAGTGGTGGTAAGTGCCACTCAGCTGGAAGGGAAGGAAGCTAACATGCTTCCCAAATGAGTCACAAAAGGAGAAGGCACAAATTCCCTAAGATTTGCACAATCTTCCTGGACACTTTCAACACACGATTTGGTCTGTGCCATCCAGTTCTCATTAACTAAGGCTATGACCTATGCCAGATCCTGTCCTTTACCACCAACAGTCATGGTAGACATGGCATTTCCTTCTAATTTTCCTTCTAAGGCTCTGAGGTAGCAAGGATAATCCTGTTTTCTAGGTGAAGAAACTGATATACAGAAAAGTTAAGTAAAATGGCCACCACTGAGTGGAAAGTCACCGTTCAAATTACAGCCTCAGACTCAGATTACAGACCTGCACACCCATGGATGTACACATACACTAAATTCTTATGATGTTTAGAGACCAGTGAAAACAAAAATGAGGCTTAACCACAGATACCATGTTCCAAATAATGACTCCCAGCTAAACTTCTGTTATCATTAGCTGGTCTTGCAGGGGTAGCAGATCTCCTCCCATTGCTCCTGATAACACTGAGCAGTCCTCAGCAGAACCAACACAAAGAGAGGTGCTCACAATCCCTTCTTAATCCTCTTGCTTCTCACATTTATTGTGCTAGAAGTTCTAATCCATAAACAGATGCAGATGCAAAATTAGAGAAGAAGCTTGAATATAGTTTCACAAATTTCAGATATGTTTAGCTGTGTTCCCTTTATGAGCCTTTATGCTTTCCTATGTCAGTGCAACAACAGCTGCTCATGAAAGGTCTGGTGAAGGCCACACATAACTAACAAGGGTTGGCCACTTTTCTCACTGTCCTGAAGGTTTCAGTCTCCAATTCATGTTTATAAAGTCTCTCATTAGAGTTTACAACCTATCCAAACATTTTGCTCTTCCTTTGGAAGCGGGCTAGGTGTGTGAACCTCGGGGACACACAGGGAGGGACAATGAAGAGACATGGTTGTTTTGGAGAAGGAATAGGAGGAGGATGCAGACAAAGGGATAATCAGAAAATGTAGAAAAACTTCACATTTGTGCTACTCAGGGCATAAGAAACTGGAGACCTATATTGGTTAGGAAGGTCACTCCACAGTGCAGCAGAGACCCTTTTGCCCAGGAGACAGTCTGTCCTCAAGTTTGTCTGACTGCTCAGTCCTCAGCCTGGCCCTGGAGTTGGCCCATATTGCGGGACTCAGCCAATTGCTTTTCACTGTCTTTTTCTTTGTGTGTAAAACACTGACAGTAACTCATATTTACATAATTCTTGAGAAACTGAAAAAGCAACTTTGTTTTTACAAAGGACCAACCAGAAAGTTGCAATAAGCTAAGGTGCTGCAGTCTGAATTTTTCATCTGCCTTCGTGGCTACAAAAGTGGTACTTTCTGGTATCACTAATGATCCTTTATGCTTCTTCAGAAGTGTTCATTGCCAGCTTGCAGAAAAGCAGCTAGGTCCCTTTAAGAAGTCAGGAATACAGGCCTACAAAAGGTTCATTTTACCATTTTACTAGAGTTTGGGCAGCTCTCACCTACTCTGAGCTCAGCTGCACCAAGCTAATTTCCATAAGCATCATGTGGTGTTACAGAAACCACATTTTGCCAAGCTGTCAACTGTACAGCCTTCTCTTTGCTAAACAGACTCCCATTAAAACTGTCTGCACAATTTGTCAGTTAAATGAGGTACAAGAGGGACGCTCTATTTGCCCCTAATTAGCTGTGCAGACTACCTTTGTCTGTTTGATTAAGTATTCACATTATCAATTTTGTTTAATCTGATTCATTTCACACACCTCCCCAGGGACTCAGCCCATACGGTTAACTAATCTCTGATATCATCTCTCATATCAGCCCGTGGTAGCCTCCCAAGGCATGCTCTACCCACAAACACACTGCTCACCAAAATCTTTGCCCGGGAAGATGCTTCCCAACCCACAAAAACAACACTGTCTCCCTAGAGCTGAGGGCTTCTACCTTTAAGGGAAAACAGAAAAAGACAGAATTGTACTACCTTTGTTTCCTAAGCACCTCTGCAATGACTTTTTTTAATCTCAGCTTTTCAGTTGCAACCAGCTGACTCTGGAAAGATGTTATGTGTGTCCTGCATTGGCATGCCACTTCCCACTCCCCACAGATGCCTACAGTGCAACCTGCTCAATTCTTCAGCATGTCTCTGATTTTGACAGGAGGCAACACCAATGTCTCTATCACACAGTGAAATATTCCACAGTAGTGGAGAATGGACTTTAAGCAGGAGGAGCTGCCCAGTCCAATGTCATTTAAGAGAGAAAAGGAACCACATATATTCAAAGATGATCCCTTTACAAGTCTGCAAGGTCCCGACTAACTGCACCTTTGAGAGAACACAGCCCATTTTAGGAGGCAGAAAGATTTGTTGAGAAGACATTGACCACGAAGATGCTCTCAAAGCCACTTTTGTGGTTCTTCTCTAGGCACCTCTTCCTGAGGAGAAGCAAATAGACATGGGCAGAGAACAGACAACAGCTAGGGATTAAGAAGTATTGCCTCATCTTCAATGGATGCGTTATTTCACCACAAAATTTGATGACCATCTGCATGGAAATTGAGTACATTCCCATGCACATGCCTGACTGCACACATACATACACTTTCATCCATATTAGCATGAGTGCTGTAGAAAATATCTGCAGCAAAATTTTTAAACATTCTAAATTTGAGATTTTGTTACTCTGGCTTCTGTTAAAAATTTTCTTAGAAGATTGTAGTCTAAGTTTTGTTACAGGTCACACTTCTGAAAAAAACAAAGCTTTCATAATTTTGCAGTGACAAATTTTACCTGAACAAAAAGTAATTTTTGGAACTAGTCAGCGTACAAACTCTGCCCCACTCTTCACATGCTTTTGGTTTGTTACAGTGTGGAAGAGTATGACTTCTAATATTTTCCAGAAGTGCAATTTGCTATTTCTCTGTCTTAAATGAAGAGTGGGATGCATCTTGGATTTCAGCATGTCTGCTATCCCCAAAGTTTGTTTCCCTGTGCTGCTAGTATTTCACGTACGATAAGAGTGAAAAAGCGAGGTGATTTACTCAACAGCAAGTGCCACCCTTCTTTTACTCAGATTTTCTCATGGTGGTATATGGAAAAGACCTTTGCAACCTCTGGTCTGGCTTCTGCCCTGAGGTACACACTGCCAGACAGAATACAGGTAGACAAACACTGCTGTTGCTGTTACATTGCCCAGAACTGCCAGTGCTCCGTGTACTGTCATTGGCATTAGAAAATAATTTTCAATGGTAGACTGTAATATGCAAATCTGTAAAATAGCATAGATTGGAAAAGCAGTGTAATTGAATTTTGATAGTATAATTCAAATAAGTTTATTTTATAAGTTCTTAGCTACCTCTGGAAGAGTGGTTTATAGCTGAAAAACTCTTTCAAATGATTTGAAAAAAGTCTTGCCCTTTACCAGTCAGATTGTTATTTTCAAGAGAACAAATTGTTTTGTAGTAACTAGAAAAACTTAACACCACGATCAAACCTTGTGAATTACTTGATTGCTCTTCCTCACATTAAACTGGTACATAGAACCAGCAAAGGACATCTGGCTATTGGTGATATTAAAATAAGACTTAATGTGTATTTTCCTGTTTGTTTGTTTGATTTGGGTTTTTTGGCTTTTTTTTGTGGTTTTGTTTTGGTTTTTTGGTTTTGATTTTGTTTTTTTAATTTAGGAAGGAAAAAGGCTCACAAAATATTTTGTGAAAACAAAAATAGCAAAACAGGTTTGGCAGCACCTATACTAAAAAATTGGAATGATACAGAGAAGATTAGCATGGCCCCTGAACAAGGATGACACTCAAATTCATGAAGTGTTCCAAAGTTTTTTTACAATTCTGATAGTAGTTCAGTTGGCTAGACCAAGGTCATGGGCCACTCACTTAAGAGTTGGACTTGATGATCCTTGTGGGTCCCTTCCAACTTGGAATAATCTGTGATTCAGTGAAGAAAAAAAAAAAATGGTGTGAAATGTAAATTAAAACCCCAAATTGAGAAAGCATCCATATTTGGAAGACTATTTCAGTATACATTTGAAGTTAAATGTAGGCATAAATACTGTCCTGAACTACAATGATATTGAGCAAGTATTTAGCTGAGTGCCCAAAGGCAGAAAGCAGAAGAAATTATATGGTGAATGAGTAATAGTTAATATCTTAATTAATATTTAAATTAATTAGTCCCTAGCATCTACACCAATAAATTGAGGAAGTAACTATTTCCTCTGTATATTAGGATTTCCCCATACTCATTTATTTCTGTTCTGTGATGCCATTCAGTATCAATATTGTATTGATATATTGAGTATCAGTATACTCATTGACATTGTCACAAATTTTGTACAAATCTATTGAGTCATTCTGCATAGACAGAGCATTAATTGAAAGCGGCATTGAGTATGAGAGGGTGTGGTTTTGCTACCAGTTATACCTGTCAGCTCAAGAATTACAACCAGTTAGGAAAGAATGACCGGACAGGAGTGTTCAGGGAATCTGTGCACTAAGGAGGAAGCACCAAAAATATTTTTACAGAAGGAAACAAGATACATGTTCTTACACTGGTGGAGAATTGAGTTTTGAAAGCAGGAAATTTTAATGAATGAAAATGGATGAATGGAAATTAAGAAAATGGCTGTTTCATTCCCTTAACTATGACCTGCCCTGCACAAACATCTTTGTATATATCTGGTGCAAGACTTTCAGTTTCTTGAAGAATTAGCAGTACCGTAAGAATCATTTTCACCATCATCATTCAGCAGTAACAACAATTATAGAGTAGTAGGGAGGAGACTGAATCATGGTCCACAAATCTTTGTCTTCAGTGCTGCAGAAATACAAGGCTGTGAGTGAATGAGTGGATCAAGGAGAGCACACCTCCTGCTTAGCATCTCCTAACTCATTGTCACACCAAGTGACACCTTGGCCTAATGAAGATGAGCGTCTATATCTGGCCCTACTATGGCGTTATTTTGAGCTCTGTGCTTAAGTATCTCACTAAAACATATATTTTCTGTGGTTTTTGGTGAATGGAGCAAGAACTTCCTCAGCTAGCCAAGTGGTAGATACTGAAATACATAGACATCTATGGAATAGTCAGTCAACAGCCAAGAGCTTGTGACAGAGGAAGCAGTCTGGGACTGTATAATATTAATAGCCCCAAGTTGTCTTGGTCCTTATGCTGTTGTAAAAAAGGAGAAAGATAGGGGGTGTGATGCTGAGATCACATCTGGAGCTTCACTTTTGCAGGTACGTACTTAGACATATACAGAATCCTCCACAAGTACTGTCTTCAGACTAGTCAGTGAAATGTGAAACATGGAGGAGAATATTTCCATGAAAATACAAAAATCAGCCAAACAGTCCCTAACACACTTTACAATTAACTGAAAGTATCAGAACTTGGTTTATGGCAGTCAAATACTTGGATAATAATAATGCCTATATTCAGAATATTACTGCAAAACAGAAGTTTTGGAAAGCACTTATATCAGTTGCATTCTAATCCAAGTCATACTGTCTGGACACAGCAAAGGAGAGTGCTACTTTTCTTTCTCAGTGCCTTTAAACTTTGTTGTTGAGTTCTCTGTTTGCTGAGGACGATTTGCCTGCAGGAGTCTTTCCCATAGAAATACTTTCTGAATGAGACTGATGATTTCTTAAACTTCCTTCAGGTTCCTGTTCTACCCGCTGCTCTCAGCTGGACAGATGAAAGCGGAGCAAGGTGTAATAAATCTGTAGACAGGAGGTTATATGTTCAATTACGAGTTTGGAAATACACATCAGATTGTAGTGAATGAAGAGACATCAAGTTAAAAGCTCGGAGCATCATTAACTAGTGTCCTATAACTGAACTGATGAAAGTGGAGAGTAACACATCTGCACATGGAGGGACATGTTCTTCTGGCTTAACTATATATATATACATATATATATATATATATACACACACACACACACCCCTTTTGTTTGCTGTATAACTGGCCAAACCTGGCTGAACATGTGGGGCCTGGTTAAAATACAGCTGTAATAATAACATTGGCATCCTCATTTTTGTAAATAGTGTCATGACTAAAGATGACAAGCAGTTGGCATTTCTGTCTCATGACTCCTCTGCAAAATACCATTCTGTAGAAGATCTGGTGCTGCTGTCAACCACTTCCTTTGGGCTCTTCTAAGTTTGTTTTATCTTATTGAGAAAAATACCATACTTTTTAAAGAAAAACATGACACTCATCTGCTGTCCTGGAAATATCTATAGGCCCTGGCTGATAAAAGATTGACAATGTATTATATTGTGACTAATGGATGTTCAAGAGGTAAATTATCATTATTCTGTGTTCTACAGTACAAATTTTCACTCCAGTGATTTTCAATGTATTGCATTTCAAAGCTCTCCAAAACTGTCAGGTCAGGGTGCAAGTACTAATACAAATTACTCCATCGAATCTGAGACAAAAAGGGAAAATGGGGTATTTTGGCTACTTGATGACTTCTGAGGGGGTTTGGGTCAAATTTTAAGGGGGACAAGAGGTATCAAACCTGGTTTGCTGTGAAATTCATGAGTTACTCTGCTGATTTAGCTATTTTCAAGAAATGGTGGTAACTCTGGGGGAATGCATTCGTGGTTACTTAGCACAGCCAGAGACTTTCACTGGCATGTCTCTGTCTCCAAAGCTTTGCCAAAAGTCTGAAGGGCCCTATGGTGATCACCAAGTGTCTGACAGGCCTTGGCAAGTTCCCCTAATTAACTTGAAGGCCCTTGCAAAGCCTCTGTGCCTTATAATGAGTCCAGTCAACATTTAAAGTCATGTTGTGAAGCAGATCTCCTCAGTTCCCAAAGGGGTTCCCGTTAATCTCCTCAGCCCTGTCGAGATCTTCAACTGGAGAGACTCTGACAGAGGGCAAATGCTGTAAGGAATTTCTAATCCTAAGAGGGACTCTTGCAGGGATCTGAGGTGGATCTGGTCAGGTTAACAGGGTTTATGAAAGCCCCAAGGGTAGTTTGGGGGCCTGGGGAAAGGAAAAAAATGAAAAAAACCCAAACTTTGGATCCAGTTGTAGTAAGCAGGAGCCCAAGATATGCTAATTAACACAGCTGCCATCAAGGATGTAATCTAATTTGCATACTTGGTAGTGAATAAATGCTTCCATATGGCAGAGTACCAACATTTTTCCTTGACAACTTTATCAAAAAGCTAATGGAATTTGCATGCAAAAGAAAACTTTTTCCAGCTTGACTGAAGATAACAAACCCAGTAAAGGAAGTGAGAGAAATGCAGGGGGAAAAGGTCTTGTTCAAGAAAAATAGATATTAACAAGCTCAGAAATTATGTTTTAAGCATTTTGCTAATGTTCCCCAACTAACTTTAGCTGTTTCCTCATCTCCTTGTCCCGACCAAATCCATGAAATGGCCTTACGCTTGTACATCCTGTACATTC
Source organism: Margarornis squamiger (assembly GCA_035222235.1). NCBI lineage: Eukaryota > Metazoa > Chordata > Aves > Passeriformes > Furnariidae > Margarornis > Margarornis squamiger. The sequence continues at coordinate 50,639,121 of JAWWTY010000106.1, forward strand.
ACCACTGCCAACATGAGGCAGATGCTCACATTCTCAGGTGCCCAAAATGAGCCAGATGCTCAGATGCTGTACTACTGGACTTCCTGATGCGTGTAAGCCCACAAATCCATCCCTGCCTTCAGAGTCCTGGACTAGCACATGATTCACTGTGTGTGGCAGCAGAGCTCCCCATAGTGCACGAGAGCATTGCAGACTGTCTCAACAGCCATGTCATCTTCCTGGTACAGGGCATCTCTCTTAGTCAAATGGGTGACTTCCAAAACCCTGTGCATACGTCTCATTCAGCTAGATGAAACAACTTTTTTTGACCATAGCAACTGCTGTTGAAGGTGGCCCTCAATGATGGGCCACACAATGGACCACACTGCTCTGAAGTGGCTCCAGTTTTTGAGGGGAGCTATGGATCCCTGTGTTGGAAATGTTTGTCTGATCAATCACAGGCTGACCACTGAAGTGGCCACTGTGTCATCTCTGGACATCAGAGATCTTAGCCAAAATCAGCAAGGTAACTTAAGACTGAAGATACTGATTCAGGGGAGCACTTTTCCCTGTGAATGACTGCTTTTCACACTAAAACAGAAAGTGGTGGTTTGGAAAGTTGCAAACTCACCTGACCATGTGCAATCTCCAGCCTTTCAGACACTTGTTGCACTTCCTGAAGGGAAAACAGAAAACATTAGTGGCATGTTCTGAAAAAATCCACAAATCAAATTCTGCCCCCATGGGCTTTCCCAAAAGTGGGTGCCCCCTGTTAGGAGGATATTGGGCTCTCAGGGATCTTCAACAGCTTTTTCTTTTGAGATCTTTGCCTGGAACAGGGCTGCCTGAGAAATGACTACTCTATTTGTTGTGTAAGGCCCTTCACTATGGTCTTAAAAAAAGAAATTGGAATTATTGGACATGTCTGTCGATAAGTTATTCATAAGGTGTCTGTAAGTGGTCAAGAATAAGAACTTCACACTGATATGTCCAATACACGCACAAACAAAATAATGTATCTGGGTAAACCAAACACAGGGCTAAATGATCTATCAAGCAGTAAACTGAGCTGAGTTTAAACATACCTGTATAAGGAGCCATACAATTGCTGTTAATCAGATTATAGAAATTTTCCCAACCAAAATGTAGTAAGAATGTTTATACATGTGCTTATCCATAGATTTTTGTGTTGTCTCACTCAGACTTCATGCTTGAACACATTGCTGGGATGCAAGCCAGAGCGCAAGGCAGCTAGTGAGTATCAAGCTTAGTCTAGTCATCATTCTCCTTTTGTACTCATTCTGATCAATCAGGAAACAGATATTTCAATAATCCTCCACTGGGCAGCTGAGTTAAGGTCTCACAGGTAGCCTTACCTCATCTAAGTTCTCTCTCCGTTTTTCTCAGAAAAATCTTTGTTGCCAAAGGAGAAGAGAAACAGACTTATTCATATATAAAAACATCAAAAATTCAGTGTTGAAACTCAAGGAAAATGGAAAATTGCTATATAGTTATAGATTTTATAAAACAGGACCATGCTTGGAGAATTGATTTTCAGCCTTGCTTGTAGATTCCACTTTCAAAAGTCTTTAAAAAATCTCTTTTGTTGAAATAGTTGAAATTTCATCACAAGTATGATTCCAGCTGAGCAAAATTTTTGTGTTCTTTTTGTTCTGGTTGGTTGTTGTCATTGGTGTCATGTAGGTACTGTGTGAATTTGGTTTTGTTTATGAATATTCCAGAAAGTAGTTCAAAATGTTCATTGGAAACCAAAATTTGCACTGGAAGGAGTGGATTAGCAGGGAGGTAGCAAGTCTCGTGACATTCAATTGTAGCAATATTGCATTTTTAGAACACTGGAAGGTTTTATTTCAACAAGGTCTGAGCACTTCATTTTGACTTTCAACTATTGACTTATTTAGTAGTTTTATTTTTAACGTCAGCTCAGTGACAAAAATATGGAAGCTGAAGAAAAGGAAACCTACATTTTTAGGATATTTGATTTCAGATGGATCATACTGATGCCTTTCAAAGCAGATATAATTTCTCTTTTGTGATACTTACATTTTTGTTTTGTCTGTCGTTTTTCTCACAGAGGATGCATTTAGGATGAAAAGGAATTCTGCAATATTAGAAACTCTCTGTGAAAGGGAAATTCTGAAAATGGGATTTCTTTAAAACTCCTCTAGCAGGTCTGAACTACAGCAGCAAAATTACTGTCTATGTTAACTGGCACTGATACAATCTCGCTTTCCACTGACCAGTGCAGGATTTTTTCTGCATAGGATTGATACATACACCAGCTTCTTGACATATGTGAAAACTGGAGTGCTGGAATGCACCCTGTCACCAGTTTCCTTTGGCAGCAGTGCCACACAGTCATGAGTAACACGCATCCCCTCTGACAGGCAGCTGATATGCCTGGAAGGGACCCCTGCCCTGGCTAAGGCAGGTGGAATGCAAGGCCAGTTGAGCTCACCAGCCCAGATTCTACTTAGAGTTTTTAACAGAAGTTGCTCTACAGGCAGGAGCACCCTGAGATAGCTGCTATGGAGAGCTTTCAGCTCTGCTCCATGGGCTCATCTTCAAGATTTCTGTTGAAATAAATCACTTGGGGTTGTAGTTGTGTGTTACCGAAACGTGGATGTGAACCAGCAAGGTGCCTCTACAAGTTACTACAAAGCTTCCAGAACTGTTTTCTGCCCAAAGTGGTGGGAACAGAATTATTTGGCCTCCATCATCATTGCCTCCTCTTTCCTCCATCCCTCCCATATCCTGCTGTTGGGACAAGGCTGCAGCCATAGCAGACCCCACGTTGCCTGGCTGCCTTCTCCCCATGCACATGAAGACAGCAGCAAATCTGGCTGATGCACTGGGATCTTTAGCTGGTCAAAAGCTTTTTCCTGCTACAGTGCAATGTCACTAAAGGTCATCTCCTCCTTGTTGCTAACACTGGCCAAGAGAAATCTAAATCGATCTTCGTAAAGGTGGAAATGCCAAACAAAATCCTGACACCAGGAGACAGCTGCACTTATATCTCCATCTTTCACCAGAGGTCAATTCACTGTGGTAAAGGCAGTTTCTGCTCTGTAGCCAGCACTCACTGCCTCAAACTAGAGCTGAAGAAACATCATCTGAGCCAGCACGGCCCTTATTTCTTTCATATCCCCCTTGTCAACAGTTTGAAAATGAGATGGCTAATTTTGTTCCTGACAAGAAAGGACGGATCATTTTCTCAGATGCTGCTATCAGCAGAGTCAGTGCTGGTACACTCTCTGAGGGAGTCCCCAAACTACAGGTTACTGGCAGGCAGACAAACGCTCGCTGACAGCCATTTGTGACCAACTATGAAACACCATCTGCTGTAGTTGGAGGGAAGGAACATATCCAGCAAGTGATACCACTGTGAGAAATGATTTTGTGTGTTGACACACAGCAGTCTTTAGACAGCCCCAAAGAATAAGCCTACTTTGTTTTTCCGGATTTGTGTATGGGGAAAAGAAACATTTACTCTTGTTGGGGGTCCATGGGTGAGAATTCCTGGGTTTATTTGTATTGAAGCCAGAAAAAGAAAGGGTTTGATATGTCCATATTATATTAACAGGTGTACTAAATACAACCATGAACTGAGCCAAATGCATCTTTAGCAATGTCCTGTTGGGGGGTGAAGCCCTATCTGATGGTTAAAACACCCACTCAAGAGTGAACCTGCCATGGACTTGCTTGTGACATTGGGCAACACCCATCCCTTCTCTCTACGGAATTGGGTCTCAGTTTTGAGGAACAGCAATAACAGTTTTTCTTCAGGTGACTGTAGCAAGGACTAGATAGTGTTTGTTCAGCCCTCTGAAATCCCTGTAGAAAGGGGATAAATACATTTTATTAAAGTTCAGAGACAAGTGTCTGCTTCTGAGGTTGTTAAGCAGACAAACACAAAGTCTTTACCTTCAGCATGTGGGGGTAAAAACAAAACAAGCAAAACAAAACAAAAGACATTTTCAGACTTGCAAAGACATTTTTGAAACATTAGGGTCATTTAAGCGGCTCAAGTGCAAAAAAAGTACCCATGTGTGTCCAAAGTGCTCTCGAAAAGCAAAAAACTTCCCTTGGTAACTAACACAGGCAGCAGATCTCAAAAGTTTCAGGAAAAGGGATGTTCAACTCCCTCACAGGAGGAAGGAATCTTACTTGCTCATTAGCATAAATAAGGCACGCAGCCAAAGGCATATGCCAGCTCTTCCCTCTCTGGTCAGAGAATGAGGCTTTCATTTTTAAGAGTCTTAATAGTTCTGTGTCTCATGATTAAGTAATGAGAGCTGGCATCCAAAGTATCTGAAGTTCAGCTGATCTTGCATTATCCTTGCAGGCCCTGGCAGACTATAAACCAAAATATTTTCAAGTTAAATATGCAAATGAAAGGAAAATTAAAAAAGATACATCTTAAAACTACAGTTCAATCTTAAAGCAGAGAAATATCAAATAATCATGACAGATTATCACCTTATTTCTTCGAATTCTAGTAAATTTTTTCAACACTGCCACATATCTAGATTCTTTTGTACTTTTATATGATTTTGTGTAGATATGTGTATATGTTTTACACCGCTTCTTTCAAATCCAGCCTGAATTTCTGTGAAATGGAAGTGATAGCGATGTTTGTCATCAGCTTGCAAGGATTAAATACAGTTTTACTGTAGAAATTCTTTCTGAAGGCTAACAGCAGATGTCTGGATTCAATCTCTTTAGGCCTGTATATATCACATATTATTGGCTGTGGGAGGGCTTGATCTAGGTACCCTGTTGAAGTCAGAAACACACAGTTGTGTGCAGTGTCGCCTCATATTGGAGCAGAAGGGTTTGGGCATCCCTCTGGGTCAGGGCTGGACCCAGAGGTACTCTGTGGAAGCTCCAATCCTGCATGCTTCCATGGCAGACAGGAACAGGGACCAGAAGAGAGGCTGTAGTAGGGCAGAGAAGGGGAGGCAAACCCACCTCCAGCATCCAGTGGGCAAGGCGATGGGAGCACGGCCAGACAGCAACAGGGGACAGAGAGAGAGAGTGGGATAGATGAGGGCTTTCAGGAAACCTTATTTATGATTTAAATATGCTGTCATTTGTCCCTGTGCAATATGAAAACCAAATCTAAACATTTGTCTGTAGAATCAGGTGATGACTGGCCCTCTACTGTCTCAAGGGGGGCAGGAAAATGGTCCATGCACCTGCCACCTAATTCAGTTTAAAACCTGACACATTTACCAAGAGTGGGCTGGCATAATGAACTTCATTCATGCTGTCAGTGGAGTCAATAACTTATCCCCAACTGCTTTTGTCTCCCTGGCGGCAGTGCCTCTGATCGGGCTGAGGTACTTATTCAAGTAAAATTTATTTTCAATTGCAGGCCATAATACTACTGGCACAAGCCTGGCTTTGACAGAAGCTTTTGCTCAAGGCTAAACTATTGTTAAAGTTTGTGCCCATTGTCCGGGGTCTTTGATCTGTCAAAGCTGCTTAACAAGCTGGTTAAAAACTGTTTCAAATAACAGGTGTGTCCTTTGAGGACACAGGGCCATTTTTCAACTTCTTTAAAAGACTAGTCCAGTAGCTGACTAAAATTTACATGCTGGTTGGTGGTGATATATGTAAAGCACTTTTAAAGCAAGAAATTCGATTTAGGGGTTTATTTCCCTGAACTTCCTTGTGGTTTGTTGTTGGTTTTGTTCTGTTTTGTGGTTTAGCTTTTTGGGATTTTTTTCTGAAGAAGTAAAAAGATTTACAAGGTGTTTCTCTGGAGCCTTGGAAGTATTTAGTAGAAAGATGATTGATATGCTAAATCTGCCTGCATCATTACAATGGCACCCAGTCACAGTAAAGAAGTGTTTGGAGCAGCAAACACCAGTGAACAGGGGAAAGCTTATGATGGAGAGGAGCAAAAGTGGGGTCACATGGGGCAGGCTTTGCTCCGGCAGGCTCATGTAGGGGGGACACTTCCCCTCCAGCTCAAGCCTGCCCTGGTGCAACTGTGCTGCCCCAGCCCACCCCTGCCCCTCCAGCTGACTCCTGGAGCTGCTGCTGATTCTGAGAGCCAGTAGCATGGTTAACATGTACAGGATCTGCGCTCACTACCCATAAAAACAAATTTCTGGGATAAGATCCTTATTGTATCTTCGGTACCCACTGTATACGCCAGGCCATTCATGCATGGTCAATGGCCTGAAAAAATTTCCTTTGAATGGTCCATATGTCAGCTATATTCTGTAGGACGTGCGAAAAATGGTTCCTCCCCTTCACATATGTTTGAAAACACAACTGAGGTCCTGAGAGAGTTAACTAGTTTTAACCCAATCCAGTTGTTTCTTTCCTGAAAAAAAAAAAGAAAAAAGAAAAAAAGGCAAATGTTGCCCATGGTCATTCTGAAATGCATGGAGCTGGCCTAAAAGTTTAGGGAAAAGGGGTAAAGGACACTCACTGTATGTGCATTGTGTGCGTGAGGGAGGGTATGAAAAGAAGGGGGGATAAACATGTTCAGGGTTGGGTTTCCCCCCACTTCGAATCAATTATGATTATCAAATTCTGGAGCTGCTGGTACTGGGATTTTGGTCCACACCAAGAATTTCTGTGCCTTTCCAAGTTCCAGTTGAGCGCATAAGTTGGGCAATAAATCAGTCACAACTTCTAAACCTGTATGTGCCTGCAAAGCCCTGCCAAAGGCCAAGGAGTGAATTGGTGTCATCAATGTGGTTAGAGGTGACTGGTACACCCCCAGACTGCTGACTGCAGGCTGCTGCACAGGTATCCCAGCTTGTGCCACAGAGGTACAGAGCCTCTGGGAGACTCCCTTGCCCCTGTAGCCAGATAGTTTTTGTTGTACAGTGTATCGAACATCTCTTTGTGGGCAGTCACTGCGGTCCTCAGTGCTGGCAGAGTGCAGAACCTCCGTGGGAGTGAGCTGTGCAGAGGAGGGGCAGAGAGCAATCTCACAAGCAGCTCTGCAGCCAGGCAGGCAGCATGAATAAAAAAATATGGTGTTTAGGAAACAGTTGCCCATCTCTGACCTGCAGAAATAAGCACCTTCAGCCAGTGAAGGCAAGGCCATCTTCAATAGAAAAAGAAGAGATGAAAGTTCCCCTTATACAGCAGACAAGCTCTGACACTTGTTCTCCTCCTTCCCCTGAGCTGCGCCCAGCAGCTCCCCTTGCTGGAGAAGCTCGCATACCTTGAGAGACGAGCACGACAAACTGAATTAGTTTTGCTTAAAAAGTGAGCCTGCTTCCTCGGCATATTTTTCTTAAACAATCCCACCTATACCAACAATGTGTCATCAGCTTGTTAGTTTAAGGAAGATGGTGAAGAAAACAAGCACTTTGTCAAGTGTAGTAGTTTTGTGAACATTCCTAAACTGAATCAATGAAAGAGAAAAAGCAAAGCTTTTCAAAAACCACTGAGCTATGCTCACCATTAGGATCATTACAACTGTTCAAGGATTACTTTGGCATGTGTCTGTGCCATCAATTAACTCAGAGGCTACGTTTAGAGCAATTCATTTTTGGCATTCAAATGTAGCCAGAAAGATGCGAGATAGAGGACAAACTCCTGTTGCAAGGCTGCAGCTACTGATCACTAAGCAAAGCTGTCTGTGACTTTACTGGATGAAGCATTAGCCCACTACATCATCTACAACATGCTTTCATGACCCCAGTGGCTGAGTCCATGTCTAAGGGCAGGTTAAAGGTCTCAATAAGAAAAAGACCTGTTACCGACCAGACAAATTAAGATGGGTTTTCACTTTCTCTATAATCTAGATTAAGACATTTGCTTCTCTGTGCAAATGAATGTAGAGAAGTCCACTATTCTCGGTTCTTCTCTGCATTTTTCTGATGTGAAATATTAAATGTGCTTGGTTTTAAAATCTGATTTTCCCTTACCCATTACATTCAGTGTGGTATCTCCAATGCAGTGTTGAAGCATAAAAATAGGGACTATTGTGGTCTCTCCAGTGAGAAGAGTATCAAAGACGGAAACAAGGGCAGTTGCATAATGACAAATGCTTTTGGGGAAAATATGAAAATTATTTATTAAGTATCCTAATGACTCTAAAGCACTTTAACATTACAACCCCCTTTAATATTATCATATAACTGTGACCTGCAAAGTAAAATAAGAAAATACTATGAAGTGGTGGATGTCCAGTAAGACCACCAGACTATTACAGGAGGGTATCTGTAGCTATTATTTGTCACTAACTGTTATTTATATTGCACATGATTCAACAGATGGTCAAGCAGATGCAATGGCAAGGTGAGACAACCACAGCAGTGAAGGCTGGAATAGAAGATGCTGCAGCTGGAAGAAGAGGGCTGCCCATGGAGAGAGATGGATGGAGCTGGTGGATGAGTGAGGGGATGAACAGGAGATGTTCAAGTGACTGAACCTGACAATCTCAAAGACAGGATCAGCTCCTGAATGTGCTGCTGACAGCCCTGCAAGATGCAAGACATGCTGGGCTCTTCATAAGGACAGACCAGGTAAAGGAGTCTGTCCCAGTATGACTAGCTGAAGTGCTGATATTGCACTTTCAGAAGGACTGTCCTTCTGCTGTATTACTGGGAACAGTTAACCCCAGAGATCTCAGGTAAAATCCATGTGAGCAGAAGTGAAGAAGCAGTCTGTGCTGATGTGATTCAAAGTATTTAGTTGTACTGCCTTTGCCTATAGGCAGGATTTTAGGCAGAAAGCTTGGACCCAAAGACACTGTAAAGAAGTGTCATGATTCAAAAGTGTGGATGGAATGCTGCCAAACTTATGAAATGCACCAGTGGGAAGAAAAAAACACTGCAACTTTTTAGGAAACACAATAAAAAAAGAGAAAAGTAAAGTTTTCTCTTTGGATCATAGCTTTGCATTGATAAGTTGAAATATGCTGAAACAAGTGAAGGATGGGGACACTAAGTGCAGCTTGCCTACTTTCAGCAGGTGAAAAGAAAAGGGGACTAGTTTCAGGGGAAAGCCCTAAGCTTCATATTCGATCTGTGTCTGAAACCACATCTCCACAAAGTATATGATCCTTACACAGCAGAAAGCAAAAGTCCTGTGCTTTCCCCATCTGCTTACAAATTTCGGAGTGGAAAAAGTAAGAGAGGCAGTATTGTGGATTCATTTTTCTTGGTGAAAATTTGATGATAGGTGAGGAAGGACTGTCGCTGGACATATGATGAATTCTGATACTGAGAACTATTTTATGTCTATATGTCATATTTATGAACTGATAAATTGTCTGTGGAATGTGCGTCCCCACTGCCATGGGCATCTTTTGCTCCGTGTTGATGAAAAAACAATGGAAGAAAGATTTCTTGCACATGGCACAGAAGTAGAAATAGACATTCTTTACAGATTCATAGTTCAATAAACCAATCATGCACAACTGGGAAAAGCTAAGCAGAAAAAGCCAAAGAGTGATGGAAGCAAATCAAATAATGGGGACCTCGATCAGTTAATAATTCTGATAAATACCTCACTTCAGAAAGAAAATGTATTCTCCTGGTAATATGGAGAGAAAGACAAACAGAAAGAGATGACAACAAGGGCAAAAGCTTGCTTTAAGGGAGAAAGACTGAGACTACATCTATACAAAACATGTCTGTGACCATTACTTAGCTCTGAAGCCAACTGGCACACACTGGCGTGTGTCCACATTATTAAATTCTTGCTTTCCAGGCAGTGTGGCTGAACACAAATTGCCTGCTGGGATTGGCCTTTGGCCTATGCTATGCCCAAATCATGCCTAGGAAATGTTCAGGGGAGAGCTGGCTGTCTGAAGCCAAAACATGCCAGGAACTGTTGTAACAATTTGACTCTGTAAGTAATGGAGCTACAGTGCCTGAGAATATTATGTGGGACTGGTTGATTTACTAGGAGAGATGAAGTCTATGATGCTAGCTTGGAATGGAAATCTTGGACATCTTATAGAAACCTGAGAAATGGAAAGCCATAGAGCACCCAACAGACACAAGAGCATGATGATGTGAGAGAGGCAGGCATCTACAGATGCACTGAAGTGGCATAAGAAAAACCTTATATCCTGGCAGAAGTAATGGAAGACATGACACTGTGGAGATGTACATTTTCACCTCTGGAAAGGGCAAAGAGGCTGTGCTGCAGAGTCTAGGGAACGACAAACAACAGAAAGAGTCACAAGCTTTGGAAAGACTGTGCTCAAGTGCTTTTGTAGAGTATACCTCATCCTGCTTCAAATCTGAACACTCCTAAGCCTTCCAAAGGTGAGAAAGAAAAATGGGTGCATGCACTGATTACAGATACGGTCTTCAGGTCATGAGGAGCAGGCAGCCTAGAGGCCTGTGTCGACTGAAGCCTGCTCAGAAAGCACTCCCCGAAACACACGGAGCTCCTCTAACCTAGAAACTACTGCATCCACCTCCCATTGAAGCCTTCAGATCCATCTCATTTAGGTCTTTTACCAATTTATGTGACTCAAAGGCATTCAGACACTGGTAACGATCCGGGCCTTTGCATGGAATACAAAACTACACACATGGCTTCCATGGTTTCTAGCCCTGGCAGGTCTGTTTCTGATGTATCTGTAGCCTGTTATAAGTGTTAGCACTTAAATGCTGTGGAGTGGTGTCGAAACTCAATTCTCAGTGTGCTCAAACAAACTTTAATCCCACTCATGGTCACCACAATTGTGACTAATTTCTGTCACTGTCACTTGCAGTTTTAGGAGGAAAGACAAGTGCTGAAGCTGGGGATGGAATCTCTCAGAGCAGATGTTTCAAGCTGCCTTTCTCCTAGTGCCTGAAAATTCCCTTGCTGTGTGAAGATCTGACAGCACAGACCACAAAGTCCACTATGGCAAATTCCTCTGCAAAGCATGAGGTAGGAGAGCACAAGGGGCAAAGCGCATTTTTACTTGTCTGCTCCTATACAGCACTTAACAGATCTCTGTTTATCACAAAAAATAAAAAGTCTGTAAACAGGATGTTTTATGTGGTCACTTTATTGTTCTTCCTCTGACCCCATGGGTGAGGACTCACAACTCCCTCAGGTAAAAGGTCAGATTTTGTTCCTATTGTGAAATTTGTTCTTTGCTTTTTAAAAAATTCAAGTGAAATATCATGTTTTTCAGAAAGCCACGTAACACTCTGCAGCTGAAAACCAGCAAAGTAGCACCTGGTGCATGACAGTCAGAGCCACTGGATAGAAAACAATTAAAACAAAAGGGAAATGCATTAAAAAAAAAATAAGAAAAAAAAAAAGAAAAAAGTACACCCCTCCCACCCCCACCCCCAAAAAAAGCCCACAAAAAGTAGGTATGCAGAAAGGTCATTTAGCATTGTCAAAAACAGAATGCATTTTTTATAACACAAACATCAACTTTATATTAGCGAATGATTAGTAAAATATTTCCTCTGGTGATGTAACTAAGGCACTATCACATCCTCATCTCCATCCCTGACATGGGACACGGTTTTCTGGAAGTGACACAAGTATTCAGAAACCACAGCTCCTTCTCTGCCATTTTTTGAGATTGACTGGCCTGTATTTAGATCTGTCTTTGAGAACAATGCATGTGATACTATAAAAATAAAAGGAAGCCCCTTTTGAAGAACTACTTGTTCTTTATTATAACAGAATGCCTATCCAATGATCATGAAACTCTACACACTGATATTTAAACACTAATAAACCTTCCTTTCATCTAGTTGGTCTAGATGACAACTCAGAGTAGTATAATATTACTGGCTAATGCTCCTGTTGCTACCTACTGTAACCAGGAGCTTTTGTGGTTCAACTCTGCTATCTCTGCTTTAAAAACTGAGTCTTACCTACTTTTATTAGCTTACAAGGCATGAGGACCAGGCCCTGTGCAAATCTATTTTAATGTCAACACTCTACATGTTTTTCAAGGGATCCATTAGTTTTTGAGTTATAGGTCTCCACAAATCATCTTCATCATAAATACTAAATTACTGCATTGCTTGTAGTTTTTTCCCTTGCCCATCTGGCAGACCTGGCTGTTCTGCCAGGTATCTTTCAAGATGTACACATCAACAGCAACAACACTTTGGGGGAAAACAAACAAACATAAAAATATTGAATTAAAATATTGATTTGCAGTTTTCTACCAAAGCTATATAAAACCTTCTCCTGAACCCACAAAAGCTTCAGGAGACTTTTGGGACCTAGGCGCAGATTTTGGTCGTGCAGTCTTAACTGATGATAATTGTATAAAGTTTTTCCTGTCAGCCATACTTTACCGTTCTGCAGCTGCACTGTCCTTACATGGGTGCCTACTTTGATATAATATCAAGAAAAAGGGTTGGTTTCAACTTCAGAAGAGGGAGATGGAGGGCATGAGAAGGAAAATGTGTTGGGTTAAGCAGGCTACAGGCACTTCCATTCACCCTTTTAGTGTCTTCAGCTCAGTGTCTCCTACTCAGCAATTGTTCAATGCACAAAAGGGAGGACAGCTACAGCTACAGCTCCATGAAAGACTGTATCACCTCCCTGATGTGATGTAAGATTCATAGTTCCTCTTTGTTTCATTCATTTGACCCTAAAACCTTTTTAATCAACCTGATTAGTTGAAAAAGCAGAAAATGCAAAATTATCAAAAATTAAACAAAAACAAAGCTTCTTTGTTTAAAAAGTGGTTAAGCAACCAGAGGAAGATCCTTCTGTAAATGTTGGTTTTGTTTTGGTTTGGTTTTGGGGGTTTTTTTTGTTTGTTTGTTTTTTTCTTTCGTCAAAGTGTAGCTTTTTATTCAAAAGGTTCTATAATACAGTTTTATTTTTTGGAGACTATTTCATTCTTGCCCTGTTTCCCTATTCAAAATCCACTATGGCACTTAAGGGCCTAGTTTAGTGGTGGACTTGGCAATGTTAGGTTTAAGATTGGACTCAATGGTCTTAAATAACTTTTAAAACCTAAATGTTTGTATGATTCTAAGGCTCAATTCAGCCACCTAAACACAGGTATTTACTGATTCTGAGATGCTTTAAGTTTTCTCACCTGACTTCTGCTGGTCCAGTAAAATATGAATGTTCAGTGGGTTCTGGGTCATTTTTGGCCGTACAGTTTGGATGTCACAAGGTATTTCTAATGAAACTGAATGCAAAGCAACAAACTCAAATCCTTAAATTTCACAGAACTTTAGTGAAAGATGTCTGCTTACAGTTTAGTATTTAGCTAGCACTTAGCTACAAGTTTGCTGTTTCCATTTCAGACCTGAGAATGGGTTTGTGTACCTCCAAAGTGACCATTTTCCCCAACAATATTACTACATCTAGTAAAGGATTATACTGCCCTTCTCAATCTTGCCCCTGTGTTTTCCCTGGCAGCAGCACAATGTCATCTTGTGACTACACTTTCCAGCTCAAATACATGCCTACCTGTTCCTGCAGGAGGGAAAATGGAGCTGCAAAGAATAGAAAATACAAAATAAAACTTTTTGTGTAGGAGAAAATAGGAAAATACAAAAGAAATTTGGAGGGAGGCAGAGCAAGACACATGCATTTTAAGAGGCACAAATCCTTACTAGTTTTGCTTGGAGAGTAAAGCCCCAATCAGGGCAGCTGGGCAGTCTGCCTGGGGTCTGGACCTGGGGCAGAGGGTAGCAACCAATTTAAAAAATTGCTTTTTTTCCCATATTACCCTCTTTTCCCCCTCTGTGACTTCAAAGAAAAATGATTTGCTCATTTGGTAATAACTGATGGAGACCGTGAATTACTAAGCAAGACCCCCAGCCCAGTGTTTATCTCCTTGCCAATAAATCTCTAAACTGAAGCAATGAAGCTAAGTACTGCTGCTATTTCTGCATTTTATTTCCATATTAATCAAAACACAAGCCAACCTCCACCTCCTCCCTGGCCCTGTAAGGGTGGGGAAGAGATGCCCTGTGAAGGGACGGTCTGGGTTGGACTTACTAGGTGGGGGGTCTGGTGGGATGGGAGAGTGGAGGAGAAAAGGAACCCCACAACTTAGAGAGTTGAATCAAACACCCAGTGTCTGGGGGACTGGTGTCAAATTTGTGGCAGAACCCTGGAGGTGTGGGCAGCGGGATCACACCTCATGGGGACTAGGAAACCCTAGGAAAGGAGGGAAAGCTGCTTCCCCCGAGACTAGCAGCAGCACCTGCCTTCTCCACAGCACGGCTGTGTTGGGACCAAGTGGACAGCAAGGTGATGCACAAGTGAAAACGAATGGTGTCCACCAGCCTTGGATATATTTATATTATATTTATGTTTACATTTATATTTATATGATCTGTGTGTGTACACGTGTATGTATCTTATATATGTGCATACAAACATTACTCACTTTTGTGGTGAAAATGAAAGGAGTTTCCTGAGAGTACCAAGCTCACGTCTATCTCCAGAGAAGCATGCCTAGTCAAACTGTCCTGTGCCATGATGACCCATGCTGTACCATGCCCTGCCTGCCCCGGCCCTGCAACCCGATTGCTAGACAGGGACGAGCCCACAGGATGGGTGCTGCCAGTCTCTGCCACTACAGGATCTTCTCTGCTTTCCTATTTCTATCCCTCAACTCCCTCCTGCCCCACTTCTTTTTTTTTTTTCTTTTTTTTTTTTTTTTTTTATTTATTTTGTTTTATTTTATTTATTTCTCAGGTGTTTTTGTGGAGTTAAACCCTCCCAAAGAAAACCCCACCCTTCCCTCTGCATGGGTAGTTTCTCCAGAAGTTGTTCCATTGCTGGTTGTTTCTTTTTTTCCGGGGAAGGAGAAGGGTGCAGAAGCCCGAGGAGAGGGCCAGAACACAGAGAGAGACTTCAATTTCTGTTGATTAGACCGAAGTTTCTTCCCCAGCAGAGAGCAGCCACTCTCTGAACGTGCCTTCTCGCCCGCAGCATCGTTACCTCCAAGTTGCCTCGTGTTTCCTCACCCGTCGAAAAGGAAAATGAAACAGCATCTGTTCGGATGCTCTTTCCTTTTCCCCTTCTCCACCGGTCAGAACGTGAAACCATGGAGGCGAGTCTGGCGTTTGACTCGCACCGCCTGGGACACGCTGCTGCGGCAGAGGAGCCGGGGAGACGCGACATTTGTCACCCCCTTTCCTGACGACTCGAAACTCTGCCTCAGCCTCATGCGGCTGCTCGGTCGCTTTTGCTGCGGAAAAGCGCGAAGCGGCCTGTGCACCCTTCACCCGCCCTTGCTCCGCGGCTGGAAAACAGCCCGGCGCTCCCGGGGAACGCGGGGCAGAGCCCGGGACGGCTCGGTGTGGCTGAGTGGGGACTAAAAGTCCCCAAAGAGCCCTTTTGCTGAGGCAAAGCGCCCTCCGTCTCCTGGAGAGAGGGGCCGACCGGCAGAGATGCTTTGTGGCGAGGCAGCACTGCAGGGGATAGCGGCAGGTCCTGGACGGAGGGGTGACTTCGCCCTCCTCTCGGCTGCCATTTACAGCCCAGTCCCGTCGCAGGCTCGGCAAGCTGTTGGCAGCCGCAGCTGGGGTCAGCCTCAGCAGAAGCAGCCCCGACCAAGGCTGCCCCGCTCGCCCCACTCCGGGGGGAAGGATGCAGGGCCCGGGGTATCGCGGCTTTGTGCCCCAGCCGTGTCAGCCCTGCACAGGGGTGTGCGTCGGGGACAGCCGGGTCGGCTGAGGAGGGGCGGCAGGCCCCCGTCCAGACCGGCAGCCCGGTTTCCCCCGGCTTGTAGTTGCCCTCTCATCGCTTCCCCTCTGCCAGCAGCGCCGCCGGGGAGAAGGGGGACTGTGAGAGTGCCTCTGGCTGCCAGGGCCGGGCAGAGGCTCCAGTTCAGCCTCTCTTCCCGGGACGGGTGTCTGCGTCCTGCACAGAGCCCCGAGCACAGTTTCGACGGCCCCGGGTGGTCACCCCGCCGGCCCCCTCCTCAAGGACAGGCCCTCACGGAGCACAGGTTGCATCTCACACTCCCATGCCCACCCCCTGTCTTGCGCCCCCTCTCCGCACATCGCGAGACTCTCCGGGGGCAGGACATCCTTCCTGATGCCTTAGACTGGGGCGGGCGGGATAGCGGGCACGTCTGTGACTTGGTCAGAAGCGAAAAAACTCCTGTAAGGCAGAGGAATCGTGCACAGCTGAAAACTGAAAGGAGGGAAGGAAGGAGAGGGAGGGAGGAGAGGGAGAGAGGAAGGAAGGGAGGAAGGAAGGAGGGAGGGGGGAAAGGAACTGCATCATCTCTTGATCATCTTGCTGAATTATAGTAAGGTTTTACTTCAGCCTGGGAGTGACTTTTTTTACAACGTGATTGTTAGTTCAGTATGTTTTCGGGGCAAATACATATTCTTCTTTTCGTTTTCAAATGTTTGTGTATGCATGCCTGTGTTTTAACGCTGATTCAGGTGCTGCAGTATTGCACAGCCGGTTTACCAGCACGGATCACCCACAGGTGCCTTCCAAAGTTGTTTGGCGTTTCGGTTTAAATGCCCCACCTGTCCTTCCTCTGTCACTACTCAGCTTGCGAATGAGGGGGAGTCACCTTCTTCGTGTTTCTTCAGATCCTCCCAGGACATCCCCTTTGGCGTAAGGCAGGGGTCTGGCGGGGAGGTGCAGGACCCCGTTCCCGTGTGCGGAGCCGGAGGGCGCTTCTAGACGCCAGCCGCGCTCCCTCGACGATGCCGCAACCCATGGAGCACCGCCTTCCGGCGGGACAGAACGGGCTTTCCCAACCCTGTCCATTTAACAATTCCTTCCCGAAAAAGGGCTGACAGGTGGATCTCAAAAAACCCCCAAAAGTTATTGCCCATAAAAGCCCCAGCGCCCCTCCCCAGCGGTGCCCGCGGCCCGTCGTCCTGTCTGCGGGACCGGCCATCGCCAGCCCGGTGGAAAACTGCCGGAAGCTGCCCAGCAGCTCACACACAGCCGAGGACGTCGAGTTCGTGGCTGCTTCCGAGGCAGGGCGGCTGCCGAGCCGCACACGCGGATGTGCCGACCTCCCTCCGGCTGGGCCGGGGAAGTTCTGACGAAACCCAAAGTGATCAAATACGGCGCCTTTTTTCGGCGTCCAGTCCCGGACAAAAGCGAGGCAGTCAGCTTGGAATTAATTTTTTATTTTATTTGGAAATCTCATCCAGAAACACTGGTCAATAATAAATATATTGATAGTTATCAAGAATATATAAAAAATAAAGACACGGTGTTGTCTTTGAGGCTCCAACCGAAAACAAACAAACAAACGAACGAAATGAGTAATAACATTACTTCAAGCAAACTCCCAGGAAAACGTACCGAAAAGGAAATAAACGGCAATAAAGCTTCCTATTTAGTTATACAAGTCACCGATGTGGCAAGAGCTGACCCCGCATGCAAAACAAAACCATAGCAAAGCAAAAAAACCTAAAAACCCAAAACCAACCAAACAAACCAAAACCCCCAACAACAACAAAAGAAAACAAACCAGCAAACAGGATAAACCCAAAGTCAGCAAGAGAAATTAGAACCGCAGCCAGCTGAACTAGCACACTTCACCGAGAGCAGGAGATGGGAGATTTGGCAAAACATCCGCAGGACGGTCGTGCTGTGTTTTCCTCTTTTTTCTTTTTTTTTTTTTTTTTCTCTTTTCTTCACAGAGGGGAGAATAAAAAGTACCACCAACAAAAGCGCATCACAACCAAATTTAGGGGAAACAAAGAAACAAACAAACAAGAAACCACCCAACCACAAACCCTCAAACCACAAACCGTACTCGAAAACTTTAGTGAATTCTCTCGGAAGTCCCCGTTGCCAGGGAACCTGCCTATGACCGGTCCCCACGGGTGACATGCTGGAGTGGGAAGCATGCATGTACTCTCTGGGCTATCTTGGGATGCCGCTGCGCTGCCGCAGCCAGGTTTGGAGCGGGAAATTTCGGAGGTGTCGCCGTGCGAAAGGAAAGAAAGGAAAAGCCGGGAAAAAGAAAGGGGGAAAGCCCCAAACCGATCTCATCGTCTCTTGGTAGCTGCGAACACTACAATGACAACCATGTCTTTTTTTTTTTTTTCCTTTTACATAGATTTTAAGGAATCATTTACATTTGATTACCATCAGCGGCATTATTATTATTATTATCATTATTATTATTATCATTATCATTCTTTTTACAACAGGGACTTTTTTTTTTTCCAGTTAGTATAATAAGAAAACATCCCCCGAAGAGCCGGGTAGAACATTACCTTTGCAAGGTCCTTACTACACTAATCCCATGTTACAGTGGGGTCGGTGGGGCGGGGAGCAGCGGGGGCAGGTCCGTCAGCGGCCCGGGGGGCGCCGGCTGCAGCCCCCTCCCCGTCCATGGAAGCGCTGGCTCCGGCGCAGCCCCAGCGGCCGGGGAACCCCCGCCCAGTCACTTCAGGAGGTCCTTGGTCTCCCCCGAGATCCTGGCCATGTTGGACGCGGTGAGGGCTGAGAGGTGGGGCGGGGGAGGCATCTGGCAGATGGTGCAGGGGCACGGCAAGCCCGCCCAGTGTTGGAAGCCGCTGCCGAGCTGCAGGGCGGGGGGTGTCGAGGGGGTCTTGAGCAGGGAGTGAGGGGGCCGAATGGTGCCAATGGCCGGCAGGGAGGCGGAGAGGGAGGAGGAGGTGTTGGCGGAGGACAAGGCACTACCGAGGATGGGGTGCACCTGGTGCACAGTGCCGGCGGCGTGAGGCGGGTGCCCGGTGGAGTGTCCCACCGTGCCGCAGTGAAAGGCTGAGTGGTGCCCCCCGTAGATTTCCCCGACCAGCCTCTTCATCTCCTCCAGGGAGCTGGTGAGCATCAGGATATAGTTTCTGGCTAGGAGGAGGGTGGCGATTTTGGAGAGTTTTCTCACGGAAGGTCCGTGGGCGTAGGGCATCACCTCCCGCAGTCCGTCCATGGCGAGGTTGAGGTCGTGCATCCTCTTACGCTCCCGGCCGTTGATCTTCAGCCGCAGCTGCTGCAGATCCTGCTCCGAAAGCTGCTTCTTGATTTTGTACTTGCTGCCTTCCCCTCCGGCCTTGGAGCCGTTCCTGGTGAGGCCTTCGCCGGACATCTTCTGCACCAGGTCGTTCTGGGTGGAAGAGACAGAGTTGAGTCGGCTGTCTTGGTGGTGGTGATGATGGTGGTGGTGGTGGTGATCTCTCAGGTACATCTCATCCATGTCTGGCGAGGAAGCTCTGCTGGAGACAGAGCTGGAGTCAGAATTCATTGTATTCGGGCTTCTGAGCAAGAAACTCTTCCCTGTTCTGGAGGTGGCAGAACAAGACAACTCTCCTTCAAAAAGCAACAAAAACGAGGCGAAAAAGAAGTAAATGGACGGCAGGGTCTGCCAGCGAAGGGCTGGAAATGCTGGAGGAAGAGGAAAAATGCTCCTCTACAATCTCTCCTCTCTCTCCCCCCGGTTACTCAGCCTGTTTACAGGATGGCTAGTTAGTGTATGCTTGGACTAACCTCAGCCTGAAAAAGAGGGGCTTTTATAGAGCTGCAGCAGAGAGCAGAGACAAAAGGAGCCCTCCTATGTATAATGGTCTAGTTAGGATGACGTGCCATTATTCAGGGCGGTGCGCTTTGACTGTCCCATTTAGCAAGGACCCCTATTCATATTCATTGTGGTGCCACCCGGGACACCTCAGCCACGGACCATCAGGAGTCAAGGAGACACAAAACCCCTCTGATTGACACCGCACACTCATCGCTCCGTGTGCGCGCCTTCTCCTCCCCCGTCCCCTCATTTCCAATATAAAACCTCATCCCGTCTACAGTAGGAAGGCAGGGGGCTGCGAGGGGCTGCGCGCCTGCTCGGGGCCGTCCAGGAAACCTCAGTCGCGGGCGGCAGCGGGCAGAAGCCGCCTGGGGAAGTCCCCCCGCCACGGCGGGAGTGAGTGGGGGACGTCGGTCTCCCCCGTCCTATAGCATGCCAGGCTCCAACCGCGGCTCCCCGCTTTGTTTGCCTTTCCCTCCCTCCTCCACTGTCCCCCCCCGGCCAGGGTGTGTGGTGCGGCACCGGCTGGCCCTCTCCTGGGCGGGTTGGCCGCAACTGCCTCGTACCTGGGTCGCCGCTTTGTTTAAATGAGCGATGATGACTCGGGCAGCCGCCGCGGGAAGATGCTGGCTGGGAAACCCTCCTCCCCCCGGGCCAGTGACTCCCTTTAAATAAACGGGGAAGGCGAGGGTGCGCTGGCAAGCCGGTGTGCTTGGCTGCGGGAGGGGGGCCGGCAGCCCCCGCTGTGGGGGCTCCGCTGGCCGCGGGCTCCGGCGGGAGGGCGGCGCGGCGGGGCGGCCGGAGCGGCCGTCGGCGGGACCGAGAGGGCCGGGAAGGGAATCAGCTCGGGGGGCAGCGCTGCAAACATGCCCAGGCGTTCGCGCCAGTAAGTAGATGGGTCCCGGTCCCGGGCCCCGGCCGCAGCCGGCGGTGGCGCGGAGAAGGGAGGGGGTGCGTGGGGTTGGGCTGGTGGGAGCTCGGCCGGGCAAGGCGGGCGGGGTGACACCTCCCCAGTTCTCGGCTGAGCCTCTTCTCTGCCTCTGTCCCGGGTGAGGACTGAGCCGGCGTGGCCGCCTTGCGGGGTCTGCCGGTCTGGGAAGGTGAGAATTCCCCCGCGGGGATGGCGGCGGGAGCAGCCTGCGTGCCCAGGGAAGGGCGTGTGGTCCCCCATCGGATCTTCCCAGCCCCCGGCGGTGCGTACGCGGTGAGTGCGGGGCTGCCAGCCAGGACCCGGCGGGATCCAAAGGAGTCAGACGGGCCCTGGAACTCCCGGAGCCGGCCCTGGTGCCCCGCATTCGTGTGCGAAACCAAAGGTCCACTTTCCAAAAGGCACTTAGGGCCCGGAAGAAATCTCCTTGGCGGGACCTCGCTGCTCCAGTGTCCAGGCCCCGAGGAGGGGAAGAATCAGGAAAAGAGGGATATTGTCGTCCGACTGAGTCTAACTGCGGTTAATCTGCTGATCAAAATGAAAGCCTTCTGGTTGCAGCACTGTCGGTAAATCCTGCAGTGAGAAGGAGAAGGAGAAGGAGAAGGAGAAGGAGAAGGAGAAGGAGAAGGAGAAGGAGAAGGAGAAGGAGAAGAGAAGAGAAGAGAAGAGAAGAGAAGAGAAGAGAAGAGAAGAGAAGAGAAGAGAAGAGAAGAGAAGAGAA
>JAWWTY010000106.1:50660271-50671690 GCA_035222235.1 Margarornis squamiger
AGAAAAGAAAAGAAAAGAAAAGAAAAGAAAAGAAAAGAAAAGAAAAGAAAAGAAAAGAAAAGAGAAAAAAGAAAAGATGTAGGAGTGGGACTTGGGCTTTATCCGCTTCCACCGCGAAAGCCATAAACCCACTCAGACTTTTCCTCAGCTGACAAGTTTCCCGGACATACAGGCAGGAAACTTGGCCTGGCCCGGAGCCGACGGCGCTGCCGGTCTCCTCATCCCGCGGTGCCGCTCTCCGGATGGCTCCCGGGGGCTGCCCGCTCCTCCCTCAGTCCTTTTCTCCCGTAGAGCTGGGGTGAGGCAAATGAACACAATTTGATACGGTGACGGCGGCAGCGGCAGAAAACCGCGCAGGATCCGGAGAAAGAAACCCGGCCCCGGGGCTGGAGGCTGCCCGGGGGACGAGAGCTGCCCACCCCTCGTCCCCGCGTCCGCCGCTCCGGAGCAGACGCGCAGTTCGGTTTCGGGAAGTTCAGGTCCGACCGGGACAGAGAAGAGGAAGGCGAAAAAATGCCGTCGGGGGAAGCAACAGGAGGGGTCCCATCCTCACCTCCGCCAGGGCGGGATGCTCCGACGAGTCCCGCTCCACTCCAGGCTTGGGGTTTCATTGGGATTGGGGCCGGTGGGCGATGCCGGACTACGGAGCCGCCGGTGCACCGCGGAGAAGAGAGGGGGAGGCGCTGGGACGGGAAGTAAAGGTCGGCTCGTCACTCCAAGGAATATTACTACTAATTTTCTCTCCCCTTTCTCGGCGATGTCGCTGCTCCCCAACGCCCCCGTCTTGGCTATGCGGGCCAGTCCCACCTGCGCTGCCGCAACATTCCCCTCAAGGGACGGGGCAGCTGGGTTCGGCTCCGCTCGGGGTCGCCTTAGGGCAAAGGAAGGATTTGGAAAAGTTACGCGAGGTTAAATCGCGGGCATAGGGAGCCTCGCCAGGGCAGTCGTTTCGGAAATGGGCAGCACTGTTCCAGCACGATTGCTGGAACACACGCACATTGCCTGGCGCGTCCAGCCTCCCCTGCTGCTTTCCTTTGCCGCTTTTACTTTGATGATGCCGGAGCGAGATAGAGGAAGAAAAAGAAAGAAAGTGCAAGAAAGAGAGAAAGAAAGAGAAAGAGAGAGAAAGAAAGAGAGAGAGAGACGAAAAAGAGAAAGAAAAGAAAGAAAAGAAAGAAAAGAAAGAAAAGAAAGAAAGAAGGAAAGAAGGAAAGAAGGAAAGGAAGAAGGAAAGGAAGAAGGAAAGGAAGAAAGAAAGAAAGGAAGGAAGAAAGAAAGAAAGAAAGAAAGAAAGAAAGAAAGAAAGAAAGAAAGAAAGAAAGAAAGAAAGAAAGAAAGAAAGAAAAGAAAGAAAGAAGAAAAAAGAAAAAGAAAGGAAAAAAGAAGGAAGTATTGAGGCAAAAAGGAGAAAAAGGCAAAGTCGTGGGAAGTGCCACTCGTGGGCGCAGCCACACGGGAGACCTGCCCGAACACTTTCCGGCTGAGCAGGCGGAGAGCGGCGGGGCCGTCCCGTCCCGACGGTGGGCGGTGGGTGCCTTTGGCGGGCGGGGGTCCGCGCTGCCCCGGGATGGGCTGGCTGCGCTCGCCGCTGTCTCTCCCCGCCGGACAAGTGCCCGCCATCCCCCCGGACAGTGGCATTCCGGATAGGCCTGCGGGGAAACTCCGGGTGTGCCGCTGTCCAGGTTCAGTCAACAGCGAAACTGTCCCCGACGGCACAGCAACGAAATTAACTGCCGGGAGTCAGAAAATCAAATATTTTCCCATTCGGGGAGTCGGAGAGGGTGAAAAATGCGACTGAGTGGTAGCTCCGTCAAATTAACATGCTCTCTCCCACCTTTTAATTCTTATTTTTTTAAGGGCAGATAGATTTGGTGAGGAAGGGAAACGTGCTTCCTCTGGAAAGACAAACTGCCCGGGAGGACTCATTGCGGGAGCGTCCCGTCCCGCACAGTGCCGGCACCGGGCAGGACCGTGAGAGATGCAACCTGCTACTTACCCAGTGGCGGCTCACGGGACAGATTTTTGTTTGAGGGGCTACTACGAATGGAAATTATGAGTTTTCAAATATTGGATTTTAGTTAATGGATGCACTTCAGGGCAGTGCCCGATTTTGAATTCTCATAGAGTTTGGTGTGGAAACTGGATGAATTTTCCTCTTGTGTGGCATTACTGTGACAGAATATTAAATCTTGTGCTTTCTTTGATTTTATTGACCTGGCCGGCAACACAGAATCTGATTCATGATATGAAAACTGTTTACATCAGTATTATGTGGTTTATTTTGAGGTTTAATAGAAGCCTACTCATTTTTATGGTTTATTGCTATTAGTTTTCACTATGTCTGCTTGCTTTTAATTTAATTTGGACATTCGACAATCGTGCTTTCAGTATAAAAATAGTTATAACTGTTAGCACTATAGTAAGGTAGTTGTTCATGCTATCGAAGAAGCCCAGATCACTCCACCACAAAAAAAGCTCTCGGCTATATCTCCATGAGTCGAGTGCTGCTACGAAAGGGTCGTGCATAAAGCTGAAATTTGGTTGTTTCTAAACTGTGTTCATTTTATTTTAGAGAGGACAGCTGAGATTCCCTAACTGCATGCTGGTTTTGCTCAAGATATACTAATGGATTTCATTTAGATTGACTGTATAATTCAGATTGATAGCATCTTGTCATCTGACACTTCGGCGATGCCGAAGTGGCTGGAATACTATTTTGGTTCTTGTGTTTACCATGGATTTGCTTTCCAATTGTAGGGCAATATGAGGGCAGTGACTGGAAAAGGAAAAGAAGGCTGTACTGTGCTGCTGTAGTCAAATTCTGCAGTCAGATAGAGCCAGAGCTAATATTCCTCTACCTGGATACAAAAAAATTCTACTTTGTTTCTATAATTTTAAGTTTTTTGGTAGTAAGGGGTCAGGACCCTGTTTTTAAGCATGAAACTGGAGCCCTTACTCATATCTTTGAAGTATCCTGTGAAAGACGACAGGATCGAGTCTGTATCAAACACTGCTTCTAGGAGAATATAACCTTAAAGGACATAACTGGCAGGCATTCCAGTGTAGTTAATTAAGGATGGCATTTTATTTTTTGTATTTAAATACTGGTTTGAAAAACTTCTGGAAAAAAATTGTCTCAAAACCTTAGTAATAAAATCTAAATGTCAAAGACTAATTAATTAGACATGTGCAAAGCACTAATCCTCTGATATATGGCATTTGCTACCAAAAGCAGGAAAACAGTTTCCACAAATAATAAACACCACTTAATCAACAATTTACATTTAATTCCTTTTTTCTTTTTTTTTTTCTATAGTGAATGCACCTGAAACCTGAATTTTATACAGAAAAAAGATTCTAGAAAATCAGTTTGAATATTTCTACAGCTATCAGACATGCCATGGTGTTAGCCAACTTTGAAATATTTTTCCGATTTTTGGAATTTCAGAAAAACCCTCGACCTGTCAATATTGTTGAATAGGCATCCATTAAATAGTTTATTTTTAGGTTGTTGGTAAGACTTGCACTACCTCTAAAATACAACCACAGAGCTGAGACTGTGATACACGTTTCCCATATGCAGAGCTCAAGCACTGGGGCACATTTCAGACATCCCGAATGGGCTAAACCTGACATTCCTGGCAAACAAACTTGTCACATCCTTGGGAATCATGGCTGGCTTATCAGTGTTGAAAGATGATAATGCTGCTCAAAGGCTTGTATTTATTTTCTCTTTTGCCTTTATGTTGTGGCTCATATTCATACCTAAAATTTTAATATTTTCAAATGTGCAGGTTATTTTTTTTTTCATTTCTGGCCTTTCACATCACTCGCGATTGTTTGCATTCTTATTACTGTGAACTTTCTCCATCTATTGCACTTAATACCGAAACTCACACATTGACTTTTAAGAACCCTCTCCCTCCCTGCTTTAGTACATAGTTGATGATTACCATGTTAGTCTTGAAGTCACATAGGCTATTTAAATATCAGCTATAAACAGAGTGGGAGATGGACAGCAAGTACAGGAGAGCTCCCCCCAAATACTCCCCATTAGAAAACGCTGAAGAGCTGCTGTTCAATAAGCTTCTCAAATATTTACAGTTGTCTCAGGTCAGAGTGAAAATGTCGGTGTTGTAACAACTAAAAATTGAAATGCTTTGCCATCTCAGAAACAAATGAATTTAACACAATTTAGTTTTCATAACTGTAGTGAAAACAAATGAAGTCATAGAAATGATTGAATAATTCTTCCACTACACATTTGAAAGCATGGAAGACTCACTAAAGAGGAAAAAAAA
Organism: Margarornis squamiger; assembly: GCA_035222235.1. Lineage (NCBI taxonomy): Eukaryota > Metazoa > Chordata > Aves > Passeriformes > Furnariidae > Margarornis > Margarornis squamiger. Next base: position 50,664,573 of record JAWWTY010000106.1, read on the forward strand.
AAATCCTTGTCTCATTTTGTATCTCAATTTTAAACAATGCATGTTTCCAGTGAATATTTACAGGTTGATAATAGGCTAGTACAAATTCTAGAAGACACAACAAAAATTATCTGCAGTCTATTCACAAACCTTTGCCATGTCTCAGTGTTTGGGGATGGGCGTATAGACTGCCTTCACCACCCTTGAATAGAAGTCTATTGTGTGGGCTTGTTCCATTGGGATCAATGGGACTACATGTGCAATGAGATGCTAATGAACACCAGAAACGATGGTAAAATCTGGCCTGGCTAAGGCATAAGGCTGTTTTTATAAATCACTTCTGAGTCTCTTGCTGTACTTCTTTCAGCTGAGCTGTTGAAACTTCAAATGCTCAGGGAGGCTTTACTATACAAAGTAAGTTTTTGCATCATTTAAATCACATTTTCCCACCCTTACAGCAGGAATCATTCTCCATTCTCATCTTGTTTAAAGTTGCAGTCCATTTTCAGTGGCTATTGCACTGTTGATGTAAATGCAATTCCAGAAATGGAAAATAAAATACACTTGAGGAAAATAAAATCAAACACAAGTATAAAGGAGAAGAATAATGGCCAGAAAGAGGACACACAGGAAAGGTTAGTGTTGTAGCTTGTAGCCTTATGGTCATTGCCTCAGCACACCTGCAGAACCCCTCCTTCAGAAATGTTCATGTCTCACATAAGGGGGATGACAATCCCAGGTCCATCTCAGAGAAGTCCCAAGCAACAGTGTAACTGCAGGAGCAGTTGTGCTAGGCAAGTGCTTAAGGTCAGGCACAGGGTTGCTGTGCTGTAAGAGACAGGTGGTTTTCTTGGTCCTCCCTTCAGCCTGGGTTGGGACATAAGATGTGTCATGTGACTGGAAAACCTACAAATCTATGGATATAACACTGGGAGCCTGTAATTCTCGGCAGCTTGGAGCAGGCTTAGAAGTGCTCAGACACAATAGCAATGAGGATCATAAAAGTACCACCTCTGTCTCTTAAAAGAGTGAGAGAGGAAGAGAAGACTAGGTCCACCAACACCATCTTTTCTCACCAGCTTATGGCAAAGGTTAATTATTAACTATTGAAACACTGACAAAATGTGGTGTTTGTTTGCTTATTATGAGGCCTGTCAGGGCCAGAGCCAAACTTTACTGAAGCTGACTGATCTCTCTGGGTTTCAATAGACTCAGAGGTCAGGCCCCTAAAATTCAAATCACCAGTGCTGTTCCTCGCAATAAAGAACCAGTGAGCACTTTAAGGAAGCACTTAATTACTCCAACGAGATCATTTAGTTTTTAAACAAAAATGCTTTAATTGGGGGCAGACCCTTTCATATTTGTTTGCCAAGAAGGAAATCGATTAGCAAAATGTTAGTAATGAGATCTTAAGAGAGCCCATGCCAGCCATAGACACCAAACTCAGCTAAGGAAGGTCACATTTTCTTTTCAGCCACCAATGCTAAGCAAAACCATTCCCAGGGAGGATCGCCTGGGTGGAAAGCAAGTCATCTTCTCTACTTTGCTAATACCACTTCTGTAACATTCTGCCTGTTATTCTTTTGCCCCCAAACCAAAGGGGGGTGTCCAGTAGTAGCAGTTTCATGTATCCAGATCTAGCCTGAAGCTATCATCCTTTTTCTTTGTCAGGAAGATGCTTCCTTGCAGGGGTGCTTAGCTGGGTCCCTGGTAAAATGCTACCTTCATACAGAACTCAGTGGCTTCAGATACTACCAGCAAATTTAATTTAGGGAGGAAAAACATGAGACATGAATGATTCCTTGGTGGAAGTTAGTGTCTTAGTCCTCTGCCTGGCTGTCAGAAATCTGCTGACTGGGAGCATAGGATGGAACAGGATTTTCAGAGCTACAACCTCTTCTCAACTAGTTTGTACACAGCAAAACAGGCAGCTGACTCTGCTCCTATGCCACCCCTTTTCTCTTTCAGGTATTTTGTATATTCAGGGAAGGCGAGTGCTCTGAGATTCTTCCAGACACAAATAATATAATTTTGGAGTGGGATGACACATATGTAATCCACTCTTGCTAACAGTTATTGCCTGTAGCTCAGCAAGACCAACAGACCCCAAAAATACAGATATATTGACATTTGTAAAACCTTCACCAAGGGAAATACTGTGTAAATAGATTAGACAGATAGATAGATAGATAGATAGATAGATAGATAGATAGATAGATAGATAGATGGATAGATAGGAAATACTAGGAAACAAAAATCAGAACTATGAAAAGTAAAAAGAAAGAAGCAAGAAATTATATGTATTTTTAATTTTATAGCACTATATCACTGATTTTCACAGGTGTAGTGAGAAGTAATTATTCTCACCACTTCTGAAAATGAAATTCAATTTAAAATTAATTTCATAGATGCATGTGTTTTGAGTTGTCTTCTCTTCTTATCAGCTTCTTTACTTGGTGAACCTCTTCTCCACAGCTGGCAGGCACAAAAAATGGATAATCATTGTGCTGCAGGGCAAGATTTTGCAGATATCACTACCTTTTTCCTAAATTGCAGTGGCCTAGTCCTGCATCATTAGCGTATATGAACTATTCAGAACACACTGAAGATTTGGGGATCATGTACAGACCTGATAGCCTCCCTGTATTACAATATTTTAAGGATTTCCACCTATCTGAAGTCCTATAGAGTCACTTGCATACAGCAAAATTTTGTGACGTCAAAATCACCAGAATCCACACACTTAATTCCCTTAATCTGGATATTCATGGCAACCTTTCCCATGTATTTTTATTGAAGTAAGACTTGGAGTTGCAAAAATAACAAGTTAGCAAAATATTAGCTCAAACTTTGCACATTTTATTAATGAGAAGACCCACTGTGCTTTGTACTGGCTTACTCTAGCATTGGCAGATTAATACTAAATATGTTGATTTCAGCTAATATCCAGGACTCCATGCCTTTTAAAGATAAAAAGTAAAGGGAAATAACTAAGAAACCATCTTTGGTATTTTAGGAACATTTCTGTTTTCTTCACCCTGTTTCATATATTGTGAAATTTCATTTCTGATCTGAAAACTGTAAAACAAATAGACACTTATTGGGGAAAAAAAAAATTCACTTAAAGGTCATTCTTTGCGGTCCCAAAAGTTTTTTGTCTGGTTTTCTTTTTGGTTTGGTTTGGGTTTTTTTTTTGTTTGTTTTTAATCTGGTTGTATATGTTCCTGTCTCTTATAAGTCACAGCAAACAATGTAGTATTGCACAAGAGCTTTTATCCTAGTGAGCAGAAAGTGAGCAGAAAGACTGAACAAAAGAATGAATTAATTAATTAATTGATGAATGTATTTTAAAAAGGCTCCACCTGCTCTGCTTCAAAAATCTTTCACTATACTACAGAGAGGTTTATTACACTGTCTAATATTAAAGCCTTCCTCTTAATTTTTAAACAAGATGATTTGTTCACATTTGGAGTGATTGCCAAAATGCAAGCTATGCAACATAGACTCTGCCTTTATTAATGTGTCTAATAATGAGGAAATCACCACCACCATTGCCCTAAAGGCTACAAGGAAGGCACTCTATCAAAAATTAAAGGGGAAAAAGCAGGTTTCCCCATTGCATTCGTTTTATCTTAAGGATTTGCCTTGCCAGAATTAACAGTTCACTTGGATGTGAAGGATTTAACTTAATACAAGCAAAGGAACTATTTTTAGAATTTTTTTGCCTTTATGTTCTAAACCCAGTGATGCTTCCTTGTCTTGCAGCAATGCACAAGATATATGATAACAAACTGCACGGGAGAGGACCTTGATTTGCCTACCCCAGCAGAGTTTGCCAAAAGTTTGCAGAAAGGCTGCTCTAAAAAGAGAAAGGGGAAAGCCATGATACTTGTAGCTCCTTGTCAGGGCTATAGCAGAGCTCCACCGGTGGCACTGAAGGAAAAGAGTAGGTGGCTAAGGGGTGTTGGATTAAAGGGGGGGGTGGGATTTGTGTCCCCCATCCCAGACAAAGGTCCCTGTCCCCCGCAGGAAGGTGCTGAAATGCAAAGCAAGCTCCCAGCTCCTTTTCTCTCTCTTGGTGGCATTTGGAAGTGTAAAGCTTTGAATACCAATTGCTTGAACTGGACATATGTGAATCTCTTCTAATCCTACTAATCCCGTCCCCAAGTGCTTCTTTGTATGTGGAGGCAACACACATAGATCTAAGTAAAAGTGGCCATAATCCTGGAAATGTGGAAAAATGTCCCAGTGTGGGAGTTGGGAGAGGGAAAAGCTCCCCAGCGGAGGGGACCCGCTGGAAGAGCATTGTGTTTGTCGGGTGAGCGAGGGGCGGCAGTGGGGGCAGGGGAGACATGAAGGAGAGCTCTCACCTTCCCTGAGCTGTGAGGAGGAAAGCAAACCCACCCAGCAGGAAAGCTCCCCTGCAAACAGCCATCGCACACTTGAGCAAACCCGCAGAACTGAGACAAAGTTTCCAAACGCTGGGAAATTCATCCACCGGCAGCTTTCAGCAGTGTGAGCTCAGCAGGCTAGGCACTAATGTGCTGACTTCATTATTTCCCAGCCTCGCCCCTCTGAATGGCAGATTTGTGTAGGGAGCGGTGGGCTAGCACTCCATCCTTCGCTGGCCACAAAGATAGGGAGAGGAGCTGGGATCACGTACCCAGTCAACAGCCCTGGCTCTGTCTTGTGGGGGGACCCTCTTCCGCTACACATATGTGAGAAGTGGGCCATGTAAGCAGATATCCTTGCCAAACAGTTACAGGGCAGCAGAGACCAAGTCAGATTGCAAGTGACCAGTTGTATTATTATTCATTCAGCCCCTCTGAAAACTGATTTCAGGCAGCAAATCCTCTAAATGTACATACGTAAAAGGACAGAGATAGCAGAAGCTTCTATGTCTTTGATTCAACACTGAAATCTCAGCATTTGACCAGGCTGTTATTTAAAATTAATATCCACCTGGATACTAACAAACCCTATGGGTTTTCCAAATATACAAGTCATATAATTCAGCCACACGAATTTCCCAAATGTCAGACAGCTAATTTACATTTTCTTAGCTAGTCACTGAATAAAACGTGTTTATACCCCACAGTAGATTGTGTACAAGGAAATTAATCTGGTTTTTGTATGCCCTTTCAAAAGATTTTAAAATATGGAGCAATTGATAACATTATTTGCCAGCCAAATCTTTATTTTGCTCAATAAATCTCTAAATAAAAACATGTTAGGTAAGAAAATCTAAGGCTATATATTCTCTGGGAGTTGACTTTTTTATTACCTCACCAGACTTTGCGCTTTCATAAATAAGTGTCAACTGAAATTAACCTGCTGTTTAGAGATAGTATAAACCATCCCAAAATCAGCCTGGGGACTGGGAGTCTTTTTTTTTTCCCACACAAGAACCTCCTGAATGTCACAGGGACAGAAAATGAGGATAGATCTTTAACTTTGTGTGGATAAAGCAATAGCATTGCCTCTTGGAAACATGAAAAACCAAACTCCACAATGCACTAAAATCACTCCATTAGCAGGAAACAGCTCAGGGAAGATTTTTGCCATGTGCATCAGAGAGCACACAAGATAAAATGGAATGAGAATAAAACTCTGGTTAAGCCTCGTACCAGTGTATTCTGGACTTGACCCTACTGGGTCAGAAACACGGCTCATGTGGAGAACTAGTCTTGTTACTCAAGGGACACTGCTAATATCACATGGACAATGTCCTCAAACTCCAACAGAGCTGCCCTGCCTGCAGGCTGGCCAGGATGCGGGGGCCTGGTAGGTTACACCCCTCTGGGGCAGAGGCAATCCCCAGGGTCAGGGTACACTGCCACACTTGTTCCCTATTTTAGACTTCTCAGCCAGGGCAGAGAAAGGAAACAGTTTGTCTGTAGGGAGGCTGGCTTCATTTGTATTAAATAGCCCTGTAGCCCAAGGGTGCCTGTGGTGTCTGCTGCCTCAGGACACTGGGCCTTTTATAGGTAGAGCAAGGGTGTAATTTTTTCTGTCAGTGCTGAGGGGTGTGATGAATCCCAGACTGTTTTCAGGCCTGGAGGCCAGAGGCAACGAGTGGCCCATGTCCATATTGCTGCGGTGCCCTCACCAAGCAGCTGCCCACACAGCCTCTTCTTGCTGGGTGTAAGCTGCAGCCATGTGGTAGCCAGTTGGCTATTTTGTGGCATGATGCATGACCAATAGAGCCCTTGGCCTTATTTGTGCCCCAGCATATGTGGTGCTGTGATGACCTTCAGTGGCTGCTGACCCCATTGACTCCTCCCTAGCCCACTCTGTTCCAAGGCTTTTTTGAACAGGATCCAGTGCTCTCCACAGTCTCAGCCTGTGCAATTGGGTGGCAGTGGGGCCTGTAAGAAACAGATACTACTGACATGTGAGCACAGGAAATTTTCATAGGATTGCAGCTGCCCAAAGTTTTTATGATGCTGCCTGTGTTTTGTGGACCCTCCCTCCCAGTCCCCATTTAGTTACTTTGCCCATCTAGCTAAGACATGCCCTGAAGGAGCCGTGTGGCTCCAACCAAAGGCCTATTTGTTATGGTAACAAATAGTTATGGTATAGTTGGTAATTGTTCCAGGGAGGGTCTGAAGGGCTGTGGAAGCTGAAACTGAGACACTGCTGAAAGCTTAACCCAAACAGTAATTTTATTACCAAAAGTGGCCAAGTAAACAGAAAAAAACCTAAGAGAGAGAGCAAGAAGGGAAGATAAGCCCCCAGGTATAAACACCCAAATTGCCCAGGTGTTTCCCATGGAGTTGTCTTACTGACCCCAGGAATGCCCAGACTTCCCAGAGCAGTGGCTGCATCCTCAAGGCTCAGCAGGCTCACCAGCGAGCGTCCCCCACAAAAGGCAACATTGTCCCGTCCAGTGAAGTGAGCGAGCCCCAAAACATGAGCCACCTGCCCTTTTTCTAAGTTGCCGAAGTGACCTCAGCTGGGCAGGTGTGGCCAGGACTACTTAGCCAGAGACCCTCAGCACCCAGTTATGTAAGTAGGACCCTCTTGCGCATGTCTGGGGGCATTTGCACCCACGTGATATGCTCCAGGGGGTCTTTATTAAATGGGTCTGGGGGCTTACTTCATCCTCCTCCTCCTCTCTTTCTCCTTCAAGTGCCCTT
>JAWWTY010000106.1:50671790-50683101 GCA_035222235.1 Margarornis squamiger
CTTGGCAGGAGAAGCACAACTCCTCACAGGTGGCTGGGCCAAACACAGACCAAAAATATTAGCATCTAATTCAGCCTGAATACAGTAATGCTGTAAGTGAGGTCAGTATGTATGTCGTGCTGAGCTAAGGCAAACCTGTGCTGTACTGACCACTGGAAATACAGGACAAGGGACACAACAGACTTGACATCAGGAGAAGACATCTTGAAAGAGAAGGTGTTTCTAGAAGTGCTTCAAATGCTGGTTGCAAAGGGTCATGCCTGGGGGTGACCCATAGGGTAGGACACTGACAGTGTGACTGGGCCATCCTCAGCCTGTCATGCAGCTGTGCAGGGGAATGGGCTGCAGACAGTGGACTAGTCCTCATTTACAATCAAATTCTGTAGCACAGGTACTGAATTGTGCCACAGTGAAGAAAATCAAGCCTAGATGTTGCTATCTCTCATTGTCTGCTGTAATCTTCACACATCAACTTTCGGATGTGGCAATTTTTTTTCCTTAATACTGGCATAAATGAAGGACATTATATCCAGGATACATAAGCTAGGATTCTCATTGTCATTTTGCTCTCTTTGATGGATTCACATCAGCCAGGGATCTGACCCTGTTTCTATAATCTGCCACATATGTCAACAATTCGTCTGTTTCAGTTTAAATCAATGAAGCATTAATATCTTTAAAACAATTTAATTTCAAATTGTTGCAAACAAAATGAAGAGATGTGGCACCCTATAGGCCACTGAAATCAACTGGGTGAATTTGGAATTTAATATTTACTGTTGGGATCTACAGAAATTCAAGAGCCAAAGGCAAGATTAGTTGGAGTAGTGCTTCAGTGGTCCTTCATTATTCATCTCTCCCTCAGTGACATGATTAATTTCTTCAGTTAACTATGTTTATTGATTGAAAATGGTGAAGAATTGAAGTAAAAGTGCGTATGTAGAAGGAGGATGTTTAATCTTGCTAATCTTGCTTAAAATGTTATTGCATTTCACTAAATAGGAAATTTCATTGAGGTTTCCTACATGTTCTTCTGGTGTTAAGACTACGAGCCTCACTCTGGCATTGGAAAACAGAGACACAGAAATGTGTTACAATTCAGTTACTTGCTACCTAGGAGACAGATAGAAAACAGAATCTGGTCCACCTGAACATGAGGTTTCTGAGCACCTCATGAAAGAGAGATGACTCTTTTCTTCCTTTAGTTTACCTTGCCTCCTAGGCTGCGATAACAACTGGAAAACCACCTGTATATTTGAGCATCACAGTCTGCTTCCTGGGGGAAAAGCAGAGGGGAAAGGAGCCCCATAAGGGTATGAATTCAGTATTTGCTCTGCTGCAGATGCTCTCAAAATCAGGCCTGTTTTGCAGCTGTCTTGCACAAGGATGTCTCGATGCACTGGAGAATCAGGCTACTTCTCTAGAAAGTGAACTTTTTGATCAGTTTGGCCTGTGTTATGAAAAAGTCAGAGACATATAAATAACTTCAACTGAAAAAGTTTGTCTCTTTATACTGGAGCATCAGCTGACATGAACCATAAGGTTGGATCCAGTCACAAAGTAAAAAGAAGGAAGGGGATTTCCATACAGCACAGGCAACACAAGGGACACGAGCATAATGTCTACTCCTGACTTCAGTTAAGTTTGCAGCTGAGTCTGACATCATCCCACCTATTTACTCATCATGCAGGTAGAAACAATTTCCCAGGACACATTGCAAACAATCTTTTAAATAATCTGTTAAAACAAAATAAACATGACCACATTACTTTTTAATTTTTCACTGCTTCAAACCGGGTTTAATTAGACACACTGCAGCCTTGAAAAAAATCTAAGAAACAGGAAAGTGATATTGATTCTTTATTATCACTTTAATTGTCTATTCTGATGTGTTAGAACTGAAACAATCTTCCAGCTGCAATGTCTAATGAACTCCAAGATCAAACATGATCTTGCTAATTATGGAGTTAATGAGGACAAGTTCACAGGCAGAGTTAAGTTAGTAACTGCATGTTTCAAAGCATCTTGAAGCTCAATAAGATCTTCATTTGGTGCTATAATGGTATACATTTTGCATTTCTTCTTTCTAAAAATGTTACAGAGAGGCACCCTATGTATGGTATATGCTGCTAATCATGTGCAAACGACACAAAGACAACTTCAATAAATTAGGAGACTAGCTGTTTATAAATCAACTCAACATGGAAATCTCGTTTACATTTCTGCTATCCCATGTAATGTGTTTACACACAAATAATGCCAACAGTAGAATTGGAGGGGGGTGAATTTAAATTCCACAGCATGTTTCTGAAGCCAAACCACAAAGAAAAGGCAATCAACACTGTAAATGAGCAAACAGGCAATATTACAAAAGAAGCACTACTGAATCAGATCTTTGAACCCATACAGCAAAATGAACCTTACAGTTGTATTCATTTCAAGGGCACATTTAGGCTGGTCAGAAGTGGGATATGACAACCACAGAAACACAGACTATGCAGAGTTGGAAGGGACCCACAAGGATCGTTGAGTCCAACTCTTAGCCTTGCACAGGACCATCCCCAAGAGTTACACCACATGCCTGGGAGTATCATCCAAACACTTCTTGAACTCTGTCAGGCTTGGTGCTGTGACCACTTCCCTGGAGCGCCTGTTCCAGTGCCCAGCCACCCTCTGAGTGAAGAACCTCTCTCTAATATCCAACCTAAACCTCCCCTGATGCAACTTCAGGCCATTCCCTACGGTCCTGTCACAGGTCACCACAGAGAAGACATCAGTGCCTCCTCTTCCCCTCACAAGGAGGTTGTAACTGCAATGAGGTGTCCCCTCAGTCTCCTCTTCTTCAGCTGAACAGACCAAGTGACCTCAGCTGCTCCTCTAATGGCTTCCCCTCAAGTCACTTCACTATCTTTGTTGATATCCTTTGGACTCTCTCTAAGAGCTTAATATCTTTCTTATATTGTGGTCCCCAAAACTGCACACAATATTCAAGGTGAGGCTGCACCAGTGCAGAGAATCTCTGTATTCTTTCTGTGTCACCTGACCTTGCTTTCACTGGGCATACACTTTTCTTTTTTGCCTTATTTCCAAGAAAAGGTTCATGTCCAGCCAAGCCGGCTTTCTGCCTCACCTGCTTGACTTCTGACATTAGGGAATTGCCTGCTCTTGTGCCCTTAGGAGGTGATGTTTAAAAAGTGACCAGCACTGATGGACCTCAGCACCCACAAAAACAATTTCTCAGGGGTCCTTACTTACTAATTCCCTGAGCAGCCTGAATTCTGCTCTCCTCATGTCCAGAGATGATGTTTTGCTGACTCTTTTCCTCTTGTCAACAGAGATTGGCCAAGTTGACCATCAACCTCCACTTTGCTCATGAGCTCCACCCTGTTGACAAGCAGTAGATCAAGAAGGGCATCTTTTCAAGTTGGCTCCCTCAGGACCTGTTCCATAAGGTTGTCATCCAGGTTTTCTAGGAATCGGGTTGTACCAGCTGTGTGATGCTTCCAGTTGATTTCTGACAAGTTGAAGTCCCCCATGAGGACAAGGACAGTTGACTTGGAAATGTCCCTTAGTTCCTCAAAGAATAATTTGTCAGCATCATTGTCCTGGCTGGGAGGTCTGTAGTAGACTCCCACAATGACATCTGCATTATTTGTTTGCCCCGTGATTCTTCCCCAGAGGGTCTCAGCTGTGCCATTTCCAACTGTGAGATCCACACGTTCTAAACCTTCCATTACACATCTTGCTTTTTCTACCCCACCTATCCATACTAAAGAACATGTACCCATCCAGTTAATGGGCACTCCAGTCACAGGACTCATCCCACCAGGTCTCACCTATGCCAATGATGTCAAATCTCTGGGACTGTGGCAAAGCCCTCCATTCTCTTTAGAAGGGAGTCTTCCATTACAACTACTCTTCCTTCTCTCTTAATAGAGAAGGTCATGATGCAGGGTACAGATGGTGTAACTTTAGGAGTCCCCTTTATCCCATAAGGACCTTTGCCTACCTCATCAGTTGTCTGGCCTTCTAGTTCCAGAGACTCACACCTGTTTCAGAAGGTAGCTTAACAGTACGACTTGTTAGGCTTTCAGAAGGAGGAGGAACCTTCCTGCTGGTGCATTCAGTGACGTCTTTCCAGCCTTCATCTTTAACAGACCCTTGACAAATTACCTTGCAGGGGTCTGAGACCACCTGACTCTCCACTACAATAGAAGTTCACGACTCCCAAGAGTCTAGGTGCTGCAATATCCCTGAAAATAACAGGTCAGTTTCTTGCTCATTCACTCAAATGAATAGTATAATGAACTACTCAGACTGTCCACGTCTTCCTGTAGTTCCCTCACCTGGTGACACAGGCCTTCAGCCACGACACACCTTCTGCTAAAGAACTGTCAGCCCCAGCCTCATGGACAGGCATCAGGCACTCCTGGCAACCTGTGACCTGAAGAGCTGCATCTTCCACCAGCACGTCTGTCTCACTGAAGGCCTCTGACATGCTTGGTTCAGTGACTCCAACAGTTACAAATCAAAATCAAATCAGTGCTGTACTTAAAGCAACCTATTCTTCTCAGTCCTGCTAGGAAAGCTTGTATCAAAAAATTGTTGTTTCTCCTGTTGTTTGTAACCAGTTTATTCTCTGTTTATCTCCTGCTTTTCCAAGTTTCTCTTTCAAAATTCCTGATAGTCTTGGAGTTGTAGCTGTTCCTTCTCTCCTTGCACAACACATGCCCCTAAAGAGTCTACAAGGTCTGTAATTGCAAAAAACCTGCAAGCAGATTGCTGCACCTGCATAGTGCAAGCAGCACCAGTTTGTTACAGTGGCAAGAGTTTGTCTGCATCCAGCAAATAACTATGCTGGATTACGTAATCAATTACATGTGATTTGCATTAAGTAAAGCATGTCATATGGAAATAAAGATCATCTGAGAACATATTTTGATTTCTTTAGTGCTCACAATTCTGGACAGAGAACAGTAAAGCAGGAGATACCAGATAAAGGTTCAGGGACAACAACAATGACCATGAATCAGTGAGATGTCCAGGCAAGTTGCCCTCGGTAGTGCTGTATAATATGACTACCTCTTGATTTAGAACTGCAAACATATATATTATTTCAAATTTTACAAGTACATGGGAGATATATCTCCATTCCAAGTCAAAGTTGGTTCTTACCATTTGAACTAAAAGACACTGCTGCAGGAAGTCCTGGTCAGGAAAAGGACATAAGAGAGAAGCTAGAAATGAGCAAAGAACCTTAAGATTGTACTGTGTAGAGTGACTCTAATTTGCGTTATGCTTGAGTAGTCTGCCTGAGCAAAAAGTGGTGCAGCATGATACCCGTCCTTTCTAAGCTGGGGAGAGTGCTGGTCATCTAACAGCAGAGAATCTTTATCCTATTCTGTCTTCAGGGAACAGAAAAAAATCCTCTAAAATAATTTTAACCAGAATTATCTTTTTCTTTACAACAAGAATTCTAACTCATCGCTTTGTACATTATGGTGCAACAAGTCTTTTTAAGCAGGCCCCCAATATTACCAAAGTTTTTCTTATAATCACTTAAAATAGGGAATGTTTTCCCATCCTACACGGTCTTTGGTTTCCATTCCTTTCAGTGTGATTCCTGCTTTGTTCCTTCTCTGTGCTAGGAGATGATAATGAGGTTCACACACCTTCTGCTCTGGGTCTTGGAAATCTACCCTGGGTTTGGCTCAGCTGCAACGAGCTGAGAGGCTTCCCCTTGCATGCCGCCAATTTTCAGTGCACTCATATGTGGCTGACACAGTAGGGGGCTAATCCCAACAGCAAACATTATACTCTTTCCATACTCACTTACACTGTGGAATCAAGGGTAAAAAGTTCTCTTTGAAGCCCTTTTTCTCTGAATGGTCTGGCAAGCTAACGTGGACTTCCTAAATTCTGGCCAGAATTCAAATGTACCACAGTGCAGCTCAGTGACTGTTGCAATTGTCCCAGGCCCTCCCCGCACACCAGCCTTCCTGTAGCACGTGATCAGAAGGACTTGCTTCTTTTACAAGTAATAGGAAGCTGTTTATTTAAGCATGGCTCCAGCCAACATTCTTGAGCAAAGTTTACCCACAGCAAATTTGCCTGTTTTTATCCATCTACTGTCTCCAATGTCCTATGTTGCAGCACACACCATTGTGAAACAGAAAAATAAAAGTGACTCAGTGAAATTATTTCTGATCACTGGACATAGGTTGAGCTGGCAAGTCTGACCAATGGAATAATGTTCAAAAGCTCATGCCCTTTTTAATTTCAATAACAATAGAGACACATTCTGTGTTCAATCTGGAAATAAATGTTGCCCATATTTGGATCTCAGTGGGGGCTGTGCATGTGGAATTTGGCCCAAAGAGTCATGTTGCAGATATTTGTTTCCCTTGCCCTGCTACAAATCTTGATTCTTTTATTTGTAGATAAATAATATCTGACTGTGGCAGTCTGTGTTAAAGTAAGTATCTGACTGAAAACAGATTTTTGCTGTACATGTGCACATGGGTGGAACAGAATAATTTTACTGATCTCTTGGGTGTTATTCAGAACTGGACTGGCACAAGAGCAGCATCTGTTGTGTATCACCCTGGAACCCTTTTTGTACCAAATTTTTGTCAGGTCCTTGAATTCATAGGCAGGTCTTCCTTCTAGCTATGATTCCAAATAAGAGAGACAATATTTGCAGCATTATATATTTGCAACTGTTTCCTATATTAATTTGATTTATTTGCAACACTAGTAAATTTTCAGATTAAGTGTACTGTAGAAAAGTGGATGCTGCTTTATGCACTCAGTTTCAGCTCTTAGAAACCAGGACAATAAAAAGAATCACATGCAGGCAATCTAGGGAGGAATCTGCTTTCTTCCTCATGTGCAGGAAGAGGAAATTTCCAATCAGACTAATTCAGAAGGGTTCCAAAACTTCTTCAGTGTGCACTCATTTTTAGCCGTGAACTTTGCTCATTTAGTCTTCTTTGATACTCACAGATAAAGGTATAATGGAGACTTAATGTCCTATTGATAATGGAGTTGGACAACTAGGACATGGTCCTAAAAAATGTGAAGCAGAGGTGTTTCCTCTGAACAGAAAAAACAACTTACATGTGTATCTCCTCTGTCTGGGCAGGATCCTTACATAGGAGGATACACCAGTATGCAAGAAGATGAAGAGATGAGGGAATATTGTGATTTACCTCTGAAATTTTTCTTTTGGGCAAATCTACTTTCTGATTTTGACCTGAATATTTAAGTAAATTGGCATGAAACAAACTTCATTCAGAAGTGAATTTCTTGGTAAGTAAATTTTCTTTGATACTTCTCTCTCCCTGCTACATCTGCAACTCAACCTTTAGCTCAAAATGAAATCTTTGGGAGCAGTGTTCTCCACTTCCTCTGTAAGAGCCACAAGAGGCCACACACAGGACATCAAGGGTAACAGCCCCACAGCAAGGCAAGCTTAAAAGTGATAGCTTTGCTTCTCCACATGGCTTATATCTCCTGGACTTCACAAGTATTCTCCTTTAAATTATTGCAGGTAGGTGTAGCATGGGCCCACATATTTCTCCTTTTGATCTGTTACTTGTCTTTGCCTTGTGTTTTTCAATACAGGAAGATCTTTATGGCAACAAGCTCACAGTGCGATACTCTCTAGAGCTGATGCATAAATATGGCTTGAAAACTAACATGAGAGCTGCCCGTGGACCAGGATCCATCTGAGTCTGTTTTGAACACTTACAGCATGTGCAGTGTTGCTGAGGCATTATTAGAGTTGAACAAATGTACATTTCTCCATTATTCTACTTAATCATTCATGGTATACTTACCAAAGATTAAGCAAATTAATATAAAGCTCATATAAATAAATATGGTTGTGAAACATTCATCAGCCACTGTGCAATAAGAAGCCTTAGCCTTGGCAGTATTTGGGCATTAATGTTAGAGCTCTCAAGCACAACTCCCAGCCTTCCAAATTCTGAAAATGGAAGAGAAAATGAAGAGGCTACTCCTGTGTGGAAGGATGTTGGACTCTTCTGACTCTTCTAATGTGTTAGATTTTCAGATGTATTGCTCTAAGGATAGCATGAGGTTCCCTATTCTTGAATGCCCTACCCTATAGGGCTTAGAAATCTTTCCTGTGTAACTGCATTTTCAGCTCGCTTGACTACTTACCAAGGTCTTTATTTTTTCTTCCAGGGAAGGGAGGAGGAGGGGACTTTTTCCCTAGACCCCTTGTTCTCTCTGTTTTGCTTTGAATGTTGCGGTGTGTTTGGTTCCCCCCTTCCAATGTGCTCGGATAACCCAAAAGAAAGAGTTCTTTTTTTTTTCTTTTTTTTTTTCATCCCTTTTCCCTGAGGAGACAGAGAGAGAGAGGGGGAGGAAAAAGAAAGATTAAGATGTAAGCTGGCTAGATAAGCCTGGAACTGGGTTTATTACTACTGTTCAATAAGAGTACAAGGATATAAAAGCAGACCTGCTTTACTGGAGCTGGAGCGAGGTTGGTGGGAGACCTATGTTGATTGTGTGCCACTCCGAGAAGGGATGTTTCATTAATTACACATTAACTATGTGCACTGAGGAGGAGACAGAGGATAAAAAATGCAGATGTTTCTGCTGCCCGACAGAATGAAAACCACTCTTGATCCTGTCAAAAGAACATTTTGAATCAAAGGGCTCCACAGAAGTGGAAGAATGAGTTTTGTGGCTGAGTGCAATGGTGAGGCCTTTTAATCATTAAACCCTTTTATAGCGGTAAAATGAACATCCATTGTCATGGCCACTCCAATGGGGCCATCGGAGTTCGTGAAAAGGGAATGCTTTACGAAGGGCACTAAAACAGGACACAACCAGCCCCACTGCTGGATTTCTAAAGGTAACAACAGCAGTGCATGACAAAGAATGAAAAGATGGCCCAGGTTGGTTTGCTTAAATTACTTTCCTCCCCAAACCCTCCTTACAATCCAAACATGTACCAGATATAATGAGCATTAGGACTTCACAGGCAGGCAGTTCCCCTCCTTTGTTTTCTCAGAGTTTTACTGTCTTGGTTTAATTTTTTTTTGTTCTGTAAGTGAAAGCTTCTTAGGAAAATGGATTGAAATGTTGTTTTATTCTTAATCACTCTCTACAGTCCTTGTAAAGCCATTAGCATTGTGAGAGGAATGATCCTCTCTTCTTGTATCCACTCCACCCCCGGCACTCCAAGTATGCAGGGACAACAATGTTTTAAGACTGTTTCAAATAAAACACCTCCAGCCCATTTTTAGAAAACAGACTTAATTTTAATTTGTGGGGCCATGACCCTGGAGTTTTAGTTATACCCTTTCCTTACTCCTTTCTTCTTCTTCCATTTAATTTCTCAGTAGAAATGATTCAATAAAGTATTTCTCACATCAGTCTAGGAAGAATTAAAAGATTTATTTCCCAAAGTTCATAAAAGCCTTGGAAAATCATATTGTCAGGTTTTTTGGAGCAGAACTTGTCAGAGAATAGTAACCTCATTTCATGGGGAGTTTCATATCTAGGTTTTGTTCCAATAGGAAACAAAAGGGAATCAAATCTTAGCTCCTAGGTAATCCATCTGACAGACACTGTGGTACCATGAATCTTGACATTCTGGACTGTGAAAGAAGCCAGAAGAAGATGAAAGCTAAAGATAGCAAGGCTTTCTGGCTCCCAGCCAGTCATCCAAATGAACTGCTGAAGCTCTGAGCACTTTGGGAGCTCTGGCTTTGAAGGAAGAGGGAGATCAGTTAGTCAGAGACTTTCATATGATCAGCAATTTTTTGAATTTGAATGCTGAACAGTGAACAAACTCTGAAAAAATATCAATGCAGCTGAATCAGCAGAATGGTATGAAAAATATTTTTAGGCACTACTTTAAACCAATTCTTTACAAATAATATCTAGAATAGATCTAATAGTGAGAGTTTTATAGTTTCTGTGGCATTTGAAATGCAAATGTATTTCAAACACTGTATATATTAATCCTTATACGAAATATAAAAATGAGTGAATAACATGATTTCTCATGTGTCTTGCAGGCTATTTGTGTACTAACTGTACTGTTTAGCTATGAATCTTATTTTATTTTTAGGAAGAAAGGCAAAAGCACTACGCTTATGATGCTTGATTGCTATATAATCTTAGCCACATGCTTATGTAAAGGGTAGAAACCTGGAGAAAGTCATCAGAAACGTCTATATGAAGAAAAGAGCTTTATGGCTCATCATATGCGAAGAGATATGATGAAATTGTTCTCTGGGAATACTGGTGCAGGAATTGTCAGCACACTTCAGATGGAGCCAGCTCTTCAAAGCCCTGGAAGGGTTTAAAGTATGCAGAAGAAGTGCTTCTTTCCAGATTTCTTACCTGTTCTCTCAACTAAAAGTTTCTGAAAGACACATTTTCACTTTGGGAGGAAACCAAATGGTGGTCCTTATTTGTTTAGTCAACTCTGGAAGAGGCCATGTGACTGGCTCAGTGCTTTGCTAGAGAGAAAATTCAAACCCCTGCATAAGAACGTAGCGAAGGAGTAAAGGAAGCACTTTGTACGGAAGTAGCAAAGAAAAGAAGTGCTATAAAAATGCTTCCTCCCTGGCAGCACTCAAAAGGGATTGACAGATAATTCTGGGTGCAGTTCTGAGAGACAGTGAGAATCCAGATGAAAACAGGTCATTACAGCAAGCTGGCCAGGATGGCAGGGTGATAACAAAACTGTTGGGAGGAGTGACCTGCAGCAAGCATTAAAAGAGCTATTCAGAGACTTTCATTAGAATTACAGGTAACTCAGACATACAGAACAGTATTCTCTGTGCCTGCTATGAATGGCTACTTATACAGTTCAGGGAATGGCTTGGAGAGCTAAAGTCACTGATAAAAATTGATTCAGGATCGAATGTGTGTGAGATGATAATGAGACAGGAGAAGATGATGTCTAGCCCAGTTCTTATTCAAAATACTGAAGGCATATCTGGACATTTTCTACTCTTGCACTACCTACAAAGATAATGATGCTCTAGTGCACCAAGCATAGTAGACTGTACCCTCTGACATGGGCTTCATAAGGACAGAGTGTTAAGGAGCAACAGCTCAGGCTATGTACCCTGAAATTCTGCTCTGATATTGACCTGGAATCATGCTCATAGAAGTTATATCTGTTTAAAGTATTTCTAGCTTTTCTTGGTTTCCCATGGTAAAAACAGTGTTGCAATTATTAGCTTTCTGAGTCTCTGTGCTATTTGTAAGATTTTAGCTGCATTTTCAGAAAAACATTTGAAATAAAAATGACAGCTTT
>JAWWTY010000106.1:50683201-50700010 GCA_035222235.1 Margarornis squamiger
CTTTCTGAGTCTCTGTGCTATTTGTAAGATTTTAGCTGCATTTTCAGAAAAACATTTGAAATAAAAATGACAGCTTTTTATTATTTCAGTATTAGTGGTTCCTTGCTTCAGAAATATCTGGGGCATATCAAAATGGAAATAGAGCTAACACAAGCATGGTTCAAATTAAAATAACTCAGAGCTGTTATTCTGTGACTTTCAGGGAGGAAAGATGCTTTCCCTATCCTGGCTGAGCTAATATTCCTGCCTTTACTGATTCACACCAAGCTAGCCTTTTGCAGATACAAGCAAGCAGCAATGCACCAATCCTTTGTTTTGGCTGTGGTCTACCTACCAAGCAGACTGGTGCTTCAGTCTCCTTCATCCTGACATCTCCTTGGACAGATGGCAAAACACCTGACTCTGGTGGAAGGCTCAGACAAGTGGATTTCCTTGGCTGGAGCAAAAGAGAAATACTATGTGTCCCAGATAATTACAGGTAAAGTAAAATAAAAAATAAAGAAAATATGGCAAAGAATGACATAGCAAATTATTTCTACTCTGCATTCAGAATCCTAAAAGCATTTCTAAAAAGACATTTTTGATGCTCAGCATAGCTCAGGTTAAGGCACCCTAATTTTCAGCAATGTTACACTTCGAATTTCGGGTACCTCAGTTTGGTCACCTAACCAACAGAAGGCACTCCCAGGCCCTGCTGGCTATAAAAAACACCCTCCCAAGGCTTTGTCACAGATGTAACAAGTGAGCATGTTGAGAAAGTCACTTGTTTGTAAACAAAGCATTTTACAACGCCTTGTGAGATGTTTTAAGTGAGCCTATGTTGCATAAAGCTCCTCAGGGATCTGTCCCAGCAGCAGCAGCAGTGCACAAAACAAAGTCACTTCTTCTGTTGCACTTTATTCTGTTGTCATGTTAAAAGCAATGAATTTATTTCCCCCTCTCAGCCCTCCCTCAACTACTGCAGCCCTGCAGTAAATCAAAAAAGTAAACTCTCATTCTCATTGTGCAGGGCTTACTTCCAGGCCTCTACAGTTTCCACAGTAACTAATTAGAAATTTGCATCTCTAAGAAAGAATTATTTAATACTGATGTAAGCCCTTTTATTCTTTGGAGCTTGGCCTTTTGCTACTCAACTTCTGGTAGATGTTGGGCCTTAAGGTCATACTGTACAAACTCTGAATGTAGGTGGCCCTAGTCTTGCTTTTTTTATTTTGGATGATTCATATCCTGTGAAGAAAATGTCTTGCCAGGTTTTTGTTGAATGGCAAAGATTTGAAAGGCAGCACCCAATTCATTTAGTAGCCATTTGTTTTAAACTGTAACATCTTCCCCATTCCTCATTAGCTAACTCTTGTGTAATGGAGTCATGCATTTTTAGCCTTGTTAAACCAGTGGAGTTAGGTCACACTGATGCACCTTTCCCATTAGTTCCATTTGCTGCCCCTGGCTTTCCGCCTTGAAGCAAGCCTTTTATTTCACATGGCAGGAAAGAAAGCCTCGGATACTGCAAGTGTACAGATACGTGTTTTATAGCTCAGCCATAGGTACTGTAAATCCAAGACACTGTCCCACAGTCTCAGAGAAGATGTAAATACTGAGAGAGGAGGAAGTGGAGGCTGCAAAGTGAACAAAAGCCTTCCTTCATGTTCATGCTAGAAAATGGCTTGTAACAGTTTTTGTCCCAGAGCAGCAATGCGCCTCACAAAGCTGTGCTAGCTCAAGCTTCAGCTGATTCCAACAGGCTTTGCATCAGGCTCACAGTCAGTTTGTCAGCTCAAGCTCAGCAATTTTTCAACTATTGCACTTTTCTACAAATGAGCTGTCAGGAAAGAAGCACATCCATCACCACCCCTTCCTACCATCAAAGGGATCTTGCCCATCCTCTTCTACCCAAGTTCTGTGCTGCTGTACCTAAAAGGACTTCAGTAGGACTCATTTTATAGCCTTGTGATATTATAATTTTATAATCTTACAATTATATATATTATGTTTAAAACATCCCATATATAAACTAGTCATATGTGCATATGTACATATACATATACATATGATCATAGAGGTTTATAATGGAACAGGAACAGGTATGCTTGCTTCTTCTCCCTTGCAATCATTTCCAAACAAGAAATCACAATTGAAGAAGACTGACTGCATCAACCAGAAACTTTCTGATTCTGGAGTTGCAAGTGATAAATTATTAGAACTTAATGTAACTTAGATTAATTGAGATTGAAATAAATGCAACTTCAAGACCACCTCCATTCATAATGCTGTCAGTAGCAGAGGTATTTGAGATGCATAATGGTTCTGCACATGTGTAAACAAATTGCATCACAGACTCCATTTTTTTTCTTCTTTATTCAGAGGAATACTGAATTTAGAAACCAGCCTCAAACATTGCATACACAATATGATCCAAGCACTGTGAATGGCAGCCCAAAAACATAATTATGAGCATCCTGAGCAAGACCACATATCTATCTATCTATCTATCTATCTATCTATCTATCTATCTATCTATCTATCTAATCTGTCTATCTATCTATCTATCTATGTCAGTGTACAGCTTCAAGAGCCAGCAAGAGCTGGTGCATAGAGAAGGGCCAAAGAGTAGAAATGCAATACTCTCTTCAGTGGACAGCTCTGCATTGCTGTAGGAAATTTTGAACAAAAGTGACTTTCTTGTGTTTTTTGGTACAATGGTATAATAGCCACTGATGGTTTGTTGTTCCATGAGTTTGTCCAGCTGCTTTCTGAACTCAAGTGAAATCCTGGCACCTGCACCAACCTGTAGTAAGGAGTTCTACAGTGAAATATGATTGAGGAAGTCTCCTTTGAAGACATTTTCCTATGGCAAGTATTAAGAAATAATATTTATCTGTTATTTATTCCAATCTATTTCTCATTACATTGGGAAAACATGCCTAGATCATTTATCTTAAAGATGTTCTTCATTATGAGCGTGATTCAGCCCCATTGTTTTACTGTCTATTGTCAAAGACTGAATGTGCATTTAATATTAATAGGTTAAGCTCAGGATTTTAGCCCTAGTTCTCACAGACTCATGACTTTTGCTGTGACTAAAGGATGCAATGCTATTGCCTACACACAAGCATCTAATCCATTTAAGAGGCTTTAGGGCATCTTGTCTGGTTGCCAACTGCTTCTCCAGAAGGCCCACTGTCTCCTTTAGGACTCTGTTGGTCTGCCACCGCTTTGCCAATCTACTGAAATGCACCTTTAGGGAAGCACCTCTCTGATGACATTTTCAAGAGATTACCAAGATATGATGTTTCCCAGCAGGATCTGAAAACCTTTTGCCTCTTGCAGTCTAGGATTCTATCCCCCCTTCTACCTCTTACTATTGAAGGGAAAAAATGCCACACAGACAACCTTAAGGAAATGTCAGACCAGTAGAAGGATGGAACTAGCAGAAATCTGCCAGCTCCCTCATAATAACTGTCGTCTTGAGTCAATTTGTGACAAAAGCAAACAAATCAGGATGTACAGAATTTTTTGAGGTTCCTGTGCCTCATCCTGTCATGCTAGTAAGCCATGTTTGAAGAGACATCCTGAAAACATCTTGCAATTCAGATGCTAATCAGATAAAAACTCAACACTATATAGAGGCAGGAAGTTCACTAGGCTAAATACGAGCTCCAGAAACAGAGAAGATTTTAATAAAATTTGTAACATTTTAAACTATTTGTGAGAAAATAGTCTTATTTGGAGCACCCAGCTGATTTCCTGCTGAAAAACAGGGAGGTAGGTTCAATAAGAGTGCTTAAGTTCGTGCTAAGAACTCCTGTCACTTATTACATAATTGTGTGAACAGCCAGAACATATTACTGCCAGTTTTCATGCCCCCAAAAAATTACTTATTACTTTAATTGGGAAAAGAACAGTTACAGATACATAAATAAGTATGAAGGGAGACAAGTATATTCACATATAAACCCACCCATGTCCACAAACTTCCCTCTTACTTGGCTTGATAAGTGTTCAGTAAAGGTCTCTGACTTTTCCAAAATCAAACAAAGGGTGCCTTTAGGATGAAGCAAGGCAAGTAAAAAGCTTTTTAGGAAAAGTTATTATTCCAGTTGAACAAATATGGGAAAAATTATTTCTCTCTGAGTGGATGCTAAACAGCCTGATCATTTCTTTAATTTCTTAAGAACATTTACTGAAATGCATGTTTTCATATGTGCATGTGAACAAGTAGCTATTTACTTGCATTGCCCAATTGACAAAATTAAGGGCAAAAAAAATCCCTTTATTTTGTCATAATTTCTAAAAATCATCCTTTTCTTCTAAAAAGCTTGCTCATAGACTATGCACAAATAATTCACAGCTATTAAACTGGCAAAACCCAACAGATGAACCTACGCTCCCTGAACCTTTCAGATGATGCTCGCCAAGTGAGAACAGGGAGAGCTAGGAAATTTCAGTTGTGACATCATCAAAGTATCAGCCACTCCATCCAAATCACAACCAAAGTGAAAGAGGCCTTTTGACCTGAGTGAAGAGGCTGCCTGTCTGTCAATCACCTTAGCTGCAATCCTTAGTCACAGAAGGCAATAAAATGGGAATTTCCCATTAAGAACAGCCCACCTTCACGCCATTGGACATCCCCCTCCCTGGAGACACCTTAATTCAAACCACTTCATTAACACTTACTTGTTGAGAGCAATTAGGAGGTCAGGTAGATGACTGGGATAGGAAAGTCCACCCAGCTCTATGTGGTCCGGATTATGGAGCAAGGTTCTTAGAGTGAAGCTTGACAATGCAGGCGTCTGCACACCAGAGCTGAAAACCAGATTTACAATGAAGGGAGAAGAAAATGCATGACCACGGGCATCTAATTAGATTAGTAGGGGTTTTGTGCTTTAGATGTCCCTTAATTCAATCAATTAAAGTATGCTTTAATAGGAGCGTCTTTCATGGCATGTATCCCAAGGCACCACGCAAAATAATAAAATTAACAGCTCATGTAACTATTATGGAGAGAGCACTACTACTTTCTAGGTAAGATTTTATGCTTTCCACCATGAGCCTGGTGCTGGCCTTACTGCCACTAGATCTCTGACAAGAAATTCTCCTGTCCCAGAATCACAGAATGCGTGAGGTTGAAAGGGACCAGAGTGGATCATCTGGTCCAACCTCCCTGCTCAAGCAGGGTCATAATTGTGTCCAGACAGTTCTTAAATACCTCCAGTGAGGGAGACTCCACAATCTCTCTGTACAATGTGTTTCAGTGTGTAGTTACCCACACAGTAGAGAAGTTCTTCCTCCTATTCAGGTGGAACTTCCTGCGCATCACTTCTTGCCCATTGCCTCTTGTCCCACTGCTTGGCACCACAGAGAAGACCCTGGCTCCAGATCTGCAGCTGTAAAATGTAGCCAGAATTCTCTATGCACTTGAAAATACTGTGAGGCACATGGATGAACAGAAAGCAGTTCATCACTGCGGAAGTTGACCAGCTTGATGCAGGTCATCTTGGCACTTGCAGGCAGTCCAGCCTCCATCTCCACAGTCAGGACAGCAGTTCCTTGTCTGTGATGTGATGCTGACTCCCATCCATCACTTTGTAGGCCAGTGAAAGATGGTCAGTGGGTTTTAATCACGGCAGTACTGGACTTGTTTACAGACTGAGTGCTTTATCTCCTCAAACATCCTCCTAATTGGAGCTATATGCCATGAATTTGTATGCTGCCAAGGCGACCTGGCAACTGATGCTGTGTTCCAGGACATTTTCATGCTGGGATAATACGTGATGGGATCTTTAGTGACTTTAACCTGGGAAAACTCTGGTGTAGACCAGCAGAGCCAAAGGCCGATGAGAATTCAGATGTGCCAAGGATACTACTCAGTACATTTCTAAATATTTCACGAGGTACCAGCTGACATAAGGAGGCTGTTATGCAAATTTTTGTTATTACATTACAGTTCTGCATTTCAGACAGCTCAAATTGTTGTTCTTATTTAAATCCCCAGTATGGTTCGCATACGTTGTCAGGAGATGCGTGACTGAAAAAAAACCCCAACCAAACAGGGAATTTAAAACCAAAACCAACTATCTCCTCTTTCCATTCACTTCTTATGAGCAATCTATATTTAAGTTGATTTTCTGTGATTTCAACATGGCATGCTCCTCTGCTGAAATCTAATATGCCAAGTGTTCCTCCCCAACCCTATGTTTTCAGCTGAGCCACGAGCCCTATAACTCCTGCTAGGATATGACCAGCTGCTCCACCTTAGCTGTCCTTACCAGTGTTGTGAAAAGCAACTAAAATGCGCTGTACTGGAGGTCTGGGAAGCAATTCTCACTAGTTCAGAGCTTGGTCGGATGACTTCTGCAACTATTTCCTACCAAAAGGATCTGTGTGCTTCCTAAGCTACATCTGTGAAAAACATTCTCAAGTCAGCTGTGCATCGCCGAGAGATCTTTAAAGTTCACAGTAATGCCTCTATAAATTTCAAGATTAAAATAATAATTATTAGAAAGCAAACAAACATCATAATCAGGAGAGAAAAAACCCCAACCACCTCCTACTTGCCGCTGCATCCCAAAGAAATTATGCTGTTCCTCCTTATAAATAATAGGGGTGTGCAATGTGTCATTCCTATTCAGTGTTTGTGGGTTTTTTGGTGCTTATTGATGCTGCATCTGTTTTGTCAGTGCGTCAGCTAATGGAGAAAGTTAATTGTGTTGGTTGTAAGGCCACCTGTCACACACATGCCTCATTTCCATACTAATAGCCCAACAGTGGCAGGCAGTGTACTCCTCTGCAGTAACACACACAGCCTCTTTGGCAACCTGGGCCAAATGTGCCTATGCAGCAACTGCAGCCCTCTTCTCTGAATGCCTCCAGTGTTGTAGGTCTGCATTAACCCCCCGCGGACCTCCCCAGCCCGGAGGGGTTTTTCAAACCGTTGCAGACACGCTGGGTGTCACGTTTTAGTCTGTGAGGGTGGTGGGCACAGCTCTGCTTCCCTGGCAGGTTGGGTGCCGCACACTCTTCCTGACCAGCAGAATATTTTGCTGTCTTTGCATTGTTGGATCAGGCACCTATCGCCAGCAAAACCTGGCGAGCACTGTCAGTAGCAACGTTCACATCAGCAGTGAGGACCAGTTGAAAGTCCATCTCTTTTGTCCCTTCTGTTAACATTTTGAACGAGGGAGGTGATGCGGATTGGAGCCAGGGAGAGAAAACATGCCTGCAGCTGAGGCAGACACAACCATGCTGGGCTGCAGTGGGTCTCAGAGAGATGTAAATAAAATTCACTTTGGTGATAGAACTAATGCCAGAAAAGCTATAATTGATGAATATTTTATTTTAACATATGGGAAGCTATTCTATCAGCCAAAATGGACGGAGGCTTTCCTTCCTTCTTGCTTTCCTCCTCCTTTCTTCATATAGGAGATTATGAGAGTAAAGGGATTTATTTTAAACTACCAAGCCTGTTCTTGATCAGAGTCCATGACCCTTGTTCATGTTGTCCTGCAGCCTGCAAAAATCCCCTGTAAAACTCTGACAGTTTACACTAAAGGCACGCCTCATGAAGTACACCTGGCATCTTGGTGGCTTCAGGGGAAACTGGTCTTTGTGCTTTTTAAATCACTGTAGCTGAAATCAGAAATGCCATATGTGACTATAGAGCTTGTAAAGGAATGTTCTGTAGGCTAAAAGACCAGCAATGAGTGAGCTGCTACTCCTTTTCACCCTTTATCTGCAAGCATTTTTTTAAAAATGCTACTGATATAAGGTATTGCCTAATGGTGTAAGCCAGTGAAGCAGAGATTACTGTTCATGCATCACGGTCAGGAAAGGAAATGTCTGTATCTATCATGCATGAAAGAACAAGATAGAATATCTACTTCTTAGCTTGTCTTAGATGCAAAGGTGATTAATGGCCCAGAGAAGGTGCAGAGGTACAGCAGGACCAGCCATCAGGATTCCACCAGGCTAAAACCAAATTGGTTTCACCTGCAAAGCTGCATGGTTGTAGGAATTTCCCATTTCTCTATTGAGTCTTTTCAGCGGTGCCTGTAAGCTTCTGTTTGGCAGCTACTGTGGACATCCAGCTCACCCTTGGGACTGAGGTGGGGGTGGGCATCTCTAGCCAGCCTCTGCACAGAGGCTTCTGCAGAAGGATTTAGGAAATCACTCAGCCAAAGTGAAAGAACCTTGTCATTGGGACTGGAGGGTTAGCAAGGCTCTCATTCCAGATCTCAGGACAGACTGAGCTGGTATCAGCAATACTCTCTAAATAACAAGGGTGTAAAAGATGGTCCATTGCACATCACACCAGATGTTGACACATTGTGAGCTAAACCCACACAAACACACAGTTTGGTAAAATCATGGGTTATTCTTTTCACTTTCTTTCGGTCCTTGAGTTGTTCATGTTTCCTGATTTCCCACAGATCACGCAGGCCAGAAGCCTTCTCTTACTGAAACAGAGTTTCACAGGCACAGAATTTTTCAGATAAAGTGGAAGCAAAACAGCAGCTAGGAGGAAAGTTGACTGCTTTGTTCACATACAAAAAGGAACCTGTTCTAGGAAATGAAAAAATGTGGCTACTTTTAGAAATTCTGTAGAAGAAAATTGTTGTAAAAAAAAATTGAAATATATAAACCCAAGAATATATTTCTGCAATTTTTCCTTTCTGGCTTCTCTTACATACTCTGTAGCCTGGTCGCTCTGCTTGCTGGGCAATCCTGGATCCTTTGAGAGATATGTTGATTAGCTTGAGAGAGGATGCACCAGGCCATAAAATGAGCACTCTCTAAGGCTCCTGTGTCCCATTCTCACTATGGCTGGTTTTGTGAAGAACAGAACTTCAAAATATTTTGGTGTTGAGTTTTGTTAATTTGTCTTATGAGGATTGATTGAGTTGAAACTACGGCCAAACGTTTACAATTGCTAAAGCTTTATAACCTGCTCATCTGTGGGACAAAGGCTGCCTCTTCAGACTGTGTACAGACTGCTAGTTTGCACTTGGCTGAAGCAAGAAGTTTATTCTATAAAAGGGATACTGCCAGTGCCACATTGACTGCTGTTGTGAGAAATGTATGTCTGCCCAGCTTGCTTTGGTGTATACGTGGATGCTTGGAGCCATGCTGCTGAGGAGGTAAGTCTCCCCTTCCCCCTGCTCCAGCAGAGCAGAGCTACTCCGTCTCCCAAGTAGGTCTGAGGAATTAATCTTCTAAGCCTTCTAACTTCTCCCTATGTGACTGTTATTCTCTTCCCCGTGGAAAGGGCAACAAATTACCTGCAAAAAGGCAGTACAGACTATCTGGGACAAAAGAGTGTTTCTCAGCTCCTGTATCCAGGTACATGCATCCACCACCTTCCAGCTACACAGAAAGATGAGGAATTGATGCTCACTAAAATGGCACCTTCCATATTCTAATTTCCAAGGGATGAAAGCTGGGTAGTGCAAGACAAGACCCACACAGTAATTTCCAGCAAGTCTCCAGCCTCAGACCCGATCTGCTCTACAACCTGGACATAGCCACGAAGGTTGTCAGAGCTTCAAAGCTGGAGATGCAAGAATCCTTTAATAAGAACACAGCTTCAGTTTTCTACTACCTCTAACAGGCTGAATTTTTTTTCCAGCATAGGACAATATTAGATATGGACATCCTCAGATCCTGATATGAAGTTACAGATTAAAAACTAGGCTGACAGTATGACCAGACTTTTGGTGACACTGGGATTTAAACTTTGTTGCTGTTGATACCACAGTGATAGCATTTTGACTGAATGAGGGGATACAGTTTCCCACTCAAGTTCTTCTGCCTTTTGCATGAAACGTTTTCCAGAGTGAAGTCTGACTCTTTCTGGATATGTGCATAAACCTGAGAAATAGTTTTACTTTATACACAAATGTGCATCTGTGTATATACATAGATATAAAAGTAATTTATACATGCCTTTATAAACAGTTAATAAATATGCAGTATATTTAGAAATATTGAAATATTGAAAACAAATATGATTTCTAGAAATGGCAAAAGAGCTATTTTTGCAAAAAGTAGCGGTCCAAATAAAATCACCACAACTTCTTTTTTTCCTTTCAATTCTCTTCTCTTTTCACATTCTTCTGTTTTCTTGAGTGTAAAGCCAGAGTTGAAAACTTGAGTTTGGGCTTAGTAAAAGTTGTCCCTAAATTCTGGTTCTCCCCCCCCCCCCAAAAAATAATAGCATTTTACTTCTGGTATTTGGTTTTTTTTCCACAGGAATATTTACATGGTTCTGAGACAACACAATAGGTGATACTGTGTTTACACACCCATCCACCATACTGCATGCTGTGTTTTCTTCATGGACCTCCTGAGACTGTGTGATTGCATATATAACCTGGCTCCACACAGTGTCACTATTGTTCTGGCCCTTTTTTTCCCCCCCGCATGAGTTTTTATGCTCAGCATATCTTGGCATTGTGAACTCAAGGCTTGCTAAAGAA
Organism: Margarornis squamiger; assembly: GCA_035222235.1. Classification (NCBI taxonomy): domain Eukaryota; kingdom Metazoa; phylum Chordata; class Aves; order Passeriformes; family Furnariidae; genus Margarornis; species Margarornis squamiger. The sequence goes on from JAWWTY010000106.1 coordinate 50,693,674, forward strand.
GGGCTCAATTTACCCCTGATTTACCCCTATAAATCAGCTAATAAACCATTGTAAGCACCGGTGTTGTTATACTTACGGTGACAATAGGGACAGAATATACTGGTACAGAGGCAATCCAGTATGGAGGGTTAAAATGACCAGGAAACTTCATATTTTGAGGATACACAAGGGTAAATGAAAGAAAATACTCAATATGATAACTTCCACATGCATGATTTCCAATGATGGTTCACTTTAATGCCTGCTACTAGTGACCAGTCACGCAAGCTAAAGGAAATAACTTACTTCTAACACAGGTACTGTACCTCCACTTACCATATCTTTAAACTGTTTTCCTTTCTCTGGGTGTTCACTCCTTTATGTTGCTATTTCCACAAGTCAGTGTAGTCAAAAGCCACTTAAAGCCACCATCTTGACCCAGGTAATATAAAAAAAATTAAAAATCTGTCTTTTCTGGCATGAAATACCCACAGCAGATATTAGATTGAAGGTGGTCCAATGATGTGGTTTTTGCCCTGTACCATGATAACGAGTGGAGCCTCAGACCTACTCCCTGCCACCAAACCATCTCTCTCCCATCCACCCTCCTCTGAGTGACATTTGCATAGAAGGAGAAGCCATCTCTGCCAGGAAAGAGCAAGGAGGACCCAAGGACTTTCAGGAAGATAAGGGTACAATTAGGATTTTCTCGTTATTCTGATACTGTTGTGCTTGCTTGGGGGGCATCCCAGTCAGACACTGCCTCAACCAGGGCTCATAGTCATGATACTGTGGTGTCCTTAATGATGACTGAAGGCTCATTTCAGCTGCTTTTAATGATGAAAGGAAGTAAAAGCTATGCAGTGAGCTCTTAGTTATATATTTTCTATTGTCACCTTTTCCCAAAGAAAAATTTCCTAGTGGCACAGAAGTCAAGCAAAACCAAGTGATTAACAGCTGAGGTATTAATTTTTCTCCTGGGGAATCCTTGCCTAGAAACGTTACAATTGCTTTAGATAAACCTTGTAATAAAGCAGTTATCTAGTTTGTCTGCCAGCTGTACCAGGAAGGACCTGCTAGGTGGTCCATGGAGCTGGGTCATTAGCAGTCTAACAAGAGGAACCAGCCTGGTACTTCCTCTTCTTTAAGCTGAGCAGGGAAGGCTCAGTTGGGAAAGATGTCTCAGCCAAAGGAAGTGTCAGTCTCTTTTAACACTACATAATGCAGCTCGGGTGCTTGCCAAATCGTAATACACTGGAACAGACGGAGACAGAGTACTGCGGGAAGTGCAGTGTGAACTGCCTAAGGGTGCAGCACCTAGATGAGAAACTTTCCTGCACTGTCAGGAAATCTTTCCTTTTCCATGGGTAAGAGAATGTTTTGCTTATCTTTTTTGGTTTGTTGTTTTTCTTTTTCACCTTCCACTTTTCAAGGCCTTGTCTGTTGGCAGTCAGCCTAGCCTGATGAAGCATCACGGGGTCCTGATGTTACAATACGGCTTTTGTTCAGTGAGTAGTAGAAGGAAGATAACTGTGTTTCTCTGTATACATAAGTACAACATTGATGGTATTAAAATATTTTTATTTTTTTTTTAAAGTTGGTGATAATAATACTATGAAAAATTCACAGAGTTATTAATAGTAAATGCCAACAGCAGCAGGATATTCAACCTCATGCATCAGACCTTAAGGCAGCCACTGATTTCTCACTGTCAGGGTGAGCCCTACTCTGAAGCACCAGGTACCATGCTTTGGAGCTGTTTGCGTAATACTCTGCACCGTGCCCAGACACTTTCACTAATCAGAAGAGCTGAGATTTCGTAATACCATTTGTTACAAGACTGTCATTTTATCCCTTTTGCACTTCTGCCGTAATAGTAGATGATGTACACAGATAAGCAAAGAGGTTCATTACACTTTTTGGAGTGGAATGCTTTGACTGTGCCCCATTCCAGAACGGTAATTTCTTCTTAAGGGACACATAGCCAATACTGCAACCACAGTGATACTATGCAATGCTATCATTACCTGACTGACTGAGACAGAGACTTCTTTCTGAGACAAACCTTTTCTGACAGTCACAGAACTATAGAATGGTTTGGACTGAAAGGGACCTTAAAGATCATCTAGTTCCAACTCTCCTGCTGTGGGCAGGGACACCTTCCACCAGAAAAGGTTACTCAAAGTCCATCCACCCTTGCCTTGAACACATCCAGAAATGGGGTATCCACAGCTTCTCCAGGCAACCTGTTCTAGTGTCTCACCACCCTCACTGTAAAGAATTTCATTCTAATATCTAAACTAAAGCTATCCTCTGACCTAAACCAGTCACTGCAACCAATTAGAAAAATGAGTCTCATTCCTAGCAAACTCTACAACTTTATGGTGGCTGAAAGAAAACACCAGACTTTCCTGAAAGTGGATTTGATCTCCTAAAGTAAATTTAAAACTCTGACATACCATGGAAGCAATCTGTATGTGTGTGATCTTCCTCTCAAAACAGAGAGAAGTTTTAAAAGACATGTTTTAAATGTTTAAAACCTAACCTTGATGTGCACAGAAATACCTAGGACCAGACAGAACCAAACTCAACACACTGTTTGTCCCTGCACACTGCTGGGACTAGTTCTTCCCTTCAGCTGGAGACAGGCCATCATGTTTCAGCTTTGTCTAGCTTTCTCTCCGACAATTTGCCTTCTGAAGGTACTGAGAATCAGGTTTATCTGTCCACAGTGTAGATCCATCTATCTTTCAAATACCTTCTAGTCACTCAAAACACCAGGGATCAAATTCTCTTCTGTGACCATACAGGTGAAACAGCATTGCTCTGAAACAACAGACCAACTTTATCACCAGACATGACCCCAGCAACACAAACCTTTCCACCCATGGGTGATTGGACCAGTGAGATTGGACATGTGGGGCTGAACACACTGTTTCTCTTGCTCAAGCCCAGGCGCAACACCTTAGCAACACTACCTTCTCCCCTTTTCTTCCGCCACTTCCCACTACAGTTTGCCCAACTGTGAACAGCATCAGGTTCCTCAAGCGTGAAAGAAGAAGGGGTTGATCTGCTCTTCCTCCTGCAGGCTCCAATAAGTGAGCATTTTGGGGCACCCCTGAAGGCAAAATGACATCTGCATGCTCAATGCTATAGAATGAGAGCACAATGCTTTAAAGCCTCTCAGAAAATCTACAGGACAGTTAATATGATTTAAGCCTATATTTAAATTTTATGAGACTCATTTTCAAGGCTAATAACCCAGTTTACTGTGCACAATATCAAATGCAAATTTTATTACTGACTTGGTAAAAACCAAGACGATATTCATTAGCATATCTCAGCGCATCACCCTTTTTAGCCAAAAGGTGCACCAGGAGTAACAGTGGGAGTTTTTATATGTGCTGTAAATTACAGTTACTATCTCATTAGATAAACACATTTAAAATCAGGTTATCATTCACTTATATATCAGAAAGTTGTTTGTTCAATTGCAGCTAGTCTCATATTACAACATATGGTGCATGAAATTCTTAGACTAATAAAATTTCAAGGTACAGGGAGCTGGTGTCTTGGAAAAAACTGTTTCTGCTCAACGAATGGCTCGATATAATCTGTAATTGCTCTGAAACAATTATGCAGCAGGCTGTTTTGTACTTAATAGTATTTACATCCTTGGCTTTATTAGCAACAAAATCTAAGTGGAACTTGTGAAAGAGAAATTAATTTTCTGCTAAAAGATGTAAACTTTTAAGTTAAAGATCCAACAGACTGTGGAAATCTAAAATATATGCGATAGTATCTAATTTAACTTATTTCTCACTGAAATGTTTCATTGTTCCTTTAGATACCTCTGGTAGATTATCTCATCCACACCCAAGTAATTCTTCATCTGAGTTCCCCCAAGCTTTCACCACTCTGGGCAACTTTAGCTTTTTTCTCAATGCATGCACTCTGGCTTTGCCATGTCCTGGAAATACAACACAACTAATGTCCACATATAGTATTTGAAGTCAAATTGAAAATTCCTGTACTTGTGGAGTTTTGACTACTAAGTTTAACAGTGGTGACCGAATTGTATGAGTCAGCATTTTGTACTACTTTATATGCTGGCAATTAAAAAAGCAGCTCAGTACACAGTGACACAGAGAGACATGTAACAGCTTTGGATCAGACTTTCCTGTGGTATGGACTGCTGGAACTTCAGCAGCTTCAGCAAAACTCAGCCAGTTTGCAAAAGCATTGGGTTATATCTGACTGAAGTACTTAATTTCACCTGCCATTCTGAGCATATCCACATATGCTCCTTCTAGTTTCATGATAGAGGCTAATAATTACAAATCATCATATACAAACTTAATGTCAAATGTATTATTCTGGCATTCAGTTAAAAGCAATGAACTGCACACTACTGCTTCATTACATAGCTCCTACTGAGCTCAGATCTCTGGGACAGCTTGAGGGCAGTCACACATTTGGTGGTTAAGGTGGTTTTCTCACCTTCGGTCATCAACTATTTTTTCCTTGTTTTGTTTGTCATGTCTGGGGTTTGCCCACATTGTGAGCTGTCTCCAAAGTTAAAGGAAGGAGGAGAGTTGAGTATTTTATACAGACATTCTTTCTCCTGCATGCTGACTAAATCTGCACACCAGCAGCAGCAACGCTGGAACCCAGACTGTAAGAAAGGCCCTGGTATAGTAGCTGTTTTTACCCTGCTCAGTACTGCTAGCTTCAGAATGGCTCTAAACACACAGCATTAACACCTTTCAGTTGTCCTTGTACTAACATTCTTAAATATTGTAACTAAAATCCCTGTCTTTGTGTTCAGCTTTATCTGCCTGTCTCTTGTGCTGCAACTTCACTAATTTTCCTGTTGCTCTAATCTGCAGTGAACTGCAGTGAATTCCTTGCCAAAGCCCTCACCACCTCACCACACTCATGCCAGCTGTACAGTGGGATGAATAGTTTATACAAAATGCTTCCTATTACCATCATCTAGGAGTTCGTCAGAATACAACATAATAAAACTTTACCAAGAAAATCCTCACTTCCTCTTGCAAGGGAATATCTTTATTGCTGATTTCAAAGGATCTGCAACAAAGAGCTATTATACGAAAAACCTCATGCAAAACCTCACACCCTTCCTTGCTAGTCCTTATAAGAACTGTGTAAGTTGTTACTAAGTACACCTTTCTGTCTGCAAAAACCACCTTTAAATTTTGCAACATTAAGAAGTAAGTCTAACCTGATTTCAGCACAGCTGCTGGAATAAAACATGGAATAAACCACAAATTACATTGTGGAGCAATGCTGAAAAACCCCACCAGACTGTGTGTGGAAACTAAATCCCAGCACATGACAAATGCAATCTGTTCCCACTCAACTCACTAACAATCCTTCTACAAAGGTGGCTTTCCCCAGCCATGGCCGGGACCTCCTCCTAGCTCCCCCCTGCCTACCGCTGTGATTTGGAGCAGGTCTGGGGCTGTTACAGCTTTTTATAATGAAGGAGAGGCCAAACCTAGTTGCTGACTGTGCCTTTGGGATTTCAAGCACATTTGGGCTTCTCTGAGTCTGCCTTCAAGCTATTTCCAACCTGCAAGTTTTCTTACATTCCTGTGGAGCAGTGACACCTTTTTCCTTTGTATTCATACAGCACCTTACAAAACGAGTGTCATCTCTGACAAGGTCTCCAAGATTCTGCTGCAAAGTTAAGTAATGTTAATAGTGTTGAATGCATTTAGTCCCTGGTGCAAATGATTTGTTGAATATATTTGCCAATTAATAAAATGTACAAATGGGTATAAACAGATTAGAATCAGGCCCCTGCTGTATTATATATGAATATGATTTTATCAATCAGTCATTGTCTAAGCAGGATGCTTTTCTCAGATTTCTTTTTCCTGAATTTTATTCAGTAAATATTACTTCATCATATTATGCCTGACCATATTAATGATGGGAGAAGTGAGGTTTAGGGAATGCATCTATTAAAAAAAAGACACTTTTGGCCATGGGCAACATGGACATACAAATATTAGCAAGCCATATGGGTGCACCCATAGTGAGGCAGGGAAAAGGTTCACAGGCATGTGAACTGGGTGTAGAATACAGGGCTGTGCTAATGGAGGCTAAAAATTCTTGATTATTTGGTTTAATAATGGAAGTAGCCTGGTATTCAAAGACTCTCTGTAGTTTCTTTGGCAAGCCGAAATATGTTTCACTCTTACAGGCTTTTTTGACTTGGTATTTTGCAAAGCTCTCTCAGAACCAAAAAATAAATGAGGTCACTCTGCAGGTGCTCTATCCATTTTCGGTATCCTGAGTCAATTCGGGACAGGGGCAAGCAAGCCTTCTC
>JAWWTY010000106.1:50700110-50897638 GCA_035222235.1 Margarornis squamiger
TGAGTCAATTCGGGACAGGGGCAAGCAAGCCCTCTCGGAAGGACCAAGGATGTCGCATAGACTCGGACAGGCTATTAACAGCTCACAAGTCCACGCACCCCTCCAGCTGCCCACCTCCTGTGCCCAGACCTCAGTCACAAATCCTGGACCAAGCCTCGGGACCCGTCGGATGCTCCCCACTTCCCCGCGGATCAGCTCGCAAGAGGACAGGAGGCGTTTCCAAGCCGAGAGCTGTGGGTTTACCTCCGTAGTGGGGAGAGGAGGAAAGGAGGCTGTCACGCACCCAGACTGCCCCTTTGCCGCTGCTGCGGGGAGGAAACCAGCCCCTTCACGGGGTAGGGAGACGGCGGAGCTTTGTTCGTTTGTTTGAATAACAGCTGCTTCAATAAAGTCCGAGCAGGTAGAGCCGAGCCTGGCTAAGCTGCCAGCTCCCGCAGCTTTCCGCCTTTCTTCCCATTCCCGCAAAACTGTGACACCAAACCAAGCAGTGCCACCTATTGACAGCAGTGGCTCATGGCCTCGCCACAGGCACAGCAGCCCCGGGTGCCACTTCCCCTCGCAGGGTCCCCCCAGGTGGGAGCGGGGAGTTGCGGGAGCAGCGCTCCCCCGCCTTCCCACCCGGAGAGCCCTCCGCGGTCCTGCTCCCCTCACGGCTCTTCCCTGCCATCCATCACCGCCTGCCTCCTGTCACTCTGCCACGGCGGCTGTCACCCGGCTGTGACTAAGGTAGAGAAAAATGAGCCGTTTAAGCGCGGCAGAGCTGGGGACGTTCGGGAACAAGAGACAAATTAACGAAGTGCGAGAAATTAGAGTGCATAAATCTGAGGGCTTTAAATCACCGTGCGGCTGCTCATACGCAGAAGCAAAGCAATCTGAGTGCCACAGTTAAGCTTTTCTTAGCTGGCCTCACTTTCCTACAGGATGCTGACATCCAATTCAGCTTCCACATCTGGTTGTTAAGTCACCTCACTGCGCCTTAGTGTTTTGGGGTTTTTTTCTGGAAAAACCCTACTACATCCTTTTCATACCAGCCTACATGTGACGTTAGTGCAAAAAGTGGGAAGCTACCTGAGCTAAAACTCTGTTTTCACATGACTTTTGTCCCTTTTTTGCAGCTGGTTGTCTTATCCATAATCCTAACCATAAATTGGTTTCCCTCCAGTGTGGAGGAGGGAAGTCAGCAGTACTTACTCCAGACACACAAAGTGATCCAGAGACATCAAAAGATGGATTAGAAATACAATGAAGTTTTCTGGCTTGCAAGGAAGTTATCTTTCCTGTCTGTGATTAAAATCCTACAGTAACTTTGTGAGTATAATTTTATTATACCCAAAACAGAATACCAAAGAAAACCCGATGCAGGTAAGAGGAAACAAGAAAATTGCGTTTCTGATGCATTGTTGTAGATAAAACCCTCTAATTTTGCATGAATAAACATCGCCAACACCCTCTTTCCTTTTTCCCTGATACATACAGATTGAGTAGTATTTAAGCCTTTGAGCGATACCACCGGAATCAGATACTTGCAACAGTCTGTTCCAGATCACCAGGATATTAAAGTTATTGATTTGTTTTTCAGAACAACGTACAGATATGAAAGATGAACACATCCAAATTTTATCAAGATGCACACCTAAAAGTATAGAACTGGGCAAAATTGCTGAATAGAGGGATCCACTATGCTCTTTTATACAAAAAAAAAATAAAAAATAAAATAGCCTGGAGACACGGATGAATAACTTACTTGCTATTTTGTAGCTGCAGAAATTCTTGGTTAGTTTATATTTAGAATTGGAAATTCATTATTATGTCAATTTTTGTCATTGTTTTTATTTGTATCATTACTTTGGTAAATTTTTACGCAGCTCCCAAGCTAATGACATCCATGTGAAGTCATGCATCTCTCACACTGTTCTGGGAGACCAAACTGGTTGGTTAGTGCTAAATTTGCCATCTTTCTTTCCATTACAGAAAGAGGTGTTATCAACCCAGCCTCATTACATCTTTCTTCATGCTTATTATTTGCCTATTCTTAAAACCAAAACATATTATTTATAATCTCTGGAATCTGGAAAGCCCCAGACTATTTGATCTTCTCTTCTAGGTTTTCTTTTAGATTTTTCTTATTCTATGAGTGGGAATTTGTGCAATGATGTAACACTGCAGTAGTCCTTAATAAAAATTAACTGCCCTGAGAAAGGAATTTGATTTATGTTCAATCTCTTTTTGTAATAACCACGTTCCTTGCTGCCTTAGAAATAGAGGGATCTGGTGATCAGAGTCTGGTCCACATTTGTGGTCCACAAAAAAGCACAACACACTTCTGGTATGACCATGTGCCTGTATAGTATTTCAGGCACTGAAATGACAGAGGTTTGAATGACAACACTGACATGGTTTTGAGATTAAAAAAATTAAAACTGACATTTAAAATTATGTTACTCGTAATTCAAATAGCAAATACTTCATTTCACTTGAGGCACTGAAATTGTCTCGGGTCTGATTTGTCTAGCCCATTTCATCTATATACCTTTCTGTTGTTCAAGACCAAGAAAGCAGTTTCTCTGTCACCACCATCATGAGAGTTAACTTTTCCAATGTCCCAAGTTTTGCCAAGCAATAAAAGAAGAGTGGCTCTATGCACCCTTTGAGAAAAGGAAGTGGAACGGTCATGTTATGACATTTACCAGTTGCTCAAAATGCAAGAATGAAAAGCATGAAGTAATGCTAACTGAAGATGCAAGTGTACCATATCTTGGTAGAAATTTAATGTCTGTGTATATTAAGGTTTACCAAATTGAGCAATATCCCTTTTCTCTAATGCTGTGACTTTTGACACATCTTGTGACCTGTGACTTGCAGTCACTGTGACAGTGATTTTCAAAGTACTCTTTGGAAATTGTTTGGTAATCATTTAATGTTTGGAAATGATTTAGTTTAGTTTATAGTTGTCTTTCAAGAGAGTTTAAAGTAAAGAAAAGAGATAATATCATGTAATGACTTCAGATAATTTACATGACTGAATCACTTCAACTTTGAAAACAAAAGCTGCTCTGAGAGCTTTTAACTTCAACAAAGTCTTTAGGAAACCTGATGAGTTGTGACCTTGGTTTCAGGGCTTGGAGCTTGACAGCTGTCACACCTTATATGTAATGGTTTTTCACTCCATGAACAGTCTTGACACTTTGGGAAAAACTTTCAATTAAATTCATTAAGGTATCTGCCTGGTTCCGAATAATCCATAAGTGGGGTCACTCCACTTCTGTTTAGACTCAGGGAAAAGATGGTGTTTCCTTGAAGATTCACACATGGTAGTTCACCATTTCTCTGCTCTATGTATTCAAGTCCTAATGCAAACATTTCATAGAAGTTACCAAGCATGGATTTTTGTCTTCTTACAGGATTCAGTGTTTCTCTTGCCATTTTGCAACAGGAGATATTAATGTCAAGGCTTCATTTTTGTTGCCACCCTTAAAAATGTCTCCAAGTTAGTTCTGCCTCGGATTCCCTGGTCAGTACTGTTAGGCACTGTCATTACTGTAAACAAGTACCAACCATCCTCTCGCTCCCTTACTGCTACAATCAAATAAAGCTGTACCATGCTGCCAACACAAACATTTGGTTGTACTCACACATGGATGGCAGTGAGGGGAAGGCTTCTCCTCAGTGGCATGACCTGGGTGCCATTAACTGTTTTTGCTGAATACCAAATGTCTCCAAGTTCTTCCAGCTGCTTTCAGGAACAGAAATTAGAGACCTGTCATTGCTCCTGGGCTTCACCACTTTACAGTTACCACTGTGGGAATGCCAAGTTGGCAAATAGTATTGACTGGTGACCCATGCCAGGTGGTCACTTATCCGTCTTACGAGGAACTGGACACTGGGCTGTAGCAAGTGAGAAAGATGCACAGGATCATCTTGACTCAGGTGAAGACTAAGTTAGGTATCTGGCAAGTAGGAAGCTGTCTGGGTAAGCAGATTGAGGGAAACCTCATGCCCAAGGTCTCCCAAGGACAAAGTGACTAGCCTGCCAAGGGTCCTTTTCCACATCCATAGGAACTGCAATGCTTTGTTAAGGGGCTCTTCCTCACAGGAATGAAAGGGCCAAAGTGGAAATTACTACTCAGAGGGCTTGCACATCCCTCTCCTGGCACAGTCTCTTATTTGTCCTACAAGGGGCTGCATTTCTGTATGTCCTGCCATGTTACAACGCATGAAGATTACAAGAACTGTCTCACTTCTTTTATGTCACTCCTTCAAAGCCAGACAGACTCACTGCTAGGAAATGCACCCTTTCCTTTGATCATCTCCATCGCAGGAAGAAATTGATCCTTTAAGGAAATGTATTTGCCACCTTGCAGAAAAAGACAATATTACAAAGATTACAAATCACCAAAGTTTCAAGGACTTCCCGTTTATACTTGCCCACTTGGTATCTTCAAATCACCAGCTACACAGGATTTTTATTTTGGCACATCCTGTATAAAACTGCAATAAAGTTGCTGCATGATGCAATGTTATGGTTTAAGAATGGTATTCTCCAACTTAGTACTCCTGCTAAAATCACTCCACTTGCTTCTCCTCTCCCTTCAACTGGAAGCACAAAAGGCAAAGATCACAGTTTGAGATATGAACAATTTACTGGAAAAAGCAAGGAGATAACAGTAACAGCAACAATATTAATAACAAAAGGTAGAAGACAAAGAAACAATTTACAAAGAAAGCCCTGGACAATACTGATCAGCTCTTCCCTGACATGTTTTCTTCCAACCAAAACGAACCCCTCTTTTTCCAAAATGAGAGAGTCCCTTCTCCCCAACCCCCCATATTCGCAATGATTTGAGGTAGTATAGAATAAAATTGGGGTCTTGGCCATATTCCCATCAGCCACACCATCTCCCAGCTACTGCAAAATATTGACCCCATCCTGGCCAAAACCAGGACACATAATGTTTTTTTTCTCAAGAATGCCCATCATGCTGGGTTCAGAAGTGTTTTAGCTTCATTTGGGGTCTGAGATTTGAAGCAGGCCAGTTCTTGCTGACGGTTCCCAGCTTAGCAAAGGACTTTTTTGATGGTTAAAATCCATGTCCATACCGATTTCCCAACAGAATCTGTCTGTCTGTCTCCCTGCATATCCCTCCATCCAGCTATCTACCTGTCTATCCATCTGCCTATCCAGCTGCTTATTTCAGCTGTTGTTCTCAATACTTTATTCACTGAAATAGTCAGGGAGAGGGCAGGGAAAGCTTAGTGTTTAAGTGAAAAGATGTACCTCTGAGAGCCTAAAGAGGCACACCATAAGGTTTGCTCAGGGCTTCTCTTAGCCTAATGGCAGGGGTGAGGGTAGATGTCTCTGTGTGAGGGCTCGCTATTTTTAGGGAAAGGACCTTAAGAAGAGGTTGTGGGAAATCTGAGCCAGTGATGAAACAGCTTCTTCCACATAAACTGTTCTGTTTTCTGTAGTTCCTAGGGGTTGATCAGGCTTGGTAGAAGCCCCCTGGAGGTATAGAATTTGCCCTAGCAAAACTACTTCCTGTCCTCTTCCCCATGCCCCACAGGCTTGCCAGTTCAAGGATCCCTGCCTGGGAATCCTCATGCTGCTTTTACTTCCCAGAACTCTACTGCCAGGGTGTTTTCCACAAGAAGGGCAACCAGGTCACAATTTCTTTTGTAAAATAAATCTTTAATTAACTTTGGCCACAAGATATACAGATAGAATTCCTCATCACCTAAGAAACACTTTAAATAAACAGCTGAATGTGTTTTTCCCAGCCCCTTATTTTCTTTAAAAAAAAAAAAAAAAGAAAAAAAAGCTGCAGCTCTAACCAAGAGTATGAAAGATCAAGAAAAACAAAAAAAGGTAAACAATAAGCTTAATTTGACTCTTTAAGATAGTGAAAAAATACCAAGACAGTGATTTCAAGCTTTAAGTTACTTTACTTTGTCATTCCAAACAGCAGTCATAGATTTTTTTTTTTGTTTTAATTTTGCAAATTGCTTTTAAAAACAGAGTTAAAATTCCCAACACTTATCTTGCTATCATGTGTCCAAAGCAGATATCCTCCCATTTCAGGATCATACCTGATCACAACTCTCTCACCTTGCTTGAAACTGTGCAAATTCTGCATGTGAAGTACAGTCTTGCTACAAACGCCTCTGCCAGCTCCACAGCAGACTTCGGATAATAGCTTCAAGCCGTGAGGAGAGTGATGGCCAGCCAGAGGCACGTGGAGAAGTGATGTGCCCTTTGTGGCAGGTGGAGGATGGCCAGACACAGGGACCACAGCTGCACCCAGTGCCTGGCTGCAGGGGGGAGGGCAGTGGATGGACCCACAGACCTGCAGAAAAATACAACCCACCAAAAACAGCGGAAGGTGTCTAATTAAGCTCTCCTTCCCTGAAAAGCTGTCTCTAGGTAAGCAAAACTGTTTAAAACATGTTCATCATTAAAGTGTCCCCCGACAGCAGGATGCGGCAGCAGACTCGGTGACAGAAGGGAGAAGAAGAGAGGCATATGGACCCCAGCCCTGTCCCCTGCTGACAAGCTGCCTCGCTGCAAGCCCCCTTTTCACTGTTGTCCGTGCGCACAGCAGATTGCAATGGCCCAACTTTCCCATCTGTATCCCAGGCCTGTGCCCCTGACAATGTGGCAGCCATGCAGTTTTCATCGGGCGGGGAGCAGGGGAGGGGGAGACTGCAGGGAGGGGGAGGGCGGGGGAAGAGGGGGAGATATTAACCACCAATAATCACGGTGCTATCCATAATGCATTGTCTCCATGAGATTACATGGTATATTTCCAGTGGGGATTAGCCCATCCATCACAGCCCTTTATTGGCCCTTTTTTTGTTGTATAAAGCCCAAACGCTGTCGTAAAATTCTAAACCGCTTAATTGCTGCGCTGTAAAAATTTGCATATCAGAGATATGTCATTCCTTCGTTAAATGGCACTAGGCATTCGTTACAAAGTCCCAACAATTGCAGGAGAGCACCCCAGAAAAAGGTCACCTCTTGGCATTATGCAAAGTTCTCTGCTGAATTCTAATCTGCAACAATTATGGTTTGAATGTATTGCAACTTAATGGATTTTGGTTTTCTGTGATTCAAACTCCCTGGGCACACAGAGCCCTTGTCCTATTTGGTCAGAGAAGGTAAGTGACGTGGTGGTAACGGCATAGCCTCTCTTTCTGTAAGGCCTGCAAGTTTGATTCCTAAAAGATTTCTTCATAAGCCAAACTGGTACAAAAACCCTTGGTACAAATTTTCCATGATGGGCATATGTCTTGATTTCTTAGATTAATAGCAAGTTCTGTAGAGAGTGCTACAGTCATTGCATTGCCATTTCAAGTATTCATCATTAAAAATAACACGAAGCCAGAAATTTCTGCATGTGTACTAACAAAAAGGATAATTATGATAATTAGCAGCTTTTAACACATGGATCTGAAAGATTCTTTACAAAAGCAAGAACATACCATTGTCCTGATTTTGCACCTTCAGAAGCTGGCTTTGGAGAGTTGGTTTGAAGCCAGAGGCACCCTTCAAAACCCACAAATGAGCACTGTTCTCAGCAACCCTAGCAGTTCCCCTCTGCATCCTCCCACCTGCTTGCCAAGGACTGAAAATACCAGCATGTCTTTAAGATGTTGTCAGGTCTTCACTCCGTGTCTTCTCCATTAACTGCAGCAGAGTTTGTCCAGACATACTTTCAATTCACATACAATTTCTCAGTTTTGTCCATATTTTAAGAGTAAGCTTAATCCAGGCCATTTCATACCATGTAGCATGATATTAGAAAATGTTGCATGGCAGGATGGGTGCAGGTCAGGTACTTTTCCAACAAAACAGAGCCTGTAAGCTGAATCTTCTTCCTGTATAACAGCAGGAAACATGATTTCTCATCTTAGCAGGAACATGTAAACGAAGAAGGTGACTGGAGCAGTCTAAGAGGTTTTAAGAGTCCCAGAGTGATTTGGGGGTCAGTCTCTGTTGCAGGCCCTGTTGTAACAGAAGAACCCTTTGCAAGCCCTGATATAAAAATTAGGAGAGAACAAGGAGAAATTCTGAGCTCTGTGTACATGGCACCTTGGCTTGAGTTGGAATGTTCTGAAATAGCGTGAGTTAACTTTGAAGACTGTTCAAGTACCTTAAGACACCTCAAGGGAGATGCCCATTATAGTGAGGATCCAAAGCAAAGTAAGTCTGCTTTAACTATCCAGTCTGTTCATTTTTCAGGTGTGCACCTCTTACTGGTGTTGCAAACACTCATATTTAAAATCAACCTTATGTTCTATTTAATCATCACATCATTGGAGTTTTATTATTATTACATTTTAATCTGGCATGTTGTTTATTAACCACAAAGAATTCTAACAAGCAACCCAAACATTCTGACATAACAAAACCATCTTATCTTTGTTTTCCTTTCTAATTAACAACTAACATCAATGCAAACTTCCTGTCCTACATGTGAACTCAGACACAGTCACTTCACTTTTATCTGAGCTCTTGATTAAGTAGGCCTCCTACGAAGTAGCCCCACGTACCTTTCCTGAAAGAGATTTCAGCCCCTGCCCTCATGCTGTTAAAACCCTCTCCCCTCTGTGGCACCAATGCAACTGCTGGTATGGCTGCAAATCTACAAAAACCTCCACACAGGAAGAGGACCCTCCAATAAGAAGTTAAAACAGATTATTTCAGATGTACAGTTCACAGTGGTTGCTTGGAATCTCTCAAACAAGCCTGTGCCTCTTTCCTACCACTATGTCTGCTTTACAAAAGGAGAAGCAAAGTCTGATCCATCCAAGGTTTTCCAGCATTGCAGTGACAGAGCTGGAAACAGGTCTGGAATCCTGCATTGCAGCATCACACATGACCCCAAGGGCTATCCCTATCCCTATCTCTATCCCTTCCTCCTCTTCCACCCTTCAAAAGCTTTTAACCCTCAGGAGCAAGCTCCCAGAATCATAGGGACAGCCTGAAGAGCTCAGTGGATACTGGAATGGGGTCTTCAAAGGCTGGAACTGGAGCCTGGCTTGCCAGCTGCCCTCCTTGCAGAGCTCATCACCCACTGACATTTATATCTGCCTTGGAAATAGATTTGTTGCTGCAACCCATCTCCCGCTTCTCTCTCTCTTTCATATTCTGCCCGTACGAGACACGGAGGACCATCACTGCTGCCTTAAGTGAGGTTTGAGATAGAGCTAAATAATCTCTAAGTGCAATTTATTTTACCCTTATTGAGCATTAATAACGTTTGTGTTAGGATAGAACAAATTATGTAATAATGTGTCCTTTTCTCCTGCTTGATTCATTATTCAAAATTACCCAGACAATAATTTATGTGAATTATTCTGCAATTAATTCGGCATGAGTTTCTTGCAAATACCCACTGAACAGCATCTGAACTCTCTCGATTAGTTCCAAAGGTCTGTTATACACCTGGGAATGAGGTCAGACCTGGTGACAGCAAGTTTTAGGAAATATCTGCTTAAGAATATGGGCTATTTCCATTAAATTAGTACACAATCCCATGCAAATTTTTTTATTTTGTTTTCTAAATAACAGGGGCTTTTTTCTGTGGTTTAGCATAAATCTTCTTACAATCCAGGTGACATAAAAATAATTTCTATGTGCATTTTGCATTGTTTTAATGAAATCAGGGGAAAGCTGCAGCTTCAGTTTAGTCAACACTGCAAATAAATAAGCCTTTTGAACCAGATTTCCAATGCAATAGTTCCATTTTGTATCATCAGCATCTGTTTCCCATGCCTTTTGTTCATGTTTTTAGCATGTGATATCTTGCATCTGTCCCAAAGTCTTTTGAACTTGGTGAAAAAGTTTCCTCAACATTCATGACATCTGCATTTATTGAACTTATGGCTAAGTATCTTGTTTGATTGGTAGACCAGAAGTATAGCTGGTAGAAGTTTCCTCCACGTTACTGACTGCAGGTACGGTCTGATTTGCAGCACCTGAGGTGAGAGGTCTCAGATGGAGCAGCATGGCTGACAGGAACGGCTGGAGAATCACTTGATGGTGCAAGATATTCCTTCAGAGGCCTCATATTAATTTGTGAAAAGATCTGTGTTCATTACATTTTAATTAGTTCCTAGTAAATGTGCCTTAATAAGCTCTTTTTAAAGGAATAAAGTAACTGCCATACTAAATGCATCTTGAATAAATATGTGGCGATAGGAACCAGCCCTTTCTTAACTTCCTGGGGCTATAAACATTCATACGCTCATAAATACATTTGTATGTAGACACAAGACCCACTAAAAGCCTTTGCAGATACCATTCATCCTTTTTGCACAAACATATTCCAGTCATCATTAGCCTTGTAATTAAAATCCTTTTAACAGCACTAATTGAAGGCTTCACAGCCATAACTTTGTCATCTTAAAAGCTGCTTGCTCAGTGCATAACTAGTGAAAATGTTGGAGAGGGGTTGGGTCAAACAATCCGGACAAGACTTCTCATTGCACAAGTGAGTTAGAGTCAGTGAGTTAAGAGGCAAGGAAAATAGAAAAAAAACCCTAGGGTACACTAACAGATTAGAGAAAAATCAGCAGGTTACTGACACTGCTACCTCAAGATCAGCACTCCCCAGCAAGGTCCATTAACACTTCATGCTGCAAAGCTGATATTCTCTGCTCCCTCCCCCTGGCCTTTCAGTGAAAAGGTCTTGCTAGAGCAACGTAGGGCACTTTCACCAATAATTAACTGAAACTGAGTTCATTAGGTAAAATGGGGGGTAAGCAGGCATGGGAATGTCATGCCGCATACGGAAAGTAAAGCCAACCCATAATCCATTGAAGAACAAAGTGGGGTAAAGGCACACGTATTACAGCAGTCACCAAGGTGTAGAAATACAATAATAAAGTTCCACAACTGTCCTATTAACATACCAGATTTGATTTGGCTGCATTATATTTCATCAAATAGTTTACAAAGCACCCAGCATAAAACATCACCATAATTGTAATCATATATTTGGCGATTTAACGTGTACACCATAATGTACCATTAGTTACACAAATAACTAATAATTTGCTAATGACAATATTATGTTAAGTCAGTTTAGGGGCAATTAAAGTGAGTGATATTTACATATGCCTAATGAATCACAGTCGATGGCAGATTAAGAGATTCTAATGAATATTCATCCAGACATTCGCAACCAGCTTCACAGTTTATAAACTGAATTATGGTTGATTTGCCCTTTTAAAAATGAATATGTGAGTATCTTCTGCATGGAAAGAATGAACAATTGGGGCTGATTGTAAAATATTTTTTTTAAGCAATGTACTGGTCAGGACACAAAACATTTTTATGCACTCTCATACCCTTGGCTTCTCAGCTCTTTTTATATCATATATCAGCATTGATGAACTATCTCCATTTTCATCCCTAACCATGACATGAAATATAGAAAATGTTTTGTGTTGAATTAAATGCAATAGAAGTTTTATGCAGACTCACTAAGGAAATAATTACACAGGTAGGCTGCTTTCCCCAAGCAGAGTAACCAAACTCTCTCTGCCATATGCTAGCAACATTCTGCTTTTAAAGGTAGCTTTTATGCATGCTCACTTGAGTGACTGAACAAAATATCATTCATTTAAAAGGAAGCTGTATAAGCTTCTCATTGGATGAAATTAGATTTACTTTGACACACGCTATGCCAGAAGCTTCTGTTACTATTAATGTCAATAATATTGGTAGCAGTTTCAATAATAGCTAAGAATATGAGATACAATTTTATGGTTTGGCTATCAGATTTCAACGTGAGCTCAAAGAAACATGAAGGGCTTAAAGTCCACACACAGAGTTTTCCTTGGAAATCCTTGTGAAGTGTTTGTGTGATTCTGAAGTAGTCCTTCATGGGACTGGTCCTTGTGACAGAATCACAGAATGGCTCATGTTGGAAGGGACCACAGAGGGTCCTCTGGTCCAACCTCCCTGCTTAAGCAGGGTTATCCTAGAGCACATTGCACAGAATTGCATCCAGACAGTTCCTGAATATCTCCAATGAGGGAAACTCCACAACCTGTCTGGGAAATCTGCTCAAGTGTATGATCACCTGCACAGTAAAGCCCTTCCTTACATTCAGGTGGAATTGCCTGTGCATCCGTTTCTGCCCATTCTTGCCTCAGCTTCATTTCCCCTAAATTCTGGAGTAGTTCTGTGTGATTTAAAATGTGGAAAATTATAAGGTAATCTTCATGGATCTCCTCAAGAAATTTGGAAGTGAAGTCACTAAGAAACAGTCCTGCCAAGGGGAAGCTTGTTTGCTTTCATTGAGATCAGACACAGGAACACTGCAAGCCTTCCCTAACAAGAGACAATCTCCAATAGATAAAGCAACATCATAAAAGAAACTCAGTTTTGTTTTGTTCAGTTTGGGGATTTTATGTTTATCTGTCCCAGCCTCCAAAGTGATTTGGGAGTTCAGAGAGTAAAGACATTTCTATCAATGCCTTCTGCAGAAGCCTTGGTGCTAGAATTCAAAGTACTGGTAGATTTACACAGTGTGATGTGATACTTCATGGAGACCCAGCCTGAATTCTGAAAGCAAGAGAGACATACTTGTTTTATCTAAAATTACCTATGTTAGGGAAAAGTTCAACTACATCTGGAAAATATGCTGCTGGGATTCGATCGGAAGATACCTGTAATTGCAACACAGATTTAATGAACATGTAGCTCTAATAATTGACTTTATCTTTCCAACTGCTCTCACCTAATCTGGTTAATAGAGTTGGCCAGAAGTCCTGTTTTCCACAACACTACAAAAAATTTGCTGGATATTTTGCATATTTTCAGCCAGTTACTTATTGAGAAAAATGTCTTTCATTTTGCAATGAAAACTCAAACACAGCAACAAATACAACATGATGGTTCTTATCAACTTTTTAAAATTAAGAAAAAGTTCTCTTAAAGAGTAACTTTTTTTTATTATTATTGTTTAAAACACCATTTATGTTTTCATATCACTTTTCATTACAGCTACTTTTCAACAACAGGAATGAAATTCAGTTCAGTTCTTTACTGGTTTTAAATAATAGAGATGCTACAGTTTTCTCAGTTGCCTGTTTCCTTTTTATTTGCATTTTCTTAATGTAATGTTTTATAAGAGGATAATGAGCTAATATAGCATGAGAGGAATACTATAACCCCTGCGCCAACTTTGAGTTATCATTATCATCATTATGCTGCCCATTTTCAAGGCTTTTCTTCTTCCCTAAAATAGATCTGGTTTTGAGGTGCTAAAATGACAACTTCAGCTATGGTACTTTAAAGATCTCTGTGGGTTCACCCTAAGAAGCTATTTAAAGTTTACTGACCTTCTACACGCTAAACCTTCCAGAGTTTACAGCCAACAGGAATACAGGTTATTTTATCCTTCCCTCCATATTTCTCTCTCTTAAAAGGAATTAAGCTGTTAATCACTTCCAAGGTCCCAAAGCCCAAATGTCCTTACATTATTGTTTCACCTTCGGTGCATCGGTTTGCTTTACCTCTGCAAGTTTCCCTCATCATGGTGAGTACAGATACAAACTGTACCACTCATACTGCTGGCAACTGAACAGTTTCAGAAAACTTCCATCCCTTAAATTTAGCAACCCCAACCACCCTCACCTATTGCAGCAGTTCATAGAAGTGTCATGAATAACTTGATCTGCCATTCAAACAGTGATCTTCTGTGAGCTTAAGTAGCTCTATACTTGTTTCAGAAAACATTTTGCTGTCTTTGCTGTAAGTTATCCATCTTTCTCTTTCATCCCAAAACTATGGGCCTTCTTCTTCAACCATTAGTCTCAGAAGCATACTCAATACCCATTTCCTATATTAGGTTTTATTGGCATTGGTATGTAACTCTGGATTGAGAAGAGTCCTAAAATACATGGACCCAAACTTCTCAAATGAAATACTGCTGTGATTTTTCTGTTCCCACACACAGTACAGACATGTGGCTTCTTGCCAGTCAAAACCTGTGTTAATATTTGTGAGAATATTGTATCAATCTCTGTACACAGAGTGAAATCTTACCTTTAATGACATGCACAGCCTACAACAAGGGCACTTCTTAACTGCGACAGTTTCACCCAAGACCATTATTGTTATTGCCTCTATTACTACAGTATTAAAAAGGCATAGGCATTGCACAGAGTTACATTGTTCACAGGCACTGGACACAGAACAAGACGTTTCTCTCTCAGCAGAGAAAGGGAGTTACTGCTGAAAGGTTTTGTTTGTTTGTTGAATTACTCATATATTCAGTGGTACTGAAAGCCTCAGGGATTTTCTTATAATGTAAATTCTAATAAATATAAACCAGATTTAAAAGGAACAGAATAGTCTGTTGAATGAGCTCAATTGTACAGTTAAGAGACCAAAAAACAAGGGCTGCCTATTTTACACAAGAATGCTTAGAAAAGAATCAGAATTACTCAGTTAGAGTAACACAGGAAAAACAAAGAAAGGTGTCTAGGGGCTGCACTGTCTCATCTTATTCAACACCATTCTTTTAACCTTTAATCTCCAAAGGATCCATGGAGAAGCGCTTAGGTATGACTGTAATGATTGAAATTTGCTGTAGTCCTTGATAAAATGGAATCAGATCAAAGGTTAAAAGCCAACCAAATAAAATCATATGCCTCTTGAGTAATTTTTACCCAGGTTGGAAATGTGTGAAATTTTCTTAATTACATTGCTTGTCTTGAACTTGCAGGAGAGCTCTGTGTATACTGTGCCCTCTTCTTCATCCCACCCTCCAGAGCTCATTGCAAGTCTGGTACTTAACTAGTTTCACATAAAAAGAATAGGAACACATGACTGCATTGGTAATACTGCTTCTGCAAACTCCTGATGCAGGGAGACATGAAATGCAAAAGAAACAAGACAAAGAGAAGAGCTCATTTGGCTTAACACTGGCACTGAGGATGAGCTCTGCTTCAACAGGTGCAGTCCTACAGCCCTCTGTGTCTCCTACAGCAAATGAGAGAACTGATGGGCATTTAATGAACCTCATTCTAACCTGTGTGGAATAATCTTTCCACTAATCTTCTAACTGGTTTCCATCCATCTAGCAACAGCGGTGCTTTAATCTCTTGTTTGCACTTTACTAGCTGCAGATTGTAAATGTTTCATGAGCCGCTGAGCTTGCAGCATTACTATTTTATTAGAATGTTGAATATCTTGTGTTCATTGCTGTCTTACCAGCAAATTTTATCTAAACAAGAATTGCATGCATACTTCTTGTGAATGACAATTTGGTAGTGTGACGGATGCTGTTGTTTCAGCTTGTTTTGCATTAACAGTTTGAAAATAGCCTCTCTGCCTTGCTGTGACACAATGGTGCACCTGTGGTAATGCCAATAAAAATATATTCACATCATGAGTATATCCAATTTGGCTCCTGAAGAAGGGACAGAGGTCCTGTCAGCCTCTGGTCCTGGTGTTAAGCACACAGGACAAATTCTCCTGCCCCTGAAATGCAGAAAAGGTTTTCCTGAGTTGAGTGTTCTCTACAGCACTCTCTTTCCCTAAAATGGTACCACAGCATTACTGAAAAGATAAACTGGACTGTTCAGAGTTTATATACAACTGGATTGGTTAGCATCAAGCACTGACCTCCAAGGCATAGAACCATCCTCTTTGCTCTTTGCTCAGTTCTCACAAATCATGTGTACCCTTGGTAAGGTCTAGTGATGCAGACAAGCTGATCTAGCAATGAAAGCAGATGAGAGTTGTTCATGGACTCTGTGGGAACTCTCTCTTGCTGACCATGCAGCTGAAATACTCAAGAGGGAAAAGATAAATGCAACAGAGATGTTCAGGGTGCACAGCTTTTGTGCAGCCCCACTGAGGTCCCACGAGCCCTGTGGCTGGTACAGAGGAGCAGAGAATGTATGAGCCAAGTAGTTTATAAAGAGCAAAGGGGAACATAAGATGTCCTCCCTCCCAGTGGAATAAATCATGAATTAGCTTTGTTGGTTATCCCTTCCATGTGGATTTTTCCATGATGAAGTCTGAGCAAGAACCAGTTGCCTTATCTGGAACTGAACTTCATTGACTTGTATCTTTATGTGCATCTAGGCTGTGCCACAAATAGCTGCTGAAATCCCAGGCCAGCTCAGGTCCCTTTCTGAGTATGATGGCGGAAGGAGTTTACAGCATTTGCTTATTTCATTTTACTTCATATCTTAGACAGGAGCACTGGAAACAGCTGATTTGGAAAGCTGAGTTTTCAGGATCAATGGATGGACCAACATAACCAGCAAGTTGTAGTATGCTCTGGCACTGAAAAGGGTGCCAGATCATTCTGCTCAATGTCCTCCTCCCAGAACCATTCCCACACTGTCAGATCTCCAGTGTCAACAACTCATCCACCAACACAGAAGAAAACTCTGCTCTGGCCCTGGTGTTTACAAATGAGGGAGTACTCAAAACTTGCATGTTGAGATAACTGTTAAGGAGTGTAATTTCCTACAGTTCTGCAACAAACTGGGATAAAAGACCTGGATAAGCCTGACAATTAAGTTCCAAGAGGATGACATAATCTAGTGAATGCTGTAGGCAGTAACATACTCGACAGCATGCCCAACACCCTTCCTACAGCAGCCACAGTCACCCTGTCTACCACAGTTTCCCCAATCAGCCACAAACTAAGCAGACCCACATCTCCTACATCCTCTTCCCACTACCTTCCCCCTGCACCCCTAATACCTTCAGTTCTAACCTTTTAAAGTATAACCTCCTCTCCCACTGTTTCCTTCTGTGGGAGCTGCCCACTCACCTGGCATTACAGGTACCCGCCAAAGACTTTCCAGTAGGAGCAAGGCCTGTTTTCAGATAAACAGTTGGACAATAGGACATGTGAAGTCTTAACTAAATGGGCATGAAAGCATCTTTTGAGCACCAGACAGACACCCAAAAGCCCCAGGTGATGTCTATATTCACAGCTCAGGGTTGGGCCAAGCGGTACCAAGAAAACTTGATTTTTGGGCTGCAAAACAAAGCAAAGAAAACCCAGTTTTCAGGATGGTTCTGGTTCCCTTCCTTTTATGAAGGTCTTAGTTCAGCATTAAAAACAAACAAAAAAACCCCAAACAAACAAACAAACAAAAAAGAACCCAACAAACCACCCAGATCTGAGATTTATTGCCTATTTCACGCAAATGTTTTCAGTCGAATTTGCAAGCAGAAATTAAAAATATGCATGCAAGTATTTGTGAGCTTTCTGAAAGGAGTATGCCTGTGATTCACCCAGATCTAGAGTGAGCACCAGGCATATGTATAGTATGTTCTCTCCAGTGACTGACTCTGGCAATCCTTGGCACATGAAGGTCCATTGCAGAGCCAGGGTGCGTCTTGAGATTCTGGTGACAAACACCATTCACTGAAGGAAGTTGCTGCTTCCTAGGCAGTATTAGGAGACAAATCTGCTACTGCCATCCCAGGCTAGGCACTGCGAAACTAAGTACACCCTGTGAAACAAATGTCTTTTGTCACTTTTTCAGCTACTCATTTAACTCTTCAAATTGTTACCAAAACCTCTGTCTTATCAAACAACTAGTTTGATTTGCTGCCACCTGTCACTCTAAATGTCCTTGATGTCATTCGGGGGGACTAGAATTGTCCTTTCCATATTCACTAGTTCACAGTTTGTAGCAATTTTTTCCTCTACAGAAAAGAGACCTCGAATTCACTAAAGAACTTGAAATTTCCCGAGGGCTGCTGCTCCTACAGCGACTCTGGTGCGGGTGACATTTAGCTGGCCAACCTCTAAAAAACAGTGCGAGTTTACCAGAGAGAGAGATAAGGCAAATACCTCAATTTAAGGCAATGTCAAGGAGCAGAGTGCCAGGCACCGTGGGAAACCCACGGCTCGGGTGGTCAGGTCTCTTCCGCCCTCGCTCCACACCCTGCATCCCTCACCTCGCACCGTGCCTCCCTGACCGCATCCCTCCCTGCATCCCCCCCGCCTCATCCCTCATCCCGCGCCCGCCGAGCTCGGCGCTCCTGCAGCGCCCCCTGGCGGCCAAACCTGGGAGTAGTTTTGGGTTTGGGCAGTCGGAGGTTCTTGCGGCGCGGGCACGCCGGTTCTGCGGGGCCCCTGTGCTGCCCACACTGCACCCTGGTTCTCATCCCTTGGTAACGTTTGTATGTAAAGAAAAGCATGTATTTACAAAGAAAAGCTGACTGCTTCCCTTTTTTAACTGAAGGCAGAGGGAGTCAAAACATTGCACTGCAATAACCAATTGCCACTAAACTATGTTCTGTTAAACTCCGAAGTTGTATAAACCAGAACAACCCTATAAATCTGCTCAGATACACCGCTCTATATGTGCTTTGTTCCCTTGCGGCGGGGGTAAAACCTTTCCATCCACTCCCCAGACAAAACCCCAGCAAAAGAAAAACTGCCAAGGGCTGTCTTCAAGGAAATGCTTCCAGCTGCTGTTGTCTTTATTAAAAGAAGTAAAGAAAGAAACAAAAAAAGGCCCCTCCAGCTCCTGGGAGAATCTTCAGCTATTAAAACCACATACTCATTTAGCTCCCAAAAGAAGTCTTTCATAATTGCAAGCAAAGCCCACAGCTGAACCAAGCTCTTATTGCTTCTCCCCAGTTAGACTGCATGTGATCACTGCAAAACTGACTCCCGAGTGTTACTTTATGGCTGAGGCTACAAAGGAGTTTGGTGAGTGCACTATCTAACTCTGCATCCCAGTAGCTGCTGGAATTCCCAGTGCTCTCTTTTCTGCACACTGAACAGAGGAGTTAAGGATGCAAGAATTAAGTCCTTAGAAATTGTTTGGTGAATGAGAGACATTTAGCTGGCCAAGAGACAAGTTCTAAGTATGCTAAGAGGTATGAGAGAGCTCTGTTTATAATACTACACCTGAATAGAGCTCTCTTTCCTAGAAAGACCTGATACCATTTGCTGGATGCTGGAAAGGTCATGCAAACCTATCTGGTTTGAGGGATGCTCTCTGTAAGCAGCAGAACTGTTGGATCAGGCTGGGGAGCAGAGTGCTGTAGAGCAAGTAGGTAAAGACAGAGATGTCAACTTACTCCTGCCCTTCACTGATATCCAGATTTCAGGAAGGCATCTGAAGAGACAATATGTCATCAGTGTGCTCAAGACACAGAGTGGATGAGAAAGAAACAAGGAAGTTTCCATCCAGTTCACAGGCCAGTTTCTCCCTGGTCAGTGCTAGATGTTCCACCTTATGAGCTTAGCTGCTATAGAGATGCAGAGCTCACTAGGGTTGGTGCTGGGGACTGACCACCTTCTCAGACTACCCTTCTCTTTCCTACACTCAGGATGTGCCGATCACTTGCCCTCATTTGGGAACTTTCCTACTTACCTTGGGAGGATGGGTAGGTGCAGGATGTTGTGGTCCCTGGGGCTGGCCAAAGCAGCATGCCTGTCACTTCTGCCTCCAGAGATGCATCAGATATTGCATGCATGAATAGTGACACTTTCTTCAAGGCCCCAAGATATTCTCTGCTGTAAGTGCTGGAGACTGACGTGAGACACAGTCAGAAGTAGCTGCTGGCTGCACTGGAAACATGGGCCACTGCCCAAGAGAGAATGGGCCAAGCGGATCAATTTTCCTGGGGAAATTCAGAGCAACAAGTTCTGTGCGCACACACACACACGTGTGTGTGTGTGTACGTGTGCGTGTGCACTCCATCTCCCTCACTTCCCAACACCTTCTGAAATGTTTTATCCACCTCTGAACTGCACATATGCAGGACACAAGTAACCCAGTCCACAGGCACCAGTCTCCATTGCCCAGGAACTCTCTGTGAGGAGAGGCAAAGGTCTTCAGTGAAGTACCTAGCTGAGGGAATAGGCACAGTAGCTCCTTTCCCACCTGGCACCCCTCAGCACATCCACACTGCCCTGTACCCACCTGCTCACAGTGCAGCTCTGCCACGTGGCTTTGTGAGAGTCGAGACCAGACTGCAGAGTAGCCTTGGCCAACTTGCTGTGCTTGGGTGTCCCAGTCTCATCTCCCAGGGCTTCCTGGAGTCTGTGCTACTGAGTTACGGTTCATAAGGAGGAGATGACCATGGTGTGGCATACTACCACACGCAGCTGCAGCTCTTCCCCCAGCAACCTTCACATCAGTGACATCTGCCCATCCCCCTGCCCTGTCTGCACTTGTCAGAGTGATGCCTTCCAGGTGCAGAAACAACAGTCAGAGCCACCAGCAACAGACAGCATCAGGAATGCAGAGTCGGAGCAGGTTGCTCTGCACTTTACTGCAGACACAGAGTAGCCTCAGCAGAGTGGATATCAGAATTGACCATGCTGCAGACTCCCACATTTCAATTACTGGTAACTGGGTTCTAGCAGCTGCACCTCAACAGTTCATCATCATTGGCACAGCCTGGAGACACATGGTGCTTGTTCAGGGCAAGAGACCCTACCTTGTCTCACTGAGCTCCACTCTGTAGAAGACCCCTGAGTAATCTGTCCATGTGATAGGTTTAATCCCCGGGTCACCTGTGCTCTTAAGCGTTCCACAAGTGTCCAGGAAAACTGCAGAGTCTCTACCAGAACAGCAGCTCAGCTGTCTGTGGGTAATTTGAGGAGACATGGGACAGAGACACAGTGCAGGGAAACAAGAGTTCCTTTGCTATGATCCCTGCTTCAGGTGGGCCTGGGTTTCTAGAGATGCCTACTGCATTTCTGTCAAAATAGATCTTAACATTCTCCTGCTTGTGGAACTAGGGACATCTCAGTCTGCTGTGCAGCAGGTCCTCTTGGTGGTCCACTGGTTTCTCTGGCAGCTGTTGTGATGGTTGCTACCACTGTAGTAGAAAACACAGTTCAAGGAACAGGGTTTTTCCAGAGGTGGAGACTTCATCATCTTGCGTGTACTCAGGTCGAAGCTAGTTATCCAGAGAGGTTGGGAGATATTAGATATTAGGAAATCTCTCACACATGCCATAGCAGCAGCTTCTGCAGTGGTAGACTTTATTAATTGCTCTTTGCTGCAACAGCAGTTTGTTGCCTACAGAGTCATAGTGTAGGGTATTATATGACTACAAATGTTAGTAATACAAAAGACTCTATTTTCCAGCCTTCCAG
This sequence comes from Margarornis squamiger, assembly GCA_035222235.1. Classification (NCBI taxonomy): domain Eukaryota; kingdom Metazoa; phylum Chordata; class Aves; order Passeriformes; family Furnariidae; genus Margarornis; species Margarornis squamiger. The sequence continues at coordinate 50,721,224 of JAWWTY010000106.1, forward strand.
TTGCTGGCAACTTTTCTCTTTTTTTTTTTCTTTTTTTTTTCTTCTGTGTATAATCTAATGTCTTATGAATCACTCAAGTGATCTGCTGTTTTCTTTGCAGATAAACAGACTAGAGGCACTTTGGTGTTTGCAGTGCAGTAATGTGACAATCCACACTTTCTCTCACCAATGTTTCCACTTTGTCTTGTACACACACACATTCAGCATATTACATGGTAAATATAATTTGTTCATCAGTCACAGGATGCGAAAGTACAATTTTTACACTGTACAGCATGAGCTCAAATAGGAATACAGGTTGTACTGGCAAACTGTTGTGTGGTCTAGTTCAATATTGTGTAAACTTGGCACAGAGTTATGTGCCCTACATCTTACCAACAACTGAAGAGAGCTTTGTTTTTCCCACCACAAAGGCTGTGTAATGTCCATGCAAGTGTTTCAAACATCAGATCCTTACCAGAGGTTGCAGATAGATGAGACTCAGGTTTGCTGCCTCTGCAAAGTGAGGTGCTTCCAAGAGGAGGTCAGAGAGGGGCAGGCAGCCTCACAGACTGCTGAGAGAACCAGAGGAAGAGGAAAGTCACTTGCTATAACACAAGCTCAGGTATGTGTAAGATTTGGGATGTACTGTGAAAGGAGTAAGATGACACGGTCACTTTCTTCAACACACGTGTTGGACATGGAATGGACTTTGTGAGAAGTGTGTTTTTTTCCCAGTATGGGATATATCCCACTTGTCATAGTCCGTCTTAGAGCAGGGACACGTGGTACCTCCTTCTGTCTCTCTGGACTGCAGAAGTGTTGTGACAGCTCCCTCAACAGAGGCACTTCCCGGTGCCAGAGGGACCCTGCGGTTCATGACCTAGTCCTGATTAAAAAATAAATAAAATAAAATAAAATAAAATAAAATAAAATAAAATAAAATAAAATAAAATAAAATAAAATAAAATAAAATAAAAGGTGGACAGGTAAATACCGCAGTATTTGCAAGTGACACACAAACTATGTGTATTAGGGGATAAACTCCGAACTAATCGCCTTTCACCCCGTGCTGCGCCCTCGTTAGGATGACCTATCGCTGTGCCGTCACGTCTCTCCCGCAGCAGGGGCAGCAGAGGCCGTGGTACCGCTGTCACGGCAGGGCAGCGCATGTCGCGACAGCTCTCAGCAGGGAAGCTGCCGGAGGTGCGGTGTCCTGCGGCAGTTCGTGCGGGTCCTGGCAAACCCCATCTTACGGAATCACAGAATCATAGAAGAGTTCGGGTTAGAAAGGACCCTTCTTTAAGGTCACCTGGTTCCAACTCTCCTGCCATGGACAGGGGCATCTTCAACTAGATCAGGCTGCTCAGAGCCTTGTCCAGCCTAACCTTGAACACTTCCTGGGATGGGACATCCACCACGTCTCTGGCAAACCTCACCAGTCTCATTGTTAAAAATACTTCTTAACATGTAATCTAAAATGGCCCTCTTTTATTTTAAAATAAATACCTTTTGTCCTATGTCAACAGGGAGTTTCCCTGGTATAGATCAGAAAGTACAAGAGGTGCATATTTTTATTTTATCATTATGAGAATCCTGTGGTATAAAGATAGCATGTTTTAAATCATCTGAACCTTGTGATCTGACCTGGCCTGGCCCTCCCATTTCATGGGGAGTGATGCCTGGGCAGTGAGTCCCTCTGCCCCACTCCCACCAGCCACTGGAGAGAAGACACCATCTACACTTCTGAAGAAGTTCTGGTGAATCTGATTTTTCTGCCTTTTTTTTTTTTCTTCACCAAAAACCTGAGTCCTGACCAGGTTTAGTGATTCACAGAGACCTTCTGAGCCAGGTTCTGACTGGTGTGTTTTGTATTCCAGGGCACAGAATTTTACTGCCTCGGAAACCACATTCTCTCTCAGTTCTCAATTGGGCTAATTAATGCCACATTGCTAGATTTCTGGATTGAATTACAACCATTCACAAGCATATTTAGAGCCAGAATGAAGAGGCCACATTGGCTGGATTTTTGTTAGGCAAACATAGGGATGAATTGGCTGTCGCAGTAATGAAATAAATTGAACAAGGATGAAAGGGAGTTGAAGGGTTAGGAAAACAGTTGTTTTCTAGAATCATAGAATAGTTTGGGTTGAAAGGGACCTTTAAAGGCCACCTAGTCCAACGCCACTGCAATGAGCACATCTTCGACTGGATCAGGTTGCTTGCGTTGCTCAGAGACTCATACAGTCTGACCTTGCAGGTTTCCGGGGATGGGGCACCCACCATATCTCTGGGCAATCTGTTCCAGTGTTTCAACAACCTCAAAATAACTTAATTCTTACATGTAATCTATATCAATCCTCTTTTAGTTTAAAAAACATAACCTCGTGTCCTATTGCAACAGCTCTGCTAAAAAGGATGCAATTTAACTGAGAACTGAAGTATGTGCTTTAGTCCATCCCTATTCCGGCCCACTTTCAGAAAAGCAATTAGGCACTTAATTAACTTCAAGCACATGGGCTGTTAAGCATGTGTCTAAGTGGTTTGTTGAAAAGGGATAGCATTAAAAGCATGCTTAAAATTAAGTACATACGCTCAGCTAATTTCCTTGCCAGCAAAGCTCACTTTCTAATCATAATGGACCAAATTCACAATGACATCATTCAGAATGACAGCAAGGTCAAACTTGGTCTGTGGATTTCTGTCCTTTGAGATAAGGAGGAATTAAGCTTGAAGCAAGTAAGAAGATATCAGACAGGTACTGTGAAGTGCCACTGCTGCACACTGAAATGGTATCATGGGTAGGGTATGTACAGGTATTTATGAAAGCAGAATGTAGCTTTCCTATCTCATTAATATTTTCAATAAATTTGAATTTTTTCATCTTCAGGACAGAGGGGAGGAGTCCAAATGGGAATGTTTCTGTTCATTGGGGAAAAAAGAAAACAAAAAAGATTGCTTAAATGTTATATTTTCTGTGTTTAGAATAGTTTACATTTCAAAGCAAAATTACCCCAAATGAGAAAGAAAGATTTTTCTAAGAAAAAATATTAAAAACAATAAAAGAATTTCCATCAAAGCTTGTAATTTCCCTCCAAGTTGTTCTGGGAGAAAATGGCATTTTTTTAATGAAATGGGCATTCCATTAAAAAAAAAAAAAGTCACTAATTTTCCTTAAGTCCTATTTTTCACTTCTGCTAATTAATAATCAGAAAAGAAAAAAAATACGAGCACTGCAATGCACTGTCCCTTTTGCCTTCTCATCCTAATTTGGGCATTGCAACCCCCGGAAGAGTTTTGACAAGAAAAAAAATCCCAATCCACAAATCAAAATCAGGTCAGTTGAGGCAGAGGTTCCTATGTATTTTCTAAAATTATGTGGATACCTCCAGGCGCTGATGAAAAATGATCCTAGTTCCTGCAAATGTAATGAGTGTTAACATGGGCATGCAGACTCACACGGGAATTGGAGTGCAACTGCTTCAGTCCCCCTGATCACCCTGGGGAAAGCTTGTCCCATGACTGCCCTGAGCAGGGGAATGCACAGGGAAGGGGCTGTGAAAGCCAGGCAATCCCACTGAAGTGCTGGAGTTCAGGGCTGCCAGAAGTCCACCACCACACAGGGATGTGACTCAGCACCAGGGCAGCCTGTGAACAGGAGGGGGCAGGAAGAGTGGGCGCTTTCTTGCTCTCAGTTGGTGGCAGGGTCTGACCTGCTGGACCTCAGTCCATGGGAGCAGCTATGAAGTTGGGGGCTACATGTTTATTTCCACCTGCTCACCTGACATCCCCAAGGAGAGGGAGATGGCCCTGTGGCCACAGAATGATCAGCATAAGGGTGCTATCAGAGCCTGCAGAGCTGCAGGGGAACTACAGAGAGGATCACGAGGGAGAGACTGAATGCACCCACCTGGTTCAGGGAGCTACCAACATGAAAACTGCTCAATAATGTTTGACATTTTGTTGGCTTTCCTTCCACCTCCACAGCACACACAGTATTGCATCAGATCTCTACAAGAACTCTTAGGTCTATGGTGAACATCACTTCAAACACATTGGCCCACCTTGACTGTGGTTAGTCACCTGACATTTAGAGCTGACAAATAGCTCTGACTAAAATAATGATTTCTTCTGGCAATTTGTAGTCAGAAACCACTGCTGATAGCAGAGCTGTCTATGTCCTCTCCCTGCAGCAGATACTGCTTCAGCTCCTCAGCATAAAGTTTTAACCTCTGCTTAGCTTGATATTCATGCATGTCTTTAGCAAATTAAAAAAATGGATGTATTTTTTAGAATACCAAACCCAAATGCTGATATACTCGTTCTCCTATCTTCAAAAAATTTCACACTTTACCCCCACAGACAGGCCTAGGTATCTGCTTTAATAAATCCCTTGGTTGTAAGAACACAGGTATTGCAACTCATAACTTTTAAAGAGCAAAATTATTTCCCATGGGCAGACAGGAAAGGTCAAAACTGCATGATGCAGTTTTGCACTTGTCAGTGGCATTGGCATTCATTGTTAGCATGATTGTTTGGGGCACAAAACACAAATATTAATGAGAACAGATCACACATTTTCCCTGTTGGTCTTCAAAGGGAGGAGGTTGCTTTCAAAACACATGGTTTCATGCCTAGGTTGTCCCAGTTGGACACACTTGGGATTTCCTGCAATTGCTCAACAACACTATGCAGATATCTGCAAAACTGGGTAATTCCAGTATTCCTGAGAAATGTGGTAATACCACCTTGGCTTCATCTAAGGAAATTTCCAGGCCTGTTGAACATTTCCACAAACTTTTATGGAAAGCACAAGGTTCAAAATTGAGTGAACAAACATCATTCTTGTCCAAAAATTACTCAAAAGTATGTTTTCTTTTATTAATGAGTAACACAGGAAGCTTTTTCTTCTCTGATGGTAAGCAAAGAAATCAGAAAACAAATGAGATCTAATCATAGCTCTGAACAGTACATGGGTAAGGTCATTATGACGCCTTCCATTTCCTCTCAGAATTCTCCAGGAAATTCTTAGGATCATCCCCTTGCCTGAAAAGTACCACATTTCTGGTGGCACCAAAAATGGAAGTTGCATTATGGTAGGAAAAACAGTTTGTGGTTTATTCGATACAATAGTGGTTGTGTCTGTGGTTGGAGTACAAGGCAACTTTGAGTCAAAAACAGGTTTACATATTTTTGAGCATGGATCTCAGACATCCTCACACACACAAAAAAGACACATATATATACACATGTTCCTTCTTGAATTTATTTTTTCTTCAACGCTGTGGAGAATTTTTTACTTACATGAAAATACATTTAGTGCTATCAAAACATGTTTGTATTTAGACTAACAAGATGGATTTATAACCAGAACATGTTTATAAAATATTCTTTAAAAGGGAAATTGGTTCCTGACAGGTTCTTAAAACTTTTTGCACATTATTCCTCTAATGGGGATAATGGGGAAATTCATGAGACAAGCAAATGCCTTTTCCTCTTTAAGTGGTGAAATTTACTACAAAATTTCAACAAGGTGAAAAAAAAACCTCTGACAGTCTCCAAAAGAAGCACTGAAACAGAGTTTATGTTTTTATCTTTTTGTAAAGCTGGGTAAAGGCGCTCAGTATTTAAATGGTACTACAGATCTGCAGCTCAAGCTGAAAGGAGTGGCACAAAGATACAGGACAAATGTTTTTTCTTTCTTTTTGAAAGAGGCTTGGATGTAAAGAAGAAAAGGACATTCTCTCTTCCAAGTAGTTGTGGGGGTTTTTTCTACAGGAGGAACAAGAGAAAACATTCAATTTCTCGGTCTGTTTCTTATAAGAACTGAGAGAGTTACACTAATAGCTCAACTTGAAGGTCATGGAATTCGTGATTACATGAATCTACTGTCTAGTCTTAAAACAAATTGCTTGATTCTTCATCACAGTACTCCTATACTGAATTACAACAAAATTTCATAGTATCCATTTTTTTACCGAACAAAACATATTCGTTCTTTTAAATTTTACCTCCTTTAAAATTTATTAAGAAGTCTGCGAACCTTTCCAGATGAGAGACTTTAAAGATCTCACTACTTCTTAGATTGGGGATGTTCAGAGGGCTGTATGTTAAAGCAGAAGGCCTCTACCAGTTCATGTGAGGTTATTCATCCCCTGGTTCTTTCTGCCAGTGTGACAGACCACAGAGAGAATGTCCCTGGTGGCTCACCATGAGTCTTGTGGGTGGTTAAATGTGTGGGAGTTACGCATTTTTGTTCTGGAGTATCTCCAGGAGAAATCACCCTCAAATTTATGCTGCTATTTTTGTGTGAGTTGTTTGCAATGTAAAGAGGAGTTTACCATGTACTTTTGTGCTCTATTGTAGACATAAAAGGAAGTATAAAACTTCCACTGCTTATTGCCAAACTGAATAGATATATTGAAGGGGAAGTCCATGACGCTTTTTTTTCTCCTCCCTTCAAAGTCATTACTTTATAGCCCAAACAAACAAATGGCCTTTAGAGAGACAGACAGTGATTTACCCAAGGCTGAAAGCAGCACAATCTCTCCCCAGTGGGCTCACAGCAAAGTCACAAAAACTGATGGGATTTTGTAGTGGTGCTCTGCAGTGTCAGGAGACTTGCCTTTGAACTCTCCAAGCTCTTGCTTTCTGGAGGCTCACTCTTTAACAGACACATGCCCCTTCCTACACCTTTTCCAGATTTGATTCTACTAAGAAAACAAATCATAATATTGGCTCTCCGATATAGCAGAGTGTTTTAAATGAAAGCATTATGCCAGGGCCTTTTTATGCAACTGGCTTCAAGCTACATAATATAAACAAATAGCTATTGCCATATCCTGAAATCTCTGCAGCTCTAAGCAGGTTCAGTCCTGCCATCCCACATCGAGACCAGTGATCTCCACTCTCTTGGCATACACAACGAAATATGGGAGCAGTGTTACTCACTGGTCTGTGCACGTGCCAGGATGAAATGGGTGACAAAATTTCCGGGGAGTGCAGCAAGGCAGCATGAAACTCCAAATGCCCTGTGAAATGATATTATCTATGGCCACAGGGCGACCACAGCAGTGGGAGATAAGAACCATTCCTAAGGCTGTAACTGTTCACCCTGCTGGTTAAAAAGGAAAAGGAAATTATTATACACTTGGGGGAAAGCAGAGTGAATCTGGGTGGCCAAAGTGCAGGCACTGCACTCTGACAAGCAAAGCCAGCAAACCAGTCCCTGCTAGGCATGCAGGTGTAAGTGTGTATTTACTGCCCTGTTGCCCCAGCTCACAGTTGTTACATTAGCTTTTACCACCTGACATGCTAGCTTAAGTCAACAGAGTAGAGACACAGACATTGGTGCATGTCATAAACCACCACAGAGGCAAATCAGAACAGCAAATGACCCTTTGGAGGCACGAACAAGAGTAGTGAGTGCTGGCCAGGTGCTCAGGAAAGCCATGTTGCAACCATGGAGCCAGCCAGCACCACTTGCTCAACTCATGCTTTCCCCAGATGTCTGTGGGACCCTCTTGCCAAGGTTTGAAGGACACATTCAAGCCCACCTATAGTGGACATCATGTGCAAAGCCACTCACAGAGAGGCAGAAACTGAGCAAGAAGGTGGGGATGAGCAGGAGCTGCCACCTCTCCATAAGACTAGGCAGGAGGTAATGCAAGAGCTCTTCAAAATTGGCACCATCCACCTGCATGGCTTTGGTCCTAGCTGGGGACTCAGGCAGCTGCTCTTTGTGCAGTGTTGTAGCAGCAGCAGTCTCACACTCATTTTGACAGATTGGCAAAAGAGTGGGAGTAAAATAATCTCTCCCTCTCTCTCTGAACATCTGGAAAATGCACTTAATTCACCCATACTCATTCTTCAGCTGTTGTCCCCTGTGGTTACACATGGTTACATTCAGCAGAGGCATTTTCAGGCTCATTTGAAAGCCTGTTGAAAGAAACTGCTTTAAAAATCCTTAAAGCTCTTCTCCTAGCCTAGGCTAGGGTGATTGAGGGTGGGACAAACCTTCCCAGAGGAGGTGGGATGGCTGCAATGATGGTCCTGGTTCCATGTTAGGGCTGTACGAATCCAGTCTGGTTGCTGCTGACCCATGAATGGCACCAAAATACAATTTTCTGCACAATGTTGGGAATCTGTGAATCAGCATTCATTTGGATTCACCTGGATGCTGGGCCTTTAGTGTTCTTTTTTTCTTTTAAAATAAGATATTTCCTCTGTGACACATGCAGCTGAAACGTCAGCTGTGGTGCTAGCACAGGTGAGAAAGCTGATGAAGCTGCCCTTGCATCCTCCAGGTCTGAAATTACCTGTGGTCAAAGGTACTCACTCTTGAGTCTGTCCCACTTCATTAGGGGGGCCATAACTGTAGGAAAATTGTTTTGTCTTGGTAACATATTCTCTTAACAGGGTCGTGGGGGAGAACCATAAAACATTTCCTTTCCCTTTGATATTTGTGACTGGGGAGCATCTCAGCTACAGGCAGTAAAATAATAACAGTCATGTTGAGTATGTTGAGTGGCAAACAAACAGCAAACCTGAGATTTCTCGCCACAGGCTATGTATCGCTCACAAACTCAGCCAGATGTGCTTGGCCAGCACCTGCACACTTGCTTTATTGTTGTTATTGGTATAGACCAAGTCAGCTGAAATTGCGGAGAGCTGGTTTGTAACTGGACATGGCTTCAGACACTTGAGCAAAGAGCCCCATCTCAGGTTACGGGTTACAGCAATCAGGCGTCTCTCCTCAGATGTGTTCAAAGCCCTGAGAGTCCTGGACTTTCCCAGCAAATTCCTCTGGAATGTAAATAGTCTTCAGATCCCCCACCAGGTGCCAGCAGGCTTCTTGAGGCTGCTGAAGGGGAAGTCCTCATGACATACTCCAACTAAATAATAAAAATAATAATTATTATAATAATGATAATAATGATGATTAAGGTGTTTGGGTTTTTTTTTGCCTCAGGGGAGGATGCTAGTTTGGGAAGAAGCAGCAGCTGTCGCCAAAGAATGTTATTCAGAAGAGGTCAACTTAAAATAAGATTTGCTGGATATTGGTAAAGTATCTGTTCAGAAGTCTGGCCGACAACACACTGACAAAGCAAAGGAATGTTTTCTTTGGCTCAAAGAGGAAATGTTGAAGCCGATGTTTTAAATAACAGTCCTGACACTAGAGATATGAGCACCTTGAAATATGTATTTGTATGCACTCTGGAAATTTTAAGGAATTTGCAAGCAGTAACTATGGGTTGTTTTGACCCCATGAACAATCAAGGGCACTCTCAACCTCAAGTTGGGCTCAAGTCTTGGTTCTGGCACTGCCTTGCCGGATAACCTTGAGCAAGTTGTTTCATCTCTTGTGCTTCGTTTTTCCCAGATACAAAGCCAAGGTAAATGCCACAGCATTTTTCACAAAGCAGGCTGCGGAAAGAGCTGTGCATGACAATCTTTACCAATGCTGTCAGGCACAGTCAAGAATATCAATACCGGCACTGTTCCTGAGGGATGGGACAGCATGCTGGGGGTGACAGGTAGCAGGGATAGGGCTTACAGAGGGAGTTGTTGCCAGCTTGGGTGCCTGTATCCATGTGAGGGTAACAGGAGGGTAACTGAAAAGTACATTGGCTGCTAAAATATTCCCTGAGAAGTTATTTTAATTTCTTTATTCTGAATCTCACTGAGTCTCTGTGCCTTTAAATCATTTCTATATTGTTTATGTCTTCTGTTTTTCCATTTTCTTTCCCTCTCCAAGTGTTTCCTGTGGGCCTCTTGGCTGCTCTGCCCTCACCTCTCCCTCTGCACCAACTTCTCCTTTTTCCAGTCCCTTGCAGTTCATTCGTCTCTCTGCCAGCAGCCCTTCCAAGACAAACGTCACATTCACAGCACTCCACAGCCACTCCAACCAGATGGCTGGGTGTCCCCCTCACTGGACAACCAGCAGGTAGGGAGCACCAGGCAGTGTCGGGGCAATGGGTGAGCAGATGATGGTCTCACAAATGGAGCCCTTCAGCCAAATGGGACTGTACATCAGTAAAGTATCCCTGGTGGAGAACTGGAGATGACTTGAGTGCCACTGAAATGATCCACCTGGGACCACCTGGCAGTAACAGCCCCTCTACCTCTCCTGCCCCCACTAGGGGCTCATGGGGATGTCCAGGACAGCAGGGTGGTAGTTGATGCCCAGCCTGGGCGGGGCAAGGAGTGCAGCTGACCTGCACTGGCAGATCTTCAAAAGACACTACAGAGAGGCTGCCCAGATTGGGTGCCCACTCCCAGGCTAGGCAGGGCAGGCACCAGGAAATCTTCCAGCCTCTGCCAAAGGCATTGCTGCTCCATTGGGACAGCTGGCCACTGAGGAAGCTGTGCTCGCACTGCTACTGAGGTAGGGGTTAAGTGGTGAGGGAGGAGAGGTTTGAAGTGGTCCACAGAAACCCTTGTCAGCACAGAGTGGCCATCACACTTCTCGGCTGCCAGTGCCAGTGTCCACCTGAATGGGAGTTGCCAGATGGCTGCAATGCATGAGGCACTGGAAATGATGCTGCCAGGGATATGTTCTCTTTTCTTTTCCTGCCTTTTTATTATTTTCTTTTTAATGTAAGATAAAGAGTTTTTTGCTGCCAAAGAAAAACATTAACAACAGAAGCAAGCATGAAGGAGGGACACAGCAGGAAGCATGTGGCAAGCCATGATGAGCCTTGACACAAATTTTCTATTTTTGAAGTGGCTTAATATAGTCCTGAAAAAAAAAAAAAAGTCTTCATTGTTATGAAATATGTCCTTGCTCTTCTTAAAAATATCCTGATTTTATGGGCAGCAGAGCAGGCTGGTCCTTTGGCACCTAACAACAGAATTTTATTACCAGATCTCAGATTTATCCTGGTCCTGGGAATATAGAGTCACTGCCAAGATTAGAGCCTGTCCCTAAGCAAAGCTCCTTCTGCATGCACTCCTAAAAGCATTTCCTTTCCTAAAACATAGGCAAAAAAAATTCAAGAGGAGAGTGATATTTTTAGACATTTAAAATCATGATTTCAGGAGCTGAAGGAAGAAAATTTATATCAGCATGAGGTCCATCCAAGAGATATATCAGTTATTTAAGAGATAAGTACGTGCAGAAAGATCAAAGTCTCCTTCTGGGATTAATAACCATGATTCACAGAGCTGGGAGGTGCAGAGAAATTACTCCAGCTACCTAGCTATCACTTGTTAGACAGAAAGAAAGCATTTCTTTACACTTACTTTAAGGTATCTCTTTTGTTCCACAAATGTTTAAAGTACTACCCTGTAGCAATCAAAGGGCAGGTGAAGTAGGAAGAGGAACAGCGCGTTCTTGACAGAAGAAATAAGCCACAGTTCTCTCCCACCACCAGAAAGGGAAGTCATAACACCTGGAATGGCACACAGCACTGGGGGAAATCACCTCTTCATTTTCACCTCCCCCTTCATGTCCTACAGCAGCAGACCCACGGGCACTGAGGTTGCAGACAAGGAGGCAAAAAATACCTGTGCGGGCTTTCCAGCTTGTTTTGACGTGTTGAATATTTGGAAAAGCAAAGTGAGGTGTCTGTGCAGCTACAGCCACCATTACATGACAGCCACTTATTGCCCTGGACCATCCAGCTCCTTGCCCAAAAGAAAGATGTCTAGATAAATTAGCCTGACCCCAGAAAAACAGACCACTCTGCTCTCCAGCACCCTAGAACAAGACAGGGAAATGCACTGGATGTGGCCACATCCTGGCTATTTCTGTCGGCAAATCCATCACTCACTCAGGAAGGAGCTGGGGGTCCTTCCTCCCTCCTCCCCACAGCTGGCTTCCCAGATAAGCTGTGTCCTTTGGAGGCTTTTTGGAGCTCCTCTCCTTCTCATTACCCCACATGCGCTCTACGTTTCCCCTTGCCTTTTCCCATAGTGACGTCTCTCCCTGACTCCTTGACTTCCCTTGTCCACTCCTGTGTGCCCTCTTGCCTCCTCTCTACACACCCCCTGCTCCCTACCAGCTCCTCTGGCCCCCAGCCAGGCACAACATATTCCTCCCTGCCCTCTCCTCCCTCCTCACCCCAGAGCGGGGAAGACAAACAGGACTGTGCTTTGGGTATTGCTGTGTTGGGCAACAGCCATGAATGGCCTTTGCCCCATTGAGCATCAGAGGGAAATTTGAGGCCCTCCTAACCAAATGTTAGGGTTTCCATGGTTGCTTCAGACTCCACCTTGATGTAAATTTAGTGCCCTTCTACAAAAGAAGGGTCCCACTCATCAACAAAGATGCTGCCCCAGTGAAGAACTCCCAAGGCCTGGCCAAGTATCAGGGGTGTCCTGTACCAGGCAGCCCCAGTGCAGACAAACCCTGCTCCTGGGGCACCTTGGCCTTGGCAGCCCATAATTAAAGGTGTTTATGTGATGTATATTTCATCCTCAGCCACACATGCACCTGCTCCCACCTTATGCTATACACAAGACAGAGGATTGCTGATATCATTGACTTTCAGGCACCCAAATGACAGAGCAGCCCTAAGGTGAGAGCTTAGTGTCTCGCTCCGCTGCCCCAGTCAGTCAGAGGAGAAGCTGCACTAAGCCCTAAGTCCTGTTTTCTTCCACTAAGAAGCCAGGCAGTCTCTCAGTTCAGCCTGCCTACTCCTGCTGGGTAACATTAATACCCCTCCGTGGGGTGTCCACACGTGGTGTCTACCCCTAGTGGAGAAGGGGAATAGAAAACATCTCCCTTGCTTTCCTTCAACTTTTATCTGTATTTATTGCAGACCACAGGTTATCTTTCCCTTCATTGTATGCCATATGATCGTACCCCACTAGTGGCACACAGGGTATGGCCAGGTGCCTTCATGCTGTCATGACCAGCCTTGAGGGTGAGCTGTTCTCTGACACTGTGTGAGTACAGGGCAAGAGATATGAGCTAAAACCATTACTGCCCCACCAGCTCACAGTCCTAACTCAACAGAGCTGATTCCAGGAACATGCATGAGCTCTGTGTGATCTCAGAAAGAAACTTGCAGACCTAAGCCAGTGTGCCTACCAAATTGCACAATTGCACACTGCCTTAAGAAGAGCAGAGACCAGACAAGTGTATGCACTCTGGCGTGCAGATTTTGGAAGGAAAGGGATGCAGTATGTGAGAGCTCTGCTAAGAGGGAGGAGAGACTTCTTGCGTGCAGAAGCAGAATGAAGCCATGAGGCAGAGTGGGAAGATGTCCACAGAAGGTCTATGCTGCTACCTGACACTACTCATAAGACTTTCAGTTTTCAGCCTCCATTTCTTCAAGCCCAAGTATCTGCTTTGGGATGAGGTTTTCTTAGATGCATGGAGAATAATGCAGCCAAAACCCTTTGCAAGCATGAGATTGGGTAATAAACACTGTTCAGCCCAGAATTTTGGCAGACATCAAATTTTGGCAAAGCTGCAGTACCCTAACATGCTGGAGCAGGGTTTTGCATTTAGTAGGGAGATGTCTTTAAGTCAGAGGAGGGAGTTTTATTGTTCTTGGAACAATCTGACCAAATTTGGTCAAAATATAGAAGCTTTTGGAGAAATTTCAGTTTGCGCATCCTTGAGAAAAAGCTCACTGAATCTTCCCTGAGGACAGTTTGCACTGAGCATGTTTAGAGCCAGGACTTCAGAAAGATCCCTGATAAAGGCTGATGCAGAGCACTACAAGATTTAAGCACCAGAGCTGAGAATATTGGTGCTAACACTTCTGGAGAGCTCTAGTTCCTCCTAAATGCAGACAACATGGAGAAGGCAGATGACTACGTAAATGCAGATGGACCAGGCACAAAAAGTAGGCAGTGAGATGGGTGGAACAGGTGGGGACAAAAGACTGGGAGTCAGGGGAGGATCAGACTGGGATTATGTGCAATGTGTGTCACTTCTCATATGCCAAAGACTTAAACCAGTATTAATTATGGTGCTGTAGCCCCTTCACATAATCATTAAGTGAATTTGTGTCTGCCTCACCTTCCCATTTTAGCTTCTATTCTATATCCCCCCCTTCTCTTTCTGCCATCTCCATTTCCCTTTTCCCAATGCCCTTCTCTCTATCTTGACTCTCTGCCCTTCTCACATCAATATATTGCTGCCAGCCACATTAATTGCTTTGCTGTTTACTTCTTTGTTCTCACACTGCCCTGTTACCTTCCAGCACAGTCCTGTCCTCCCACGTGCTTCATATGATATTTAGGGCACTTGGGTGTTTTGGGGCACTGTGCTCCCTTCAGCACTGTTGAATCCTCTCTCGTACCTTTACCCAACACTGCTAAGTGATCCACATAACCTGCTAAGTGGCCTTTGCCTAACTGTGAGTCCATCCACACAGGTGTTGACTTAGATACTCTCAGCTTTCTCTCCCTGATTCCCAGAGTTACAAGTTCTCCCTAATCCATCTGGGATCCACCCCTACCTCCTGCCACAGCAAAGTCTCTTCTGGCTCGCCTCAGCTCCTGATTTGCTCTTCACTTCTGGCCCTCATAAGAATGCTTCTTTGGGGTAAGGACCCTTTCCACTGACTATGACCAGCCAGATTTCCTGGAGCCTTAGAAATTAATTTGTTTGTTTTTCCCTATTCTTATTGAAACATTTCTGCATCTCTAACTTAATTTATTCCTGCTCCTGCCTCTCCACCAGCACAGAGATAATCTGTCAAAAAGTTCTTTTCTGAATTCCTTTCCCCTCCTGACTAGTCATTTTCCCCAGAGAACCTATCTCTTTTCCCCCAACCTATCTCTTCATCTCCTTCCTTACCTCTCCTGCATCTTCTCAGGTTGGCATTACACAGGGAAATGGAGCCAATCTTGTCCCTCAGGGTTGTGGGAGGGGACCCTTCTGTTGCCCCATCTTTCCCAGCTCCTGCTACTTCCTCATTGAGCCCCAGGAATGCTAGCTCATTGGATATTTCTTTGGGGCAATTCAACTCACTAACCTGCAGAAAATGTCCTTCTGAGGCTTTTAGCTAGGCTTCTTTTCCTCCAGGGTTTTATTTGTCTGAATTTAAAGTAGTGAACTGAAAGCCAGTAGGGCAGGGGAAGAAGAGACAGCATCTGGCCAAGGAGAGAAAGGAGGCAGTGGGTGGTGGAGTGGGACCTTCCTCTTTTGGTGACCACAAACTGTGAGATTGGCTCAGAACACTAACTGTAGCTTCACCCTCACTTTCCTCTGGTTCTTTCCTTCATATTATGAATGTGTCTCCCCTTTATAGAACAACAGCCTCAATTTCTACTGCTTTTCCAGTGAAGACCTCCAGGTTTCTTTCCCTTTAAGCTCACTGGCAAAAGGGTTTTACATTGCCTCCAGTCTAGAGTATCCAAACAGCACCTCTTTCCTAGCTAAACCTCACAGTCAAATAGTATTAACAGGTGTCTTGATCTGTCCACCTCTTTCCCCACAGAGACAAGTGGTCATGAAACCCTTGCCTTCCTGGCCCCAGGACTCCAGCCTTCTCTGGCACTTGTCTACCAGTCTTCCCTCCTCTCTTCAGCCTCTTTTGACATGGGTAAAGTGGAAGCTTTCTTCATCAGAAAGCTCTCTCTTTGTTTTCCCATTCAAGCTTCATATAGATTGAAGTATATGATGGCTTGAATAAACTCTTTTGCATCACAGAATTGCTGTGAATATGCCAGTTTATCCAGACAGGAAGTTCTCATAGAAACTTAGACAGAAAGAGCCCTGGCTTTCTATCTAGCAAATTGGCAGCTTTTGCAACCATGTATTCTAATAGCCCAAAATACTCAAACACTTCACAGAAGAACTTTGTCTTACAGTATTCTACTATTGAAGAGGATCAACTGCTGATTTCATTACTGAAAGCAAACCTGAGTAAAAAACAACTTATAGTAGTGTAACTGAATCTATGCTAGTGCTTTTAGTGGAATAACCATGTTAACAAAAAACATCCATACTTCTAACTGACATGATTTTGCTAGAAAGGTTTTACATATAAATGAATCCACAGATTCTTTTTGCCTCAGGCATTTCTACCTATGATTCTGGTTGGGGTTTTTTGTTTGTTTGGGTTTGGGTTTTTTTAACAAGTCAGGTGCACAGCATGCCAAAATACTCTGTCACTGGCTAGTGTGTACATCTGAGTATTTTGGCAGGGTTGAGCACTCCCAGCACCTGTGTGATTTCAGGTTTGGAAACCCAAAGTCCTCTCTGCTACTCCTTGAGGCAATGCCTTTTAGAGCATTTTTGTAGGGAAGCATAAGATTTTTATGTAAGCAGGTGTAGAATGGCTGCTTTGAGAGTCTTCTGAGAATCCAGAAGTAATACTCAAGGCTGGGCTGAACCTCAGAGGAGACCAAATCCCTTCTCGTTATTGCAGAGCACTGGAGGCTGGTGCCATAAGCTGAGGCACAGGGGAAGTCCTGAGATGGCAGCCAGTGCTGAACACACTACCAGGTGAATTTCAGCATGAAGCACACGGACAGTTATTAAAATCATTTGCAGACCTGTTCACCTAAGGGAACTTGCAAGATCAATGCTGTGTCTTACGTTCCCTTATTTTATGTATGAACGGAAAGAGAATAAAAGCACTGCATTTTTCTGGACACACTGCTTTGGGACAGTAGTATAGCTATAGGCATGGCTAATAAAGGAGTTCCATGCAAGCCCATAATTTTAAGTAAAGGGAGCTTATAAGAATGGTGTCAACAAAGGAATATAGTGGTAATTTCAAGTACCCTTGCATCACTCTTGAAGGTGATGGACTCCTACAGAAAGCAGGCACTGTCTGTGGCTCTGGAACCTGTTGAGCAGCTTACAGAGATGGTCCCTACAAAGCTTTTATATAAAGCCACACTATTATGGAAAAAAATAGAGTGACTTTTCTTCAGGATATCAGATAAAGAATCAAAAAGCATCTTCCAGAAAACAATGCAGAGATGACACAGATAAAAGGAAGGGTTTTGCATATTTGGACAAGATACTTTGCAAGAATACCAGGAGAAAATACACATTTAAAAGGAAATCAGTCAGGATTGCATTGCAGCTGGCTCCCTCCTTCCTAAGGCATTACATTTGCCTTAGGGCCAGGCCTTCTGCATTTCAAAGACATCCACTCTCCACAAGCTTTGTGTGTTTTGGTTTTTTTGCATCTCTGCTCTCCATCTCTTCATTGTGGCCTTCAGACATTGCTTTCTTGTTTCATGCTGGGTTTTTCCACTGATAAAAGTCCATTTATTTGCCTCTTTGGGAAGCTGGACAGCAAACAAAGAGGTTACCCAAATTGTAAGTTATAAAGGGGGATTAAAGAGCATAGGGAACTATCTTGTCCAGCGCAGATGAAAGCTATGACCGGAGCAATTGTTGTATGATGAAAGTGGATGACAAGATTGTGGCTGTACTGCTGTTTGGACAGACATCAGTCCTGTCATCTCTACTCTGGTACTGTGCCGACAGAAAGAGATGAAGCTGACAGTGGTGTTTTCCTGGGGTATTTTCCATCTGTTGTTAGAAAGGTACCATTTTTCTAGAAGGAATAAAATGTAAAAGTACGCACAAAGTATAAATCCTTACGTAAATATGTTTTTCCCCAGTTTACAGTAAAGTGGGTTCAGTTTAGATGAGTTCCTCTTGTGATGTTAGATTGAAGCTCTAAAAAGCAGCTGTGGTCAGTATCCAGACACAGCTAGAGCCAGAGATGTCAGTCCATGGCCAACTCCCAAATCAAATTCTTTACACTACTTTTTATTTTTTCCTTTTTTTTCCTGTTATAGCCCACGTAGGACATTGTTCTTAGTGACAAGCTTATTGCATGGTGAATCCTGATGGATAGTGTTATTCCTGACTCACCCCAGGCAAAAGGAAGCCCAGGTGTGTCTGTTTGTTCTTACCAAGGCTGGGACCCTTAAGCTGCATTTTGTTACACTTATTTCTGAGTATCTACTAGCATCTGAAGCACTTTTGCAGGCAAGTGACTGTCATTAGGTGCCTCCTCCCTTGAATTTGTCAGTCCATCTTTGTTCATGGTACTTTGTCAGAGGGTATATTACCAAACTTCTCCCCAAAATTCTCCCCTCCCACCCAGTAGCCCAAGACAAGGCTTGTTAGCTGAAGATTGTTGCCCAAATAGATGAGGTGCCTGTTGGCCATATTTACACTGGCACTAACCAGGCTTCTTGCCTTCCATCTGGAAATCACTGAAGGTTTATCTAAACAGGACTAGCCTGACTCTCAAGAAAGTTAAGAAGACTCTGCTAAAGGTATGAACTCCATTTCTACAAGTAAAAGCATGCTTGGTGCCTTCTGAAAGGGTGGGGTAGAGCTAAATTGCTTTCTTTTCTGTGGATTGAGTTTACAGTTTTAGTTGAGTCATCCCAGTTTTCCTGCATGTCCCTGGGAGGTGGGCCAAAAATGGCCAAACTCCCCAATCCCAATCCCCCCCCACCACATCCTGAAAATTCCCTGTGCCTGAGGCTACAAGACACCTACCACATACTGAGAGGAGGGGAAATTCCAGGAGCAATGTGGGAGAGAGCAGGACTGGGCATGCAGCTGGGTCCCAGGACAACCCTGCTGGCTCATTTACTCCTGCGACTGAGGATTGGGGGTTGCTCTTCAAAAGGATAGCTTGACTCTTGCCAATCTGGCAGCCTCTAGTAGTTGTATTTACTTTTCATCAGTTCTGCAGGTGGCTCTAGCTCAGCGTCTGGTCACCCGGTCACTAAGGGACCCTGGGAAAGCAGCAGGAAGGTCAGCCAGGGACAGGGAAGAGTGAGACATCCCCTTTCAATGGCATCCCATGAAGTTGCACTGTACTTGGAGAAACGTAAAATTGCCTCTGGACCTCAGCAAAATGACAGTCTCTCTTACATGCCCAAGCTGTAACTTGGGCATGAGAACTGGGGTCACGATGCTATTTCCAGGAAGTCTCTTAGATCTTGTCTTTTGATGACGAAATAAGATCACTGGCACATATGATAAAATGGTGAACAGGTCAGTGTTAAGTTAATGGTAGGACTCAATGATCTTAGAAGTCTTTTCCAACCTTAACAACTCCCTGGTTCTATGGGTGGGAGAGGATTCTGTTCTGACTGTGCAGTCAATACCCTCATCTAGCATGCAACTTAACTGAGTCCTGCCATTACACCCAGCCCCGTGCTGATACACCCTGGACTAGCACCAGTTCATTTCCAAGTTCTTTGAGAATAGGGCAGCTGGTTCCCTGTGAATCACAGAATCAGTAACGTTGGAAAAGAACACTAAGATTATTGAGTCCAAGTATTAACCAAACTTTCTCTTTCAAGATGACTTCCTGGAAGGTAAAGCACTACTTGTGCCAATGAACATTGTCAGAGGACACACCTTCCCTTTTTCAATGCTTATCACATGGGAAAGGGAGAAGACAGTAATGGAAATATGATTTTATACGCTTTTTCTTTTTAAGCAGATACTCTGTCTTTCAAACAATATTTAATGGAGATTGTCTTAAAGAGCACAGAGCTCTTCTTTGTGTGGGCAGAAATTCTTCATGAAGAACAAGAGGTATTTGCATATACACATGAGATTCAAGAGAAGGTACTGCAAAAAGAAAAAAAAAAAAGAGAGAGAGAGAAAAAAAAATAGAGGATAATATATGCCAGACTTATCCTCCTGATCTCTTTGCTTCTTCCTATATCCATCTCTTTTTCTATATCCTACTCATGACTAGGAACATTCCCGTAAAGTGCCCAGTGTGCATTTGTGTGTGGGAGAGTACGTAAATACAAAAGCAACCAGCCCAGAGGGAAGTACAAGCTATGGGTGAAGCCCAGGACCCCCGAAGGCCATTGCACTTGGGGTGACACAAGAAATGCTATGGATCATATAATCAAAACACCATAACTACCAAACTAAACCACGGGCCTGCAGTTGCCTATCTGGGAGGGGCATATGGATTTCCTTTCTATGAAGCCACAGCAGTGTCTGCTATTGCACAGGGGAAATTCCCACCAGAAAGAAGGAGAGGATTCCTGCTGTAGGGCCAGAAAAGCATCCGAGGAATTACCTAGGATGACTCAGAGAAATAATACTTTTAATGGAGAAAAAGGTCAGCCCAGCTTCACCTCAGCAAATTCTGGTCTGTAGTAATTTGGAAACTCAGTTCTTGCTCTGTCATATAGCCAAATTCTTCTGCCTGGTTGGGCAGCAGTCCATCTCTGATAACAGAAGACCTTTATAAATTTTGTCAGTAAAGTTGCAAGTTTTTTCTCTTTGATGTTAAGGCCTTTAATCTCCAAGTGAATTCATTGTCTCCCTAGAGTTAAACTGAGAAGCTGGAGCATGATCTTCAAGCTACAAAAATTGTACTTGATTAGAGTTTTCATAGGCCCTTAAAAATAAAGCTTTCATATCTTGGCTTTTTTCCCTCATCTCTCTATATTCAAAAGTCTCTGTTTATCCAGAAAATCAACCAGAAGATCACAGTCTAGTTCCTCAAGCTCATTTGAAAATTTTCAGAGGAGATATGCTTGTTTCATGTTCTTCATACTTCGCACATACTACTTCTCAGTCACTGCTGTGATGAGTAAAAAGAGTACATTTTGGGGAGAAAGTCTGTGTAAGCATGTGTGTTTATATTTTTGTTAATAAATACCTGTCTCAGAAACTGAGTCAAAAATAAAAAATTAATTTCTTCACGGCAGTCGCTTCACAGCCCTCAGTAAATTCAGAGACTCACTGCTTAGATGTAACACCAAATTCAGAGCAGTTGTGCAGAAGCAAGACGCTTGTTACCCTTCTGCAAATGTGACAGAGCCCTACTGAACCAGATGGATGCCGGGCAGAGGGAGGCATGTCATATCCACAACAGAAAGGTCTGTGAGATGGAAAGGCAATCACAAGAATGAAATGGGAAAGGGTTGAAAGTATTTAGAAAGAGAAAAAGGGCAGGAGTGCACAGAGAGAGCCTGAAGGGAAGGGTGAGAAGGAAGTTAAGGGGCTCAGCCGAGTCAAAACAAACAGGTGCTTTCTGCACTCCTTGTGCTAATTCCTGGTTGTGTCTCCTCTCCACAGGCTTCCTCCAGAGCTGAGAGGCTCAGGATCAGTTCTAATGGTGGAGGCAAAGTGACTCTGCCTAGCCTAACCTTGTCACACTTCCACAGCTGGTCTCCCACATGCCATAAGCACTTCATGTACTTGTCTAATGTGGCATCAATGTACTGAATCCTTGGAGAGAACATGATGTAGCTGTCTCCTTACGATATCTGGATCTCATCTGCAGCTTGGAGCTCCACATGACGGTGGGTGCTCTCACAGGAACATTTCTGGGTGACAGAGGCTCAATGGTTTGCTGGTGCCTGACAAATTGCCAGTGATTGCCTACAGCAGAAGGGTGCCTGGAAATGCAACCCAGAACTCACTTGGGCATGCTTACCCAGGAAGAAGCATAAGATGGGTGTTCTACTCCTGCTCTGACCACTCCTTGGGAGGCAGCAGGATAAATGTTACAGCACCTCCTTTTTCAGTGAGAGGTGTCTGACAACCCATCCCAAGTATTGCTGCTATCAGGAAATACAGGTAGTGACTGCAACACTCCCTCTTTCATAATGAGAGAAAGAAACATCTCTGACCCTGTCTCTGACTAAAAGACAACGTATTTCCCACTTCTGGGTGTGGGGTTAAGCTGACAGAGTGCAGTTCTTCAAGCCCTCTTTTTAATGATTAAAGAAAGAATCTGCATAGAACCATGCTGCCTGCTGTCCTTGATGTGATTGCCTCCAACTGAGCTCCCCTCGGAACACCATCTGAAGGACAGGAAGGAAACAGGATCAAAAAAGAATACAGTTGCACACTCTCAAGGTGGATTTTGGGCGTTTACAGCACATGCAGCTGCAAAAAGTGCAGAGGCTTATTCCTGTGCAGATATGAAGAAAACAGAAGGTGTCCAGGTTACGTGCATTGTTCAGGGGATGCTAGTTGTCTGTGGCCAGTCCTGCTGGCAGCCACTCTTACCAGAGAGCTGGCAAGCCAGGATAATCAAAAAAAGGACGCTGATCCAAGGGGAGCTCTGACAATGCTGTCACTGCAGCGGTAGGCACCAATTCTTGTCTTAAAAGGGCTATGAAATGCTAAAAAGCCATGCTCTCAGCACAGAGGAAAGGGACTGGGTGCTGAAGACACTGGCATTCCTGCTATGTGACACACAGCACATTAGAGAACTGATTCACTCATTTCCTACTGACTTCTGTCTGTTTTCTACATTTACGTCATGATCTCGCAAGCTGGGAACTTCCAGGCAAGCAAGGACAGGGAAGGTGGCAATATAGGTTAGAGTGAGACTGTTCTGACAGTAAAATCTCCTATGATGACTCTGAGTTTTAATTACTGTACAAGAATGAAAAAGATGGGTAAAATCCTAAATATCAACACCCTAGGGTTGGACTTTACCTGGAAGGTCTAAAAATAAAGATTCCTACTATAAATGACTTCCATTTCACAGTTCTTTCTCTTTCTCTTTTCTATTTTGAGAATCAATTCCAGTTACACAGCCTTTAGTTACAGAAGTTTAGAAGTGTGACTTTCTTACTCAGAAAGGGGAATTAATCTTTAAATGCACCCAACAGTCATTGCAGATAAGATGGTCTCCTCCTGAAGAGAATTCAGGTTAACAGCCAATCACACAAATTTTCCTACCAAGGTCAGGTAACAAAGAGGAAGGAAGCAGAAAATGAAAGAAGTTAAAGGCAACACAAAAGACCCAAAACAAAAATTGTTTTTGCTGGGATAGTCTGCCAGGAAACACTGAGGCAGCAGAGAAGGAAGGAACGTATGTGCTACACTTCATGATGATGCTGCTTTCTGCATTGAAAATATTGTCCCTGAAAACAATTACAGATTCCTAGCTCTGACTCCACTGTTTTAGACAGCCACTCCCCTAAGAATTTCATGCTACCCTAACAAGGACATTTTAATATAAATCCTCTCACCCATAATCTTCAGTAAGATATTTAAATGTTCACAAAGCTTGAGTGTTTCTTGTGCTGATATGGACTGATGCCTACTTTTTATAAAGTCTCTAAGAAATTCTGTAAATAAATGGAAAAATTAATAACTAGTTGGCCCATGAAAAGATGTCCTACTAGTATGCCTCAGCAAGTAATCTGCCTTAAAATCAGTTATGAATCTGAAATCTATCTGAGAAGGCAGGTTGGTACTTGGTCTAGCAGATAGCAGGGGACTGTGTTTTGTGTATGTGAGAGTATGTGTGAGTCTACACAGCTACTCTTCAAGCATTTGAAACTTCATTTTCAGTTGTTAATAGTAACATTCATTTCCCCACTCTTTCTGCCAGTGAGAATGTGAAAAGAATTCTCACACAGGATTCCTTCAACAGGAACTTTTTTTCCTTTTCCCAGTTTTTTATACTGTCTCCAGCTGGGGAAAATGTGTGGTGGAGAAATACTCAAGCCTGCTAAACTTTAACTTTCCACTTTTCCCTAGGGCCAGTGTTAAACTGCTGCTTACTTTTTTTATTTTTTTTCCCCTCTGGTCTTTTCTTTTTACTTGCTCTCTAGCTTTGCTGAAACTGAGGAGGATTTGAAAGCTGCAATAGGAAAAAGAAAATGAAACATGACCTGGTGGCGCCCTCCCAGAATGCAGTCAGCAAAGTCTGGGTAAGTCACTGAAGACCAATGTGCACAAATCAATGTATATTACAGTTTTGCTTGGGTCACTGTTGCAGCGCATTGTTCCTCACAACCCTTAAACCCCCCTGATCTATGAGCATCTCTACATCCATTTCTAAATCCTGAATATATGTTGTTCCTTGATTCCTCATAACTTTGAAGAAATCTTTCATAAACAGAAAGAAAATTAAATTCACCGAATCTTTCATATCTTACTTTGATGTTTCCCACGTATTAAGGGACTTTTTCCTGGAAATTACAAATTCCCAAATGCAAGGACTGATTTTGCTAAAACATCATTTCTCAGGAAGGAAATGTTTAATTGGAAATATTTTTACCTTTCTCATGACCATCTTGGAATCTTTCCATTTTGGGGAGTACAGTTAATTGAGGGTAATAAAACTTCCTTGAATACATTTTGAGAGATGCACAGAAGGCAAGGTGATCAGAGACAGTGTTTTAACTGCGGTCCCACAAAAAGATGGATTCTTCCATCACAACTTCCTCTGAACCATAAGGTTAACCAGTTCAGTTGGTTTGGAAAAGGTATAAACATTTTGAATACTGTCAGCACTTGCTCAGTGACCCTTACCAAGGATGCTATTGCCAGCATCCATAGGTACAGTTTTGTTGCATAAGCAG
Source organism: Margarornis squamiger (assembly GCA_035222235.1). Classification (NCBI taxonomy): domain Eukaryota; kingdom Metazoa; phylum Chordata; class Aves; order Passeriformes; family Furnariidae; genus Margarornis; species Margarornis squamiger. The sequence goes on from JAWWTY010000106.1 coordinate 50,745,461, forward strand.
CCAAAAAAATGCTCATCTTCCTCTTTTGGTTCTGTGCCTTTGCCACATGCTTCCCTCCAAATCCTCCAGGCCACTCTTGTTCCATGTATAGAGCAAATCTCTCTGTTTGCTCTGTTCCCTGTTTGCATTTCTGTTTCCTCTTTCCTGCACTCTTCTCCTTCCAGGTCCTTCCAGATCCTTTTCGAGGTCTCAGAGCTCTCTGCTGCTGCTCTGGCTGTGTGCCATGTGCCCTCCATCACCCTCCCTCTCCTCTCATCCAGCTGTCACCACCCTGCTTTCCCTGAACCCCCCACCCCACAGCACCCATCGGTAAGGATGCTCTGTTCATGCTCCAACAACTGCTGGCCTGAATTACCCTCCCTGTTCCTGGAGGCAGAACATTAGCTTTTCACCTACCAGGTGTGTCTTTGAGAGCTTGGCTGGGAATCCACAGTGACGGTGACTAGCGTGTCTTTCCACATGGCCAGAAAAAGGAGGAGTAGTGCTCTGCTATAAATCAAGTAATTACTTAGACACTTGGGTTAGTGGTCTCTTCATTACTCTGTCATGACACTCTTTCTGGCATCTCTGAGCATCCTGAAAATCTTAGCACAGACCACATTCATTGTGAGGATTTGATGTGGCCTGATGGTGAGAACGCTGAAATTAAATATGAATTTTTCACCCTTCCTTTCTGCCTTGTGAAAGAAGGGATTGAACTCTCAGAAAGTGTGACTGTATGAACTCGGAGATGGAAAAATATAGTCTGAAATCCACATCTAGTTTATCCTTTTTAGAAGAAAAGATAAATATTTTCTAGCTCTTGAGGAAAAAGATAATACAGAGCCCAAGCCTTTGTGGGAACTGGGGGAACTCTAGGCTTTTTTTTCTGCTTCCTTTTTAGGTCAGTACTGTAAGAAACTCTGGCCACATCTGTACAGGGAAGTTGTGCCAATTTAACTAAAGTCCCTTTTGTAATCCGTTTTAAGTCTGACAAGCTCTGGAAAATCCAGCCAAGACAGACGAGGATGTCACTTACCCTTCTGATCCCCCAAGAACCAAAGCCAGAGGTTTCCATTCCTCTGATGGAGTGGACAGAATAGAATATTTGTCCATGGACCAAAATCTTAACACAAAACTAGTGTTCTCCACACTATTGGTACCTTATTATAACACATGGTTACTGTCTAGGTATCCTAGAATTTCAACTTTGAACCAGGATACTCAAGGCATAAACAGGGTGCAGATCCACCAGCTCTGCAGTGAGGGCAGGGCCTGCTGGAGAAGCAGAAGCAGTGCAGAGAGGTTCCAGTGCTGGCATCTTCATCGTTATGTCAAGTGTCACAAAGGCTCAGCTGTTAGAGCCTTCCCTTTACATGGACTCCTTGCTCATTTTCTTCCTACTCGATTTAGACATGGCCTGTACCAGTTTGGCTTACGGTCATTCCACTGCACATGAAGCACTTGCACTTCTAACAGTAATTATAGTGACAGTAATGTCAAATGCCACGTAGCTGGTTTTGACAGTAGATCTCCGAAAGATTTGCCATGGAATAACATTATTCCTGGCAGTGGGTAAATTGGTCACTGGAACTCAGGTGTGTGCAAACAGCCCCATTCAAGATAATTTTGTAATTTTTGATGGTTCTTGATACATGACAGCTTTTGTCTGAACTACATTTTGAACACTCTCCTATACTGCTAACGAAACCAGTCAAAGCAATGTCACTTGTGGTGCAGCTCTCCAGAACACAACAGAATTAAGTTAAAGGAGTGAAAATATTTTCTTTACTAAATATCAAGGCAACAACATAGCTTCCCTGAAGGAGTAGGAACCAGGAATTTTGCCAGGTTTCCCTTCAGGGTGACGTATTGCCATGCGGTATCACACTGACATACATCTGGGAATCACCATCTCAGTAGCAGCCCTGCAGCCTCAAGGAAATAAACCAGACCTGACAAGAGGACTTTACTGTCCTCCCACCTCCAGGTGGTTTCCCTGCTCTAGCATTAAAGAACACTCGCAGCTCAGCAGGAAATTATTTTTTTTTCACCTTTTGTACCTTATGTTTGTTTGGATCTTTCACAAACTCTGAATAGATTAACTACAAGGAGGATATACTGGCTTAAGCAAAACATTCACCTTCCCCCAAGACTTCTCCATAGCTAATGTGCCCACAAAAATTTTCATATCTCTTTTCTTTTTAAGAAGAAACCATATTCAGCTCACATAGCTTATCTGATAGCACTGTACTGTCTTTACAACAGAGCAGGCTGTTGGTTTACACATGCTTACAACTGACACAGAAGGAAACAGAGCAGTGGATGGAAGCACAGTAATAGAGGAGATTACCTAAACTGCCTTCTGCAATTCAGGCACCACTTGAAGGGGAACTGTGGAATCAGTGCAAGGGAGTTTCCTCTGTCTGTGCCTTTGGTTTCCTCACTCACTGTTTAGGGTTTTGTTCTGGATTAACAGACTGTCATGCCCTTTCAATTCATAGAACTCAATGAAGATAAGGAACTCCAGTCCACATCCTGTATCAGAGTGTTTTAGCAGTTCCCTTTCAATTAGCTACATAGTTATTAAGGTAGAGTTTTAATGTTTTGGGTTTTTTTTGTTTGTTTGTTTGTTTTTTTTGTTTTTAAAACATGCCCTTACTTATTGAATATAAGTTGTACCATGCCTTCTTTCTGACTTTTTGAATTATGGGGATCTCCAGAAGTCTTTTCTTTTCTCATTTTTCAGGCATCAATATGGTCTTCATTTATTCTGTCATAAGAAAACATATTACAAGGAAACCAAAAGCTGCATTTTGTCCCTTCAACATAGAAAATAGGGGGTGACAAATACCCTTAGAAGTATAAACCTAGATACACTGCCCCATCATTCAAAAATTCTTCTGGGACAAGATGATGTTTCAGTGTTTCAAATGTTTAGTGTAGTGAAGTCTGGGCTGGCTTCACCCATCGCTCAGGCTGCCAAGGTAACTGCGAGCAGTGCAGTGCAGAGCTCTGCTGCTGTGGGCTGGAAGGTGCTCCACTGTACCTGTTGTGTGCAGACAGAGAAGGACTTGTGGGTGATGTGATGGTTGGAGGCATCTTGGACACAGCAGTCACAAAACGGTAGAGTTTTCAGTTCTTGGAGAAGTGAGCAGTGGGTCAGCAGAACTGCTACCTTGGACTGCTAAAGGGCAGACTAGGACTCTGGTCCCTTAGGAGGCAGTGCTACGGGACAAAGGAGTCCAGGAAGACTGGACATTGTTCAAGAAAGAAATCTTGAAGGTGCAGGTGTGGGACATTCCCACACGTCAAAAGATGAGACAGTAGGGAAGACCAGCCCGGCTGAACAGAGTTTTGGCTGGAACACAGGGAAAAAGATTTTATGACCCATGGAAGAAGGAGCAGGCAACTCAGGAGGCCTATAAGGATGTTGTGAGGTTATGCAGGGAGGGCCAAAGCCCAGCTAGAACTTAACCTGGCTGCTGCCATAAAAGACAATAGAAAATGTTTCTGTAAATATATTAGCAACAACAGGAGGGCTAAGGCCCTTTATTGGGTGCAGGGGGAAACATAGTGGCAAAGGACAAGGAAGAGGCTGAGGTACTTGACACTGCCTTTACCTCAGTCTTCAATAGCCAAACCACTTGTTCCCCAGCCCCCTGAGCTGAAAGACAGGACAGGGAGTGGAATGAAGCCCCATAATCCTTGAAAGGCATGTCCTGGCTTGACCAACTTGATCTCCTATGACAGGGAGCTTAGTGGATAAGGAAATGGCTGTGAATGTTGTCTGCCTGGACTTTAGTAAAGCCTTTGACACCATTTTCACAGCACTGTCCTGGCGAAACTGGCAGCCCGTGGCTTGATTGGGTGCTGAGTTGACTGGGTAAAGAACTGTCTGGATGGCCAGTCCCAGAGAGTGGTGGTGAATGGAGCTGGCAGCTGGTCATGGGTGGTGTCCCGCAGGGCTCAGTGTTGGGGCCACCCCTGTTTAATATCTTTATTAATTATCTGGATAAGGGGATCAAGGGCACCCTCAGGCAGTTTGCAGATGACACCATAGTGTGGCCAGCAGGACCAGGGCAGGGATTATTTCTTTATATTTGGCACTGGTGAGACTACACCTCAAATCATGTGTTCAGTTTTGGGTCACTCAGTACAAGAAAAACATTGAAGTGCTGGAGCATGTCCAGAGAAGGGCAATGGAACTGGTGAAGGGTCTAGAGCCCAAGTCTTATGAGGGGCAACTGAGGTAGTTGGTGTGTTTAGCTGGAGAAAAGGAGGCTCAGGGGGACCTTATTGCTCCCAACAACTACCTGAAAGGAGATTGTAGTGAGGTGGGGGTCAGTCCCTTCTCCCACGTAACAACTGATAAGACAAGAGGAAGTGGCCTCAAGTTGCATCAGGCAAGGTTTAGATTAGATATTAGGACAAATTTCCTTATGGAAAGAGTTGTCAAGCATTGGGATACATTGTCCAGGAAAGTGATGGAGTCACCATCCCTGGAGGTACTTAAAAGACATGTAGATGTGGCATTTGGGGACATGGTTTAGTGGTGGACTTGGCAGTGCTGCGTTAATGGTTGGACTCAATGATCTTAGAGGTCCTTTCCAACCTAAATGAGTCTATTCTATGACCCACATCAGACTTGTTCTGGGTGCTCTGGGTACTGGTGCTCCTGGGATGGCTCTGAGCCTAAACTAATCCTCTCTCCCAAGAGGAGTTTATCATCCCTGGAACAATGCCAGACTAACAAAAGAATCCCAAGTTGTCCTGGAGATGTCCCATGATGTGGCACCATGCCACATGCATGACTGTAGCCAAGCACTGCAGTGCTGTGGCATTGCTTGCTGTTGTCCCTCTGGTGGCAGTAGAGCTGCCCTTAAAGGTTTGTTCCAGTAGGCAGTAGGGCAAGGCTCCTGCATTTCCCCAGGATCTGACACTAAGGTCTTCTTTTGAACATTGTTGAGTTCTGTGTCACAGACCTGCCAGCTACTGAGTTCTCTTGGGTTATGGTTTGGGCTAATAGAATTATTGATTGTCACACCTTTTCTCAGATCAAGGGATACTAAAAAATAAACAAAACACTCACAGAAAAAGAAAGCAGTTCCAGTTACTCCAAGCATATGCAAACTAGTTGGTTTCACTTGATCTTTATGGGGTTCTGCTCTTACTGATGTCTTCAAGCTGAACTATCTGTCCCCAGGCTGAATTTCCCACCTTTTGTAAAGGTAAATGATGTCCAAGTATTGTGTTAAGATTACACCACACAAACAAATATGTACTAGGTGGGTGGGGAATATGTATTAAATAGGCACATTCATGTAAATTTTACTGTATAAAGTATGTTACCCGTGGTGTGCTTGATTTGTGGAAACCTACACTCTGCACCCTCCACTCTCCAACCTTGCACCCTGTGCAGAATAAACAATGTCTCGTTTCTAAACTGGACTCTGTGTCTGTGTTTAGTGAGTCCCTAAAATGTGCAACTCTACCACACAACTCACCCCTCCACCCTCACCTTTGGAAACCGTGAGCTCAGCCATGGAGCCCACACAGTGCCTACTGCAAGCTGTGTTGCTTCCACACTGGCATTATCAGCCCTTGATTTTACAAAATACTAAGGGTTTGCAGAGGTCAGTTGTTTTTAGAGGGTTGCTTTTCAATCTTCTCTTGCATTCATCACAGAATAGACTGACTTGACAGGTTTTGCAGCTTGAGTGGTTGTCAGGTGTTACAAACCACAGAAAGCATGTGCCTACACTCTGAAAAACTCCCTTTTTGCACTTGGAGATCAGTCAGTGTTACTGAAAAAAGGAACGCTTCATTATTTTCATCCCTAAACACTAGTGTCAGTTCCCTCTTTGAACTCCAGAGTTTTATGTCCTGCCCATATTAGGACAGCAGCTTAACTGGTGATTCGACAAATCCAGCCTGAACTGCGATGATGTAAACTTGTTCTTGTAGGCTTGTCCCTGAGCATCATTTGTGATGGTCTGTGGGTGTGTACCAGCAAGAGCAGCTGTGGTGCTGCAGCAAGCCTCTCCAGCTTGCTCATTGGAACCAGGAATACCTGCATTCTGACACCCAGAAAGCAACTTGCAGCATTTTCTATGCAATCTGAGTCATGGTACACCAGTTAAATGGTACTTGTGGATTTTGTGGCCATTTCAATGGACTTCCCTTGCAAAACCCTCCCACTTTTGATCCTGGGGAAGGACGAGGTGTGCTCTCATCCCTCCCAGGATGTGATACTGGTGGAGAACTGTCCTTTCAAGATAAAAAGAAGTAAAGCCAAGTAGTCCATGCCCTTCACCAGGGGCTTTGAATCAAAATTGAATCACTGTTTGCTCTGTATTGTATCATGCTGAAGCCATGCTCCTGCATTTCCCCAGAGGAAGGCTCTTTTCCTGCCTTTGATGAATAACTTTGGTGTCAATGGGAGCCGGGGCTGGGGAGTGGTGCACACTGAAACACCAAGGCTCCGCTGCAGCTAGGGACAAGCACCAGTGACTCCTCATTCCTGGCTAATGAGCCCTGGGCATGCAGGGCCAGGAAGGAACTGGCAAGGATTCAGCCTTGGGAAACTCCCCGGGAATGGGAACAGGATGCCCCGTGTTGGGTGAGGGTCATGATCAGGCCTGGTGAGTGGAACCAGTGTCAGACCTGGCCCTGGGATATCCAGGCAGGGCTATGGTAAAGCCTGTTATTGTAAGCCTGTTAGTGTAAGCCACCAGCATGTGCTGCTGGTGAACTGCTAACTTCAGCTCTATACAGGCAGGTTTCTGGGGACAGCAACAAGATCCTCCCTGGGGGCACTCTCATCAGCCATTCCCCTCAGCTTTTTTTAAAAAGTACCAGGAGTCAGCATGTGTGTCTGTTTTTCTTCTCGTCCCTCCTGCTCTCCCTGCCTCTCCCCTCACTCAGAGACATCTTGTCCAGCAGCCCTGAGCCTGCTGGCCAATGCCAACCATGACTCTCAAGGACAAGGGTTTTGAAAAAAACCTAAATTCTGCCAGATCTATAAGAAGTGGCAGTTTGTCTGGGTGAGTGGCCCAGGGGATGAAGGGATGCTTTGTCAGGAGGGTAACTTTCCTCATGCACCAGCAAGTCCACAGAGAAGGGACACCTTATGAAGAAGTCCATCACAGGAAGATCTCCAGAGATTGCCTGTCACAAAAGCTGAAGGCACTGCTCTGTAGGGAAAAGGATTCATGAGCTCCAGGGTGAACATACAGAACGGGCTATGCTAATGTGCTCTTCAGAGCCCCCAGTGAAGGAGATAAGACTTGGGCTGTATTTACAACCCTACCCCTTTATGACCATGTGCACTACCCCTTTGGGTCTCCATCACTTGCCTGTCAGAAAGCAGCAAGAAGAGCTTCCTAAGGGAGTGGCTGGGTTTGACAGAGTAAATCTGACCGTGGCTCTGAGGGATACTAAAGTACAGTGTATCCATAAAAAGATTTAAAACCATGTGTGTCTTAGAAGGTTTGGTTTGCCAAAAAGCCTGAAGAAAGCCTGAGATAGCTCCTCCCATTTCTATGTGACCATGTAACAGTCCTTCTTGCAAGAATAAAGGTGACTTCACAGCACCAAGCTCCTATATATCCTACAAGGAATACAGTCACGTTTTTTCTAGCCTTGTGACAGACAGACAAGACAGGCAGACAGACACATTGCTGCATGTCATCTTCTCCTTTTTCCGTCACACACTGGGATGGCTCTGTACTTTCCAGTTGTGCTGGGGCTGTTGGCCTCCTGCCTGCATTCAGTCAGCTGCCAGTGAGTCACCCTGGCCGACCGGCAGGACTTTCTGAGAACACCCACAAAAGCCATCACTGACTGTGGGAGCGGGCTCATCCCCAGAAGACCTGCATCTTTCCTCCCCACCACTCACAAACTTTCACTGAGCACAAACTTGCTAGCTGTCAGTGACAGCCGCTGCCAGGTCCCACCACAGCAAAGGCAAAAAAAAAGTAACTGGGTTAACAATTTCCAAGAATAACAGAGAAGTACTTTTCTTTTTCAAGCATCATTTTTATGAATGAATTATTCATTCAACTGTGGTAATTCCTGCATTCATTTAAAAAAACCACCAGCACACAAACACGGTGACTTCTTTTGGCTGTTGCTGGCTGCTTAGCACTGGAATCCACAGTAAGGAGACAGACCCACACTGGGTTTCTGATCTGCAAGGAAGGAAGGAAGAAGTATGATACAGTGGTACCAATGAGCACAGTCACTGCCCCATAGGCAACATGGATGCCCTAGTCTCAGTGCTGAATTTGCACACACTAATTTTAGGTTAGAAAGTCAAATACTGGAAATACCTGCACTTGTTTTAATGATTTTGTATTCTGCAGAGATTAAAACTATCAAAATTGGCCAATGCTATATGGTTTGTGTGTATCAACAGCTTGCTTACTTACTGGGAGTATCCCACTGGGTATAACTTACTGGGCAAAGCTGGATTTCTCTTCCTACTTCTGAGCCTACAAGGTAACCCCAAAGGCTCAGGCACTCCCACTTGATTAAGCCCTGCTTTAGTATTAGAGGTTTCCTGAGCAGTGAGCGCACCATCCCCTGTGTCCAGCACCCATGTCCTCTGATCTTGTCTTAAAATACCAGCTGTCAAGACAACACTTACACAAGTCCACTGCCTGATCTTGGTTAGAGAAATCAGAGGAAGTATCATTGCTGCTGGACTGGTACTAAATCAGTTGGCCAAAGGTGGAAAGAGGGGTCAAAATGCATTCTTTTTACCTTTTCAACCCTTCACCCCATTCTGAAACTTTTCATGATCCTCAGAGTGTGGGATACCTAGATATAGGATCACAGGGTATCAGGGTGGAAGGCATGTAGAGAAGTCAGTACTTAACCTCCTGCTCAAATCAGACATCACTGTGAGTACAAACCAGGCTGCTCAGGTCTCTGTCTGACCAGCCTTGAAAAGTTCTAACAACAGAGACTGCACAATCTCACTGAGTGATCTAATCCAGTGCTTCACTGTCCTCTTGGGGAAGTGTAACCTTATATCCAGCCTGAGACTCTTGTTTCAGCTTCAGTCCCTTGTCTCTTGTTCTCTCAATGTATAGTGCTGTGAAGATTCTGGCAACATTTTCTTGCTGACCTCTTTGTAGATACTGCGGGGTTGCTCTTAGGTCCTTCCAAAGACCTCTCTGCCTCAGGCTGAATTAGGCCAAATCCCTCAGCCTCTCCTCACAGGGGAAGCGCTCCATACCTTAACATCTTGTGGCCCACTGCTGAACACGGCTCAGCTTTCCTGTATCTGGGGGAGAGAGTACGAAACTGGACACAGCACTCTAGATTGTGGTCTGACAAGCCCTGAGTAGAATGGGCTCCCCTCCATCTACTGCTGTCTCTAATACCTCAAAATTGAAAGGGTGGACAGGTATGACCCTGAGTTCTGGACTCGGTAATTCTAAGGGAAGTTCCTCACTAGCCCATTGTTATTAATCTGATCTGGCACCAGAAAACAGTGCTCAGCACCTTTAAGTGCACTCAGAAAGTTCAGCATAGGCAGGACCACTCCTTGGTGTGGCCATCCAAGAGATGCAATACAGCACCAATACCAGCAACACAAAGGAGGGACAAAGCCTTGGAACCTTACAGTAGGAACAATTGATTTTGATTTTGCTCTCAGTGCTTACCAGAAAGACAAATGATCTGATTTAGCCATGCTACTGCCCTCTCATCAGTAACCTATCCACCTCAGAGGTCTGTGTTTATTTTTATAACATGCCCATGGTCTGACAGGATTCAACCCACTCATAATCTGAAGGTTTAAAGGTGCTGAGGGGGTGAATCACTACCAACTGCAAGTCTTGCATGTTACAGAAACTACCTGAAACCTGCTCCCTCTCCTTCCCACACACACCTACCTCACCCACACTGCTGTCACTGAAAGGGCTGCAGCAGAAGGGGCCTTCCTTCCCTGCAGCCACCCCATCCAGCGATCACAACCAAACATTATACAGAGGTAAGGAAGGGCTGATGAAACAAAACAAGGGCCAGAGGATAAAGTCTAAGAAAGTTCAGGTTGTGCCAAAAGCTGAGGACACAAAGTGCAGCCTCACTGAACAGGAAGCCAAAGAACGTCAGCAGTCACACGCCTGTAAAAACAATGTTCATGAGATCAGCCTCTGGCCTCAGCAGTGGCAAGCTGAACAAGCCCTCTGGTGTAGCTGGCAATCACCTAAATCATGCCTATGTTTGCCAGGTCAAAAATGGGTTAATCAAAAAAAGAGAAAAATCACTTTCTTCTTTAGCACTGAGATCTCTATCAGCAGGACTACATGCCCTTAAAGGTAGAATGCTTTTAGGTGACTGATAGAAGCAGAGCTGAGCAGAAAGCAGTTGCACTTCAGAAATTGTGGAGCTTTTGTCAAAACAGTAGAAAATGTAGATAGTTAGTGTAGAGCAAAAATGAGCAAACCAAAAGACTTGCAAAAAACTTTCACTAAAAACTAGTCGTGTCCAGATGGAACCAGACACTTTTGCAACACGGTGATGACCTTTCTTAGTGGAAATCTGCTTCCATCTGTCCGTTGTTTCTGCTCTTACAGTAAAAAGTCATCGGTAGACCCTGCTAGAAAATATCTCCATTTCAGCTATTACAATAACTAAATTGGTTGTTGTTGGGAAATGAAAATTAATAGCAGTTTTCCCTTGTCATATAGCTAAAAGTCACTTTCAGTGAAGTGGCAGTCAGTTCTTGTGAAATTGCTACATACTTGATACACAAGAAAGAAGTAGATGCATCAAGGAATATTGGTAATTGTGCAATATAAATGATGCAAGTGGTTTTTTTCTGCCATTACGCAATTACAATAGTTTGGCTGATGCAAAATTCTTGATAAATTAAACAGAGGCGCAGGGACAAATCAATATACACATGGATTAATGATGTATGCATATGTTTGAAGTTGATACTTGAGGACAGAATTTTGCTGGGTAAGGAGAAGGTGACCACATTCAAGGTGGCCATCCTTGAAAAAGGGAATTGCTATACAGGCAGTGGGTGCTAATCATGACACACAGCACCAAAAACTAAGGACAGATCCACACTGAAACAAGACAAACCAGCCTGGTGACATCTTTAGCAGGATGGGACAGTACGGGAAAGCAAGGAGCAGCACCATGAATTTATATCCAGGCAGGTAATAAATTAATTTTCAATTTGGGGCCTGTTCTGCACACAGGTACTAAAATGACAGCTGTGCTGTTGACTTCAGCTGAGCTGTTCTGATTTATTCAGGATCCAGCTCTTTTCTTAACTACCTGGTTAGTAAAACTAAAGTAAAAGATAAGTCTATAGGACAGGAGGGAGCACAGGACTTGATCTGAAGTTCTTCAAAGGCTTTCAAAATATACATTTCAAACAATTTGTTTGTGTTTGTTTGTGTGGGAAGTCCTAAAAAATTTTGCTGGCATCACCGTGGCAGGAATGTGGCTTCCTGGCTTGCCTCATGCCACTCCATCTCACTGTGCTGCCTGGCATCAGCACCCCACCGTGTTCACTCAGATGATGTACCATGGGGTATGCTGAATGCCACTGCCCAGCCCAGGTGAAACCACCGACCTCCATTAGGAACTATTTGTTCCTCACACAATCAAAATGAGAAATACGCACAATTTCTGTGGTGCTCATCACCCAGGACATGGTGAGAGAATGGTTGGGGATGGGTGGGTGAGAACAAGCTGCCCAAATGTGACCACTGCTCTCCCACCATCCACAGAGTGACTCAGTTGCCCACATATGCTCTATCCCACCTCCATCGCAATGGCCTCCAGCTTTGCTGCAGACAGTGAAATGCCAAAGTGAAGTGGTGCTGTGGCTTGCAGCCCTGCTGATTGAACTGGCCAGTGACAGCATGCGCCAGTGACGTGGGGTTTAAGGCTTGATGCTGTCACTGGCCCTATCTGTGGATCAGGGGCATAGGGGCACCCGAGACATCCAGCCTGCAGTGGTGGGTTCTCTTGGTTGGCTTTTCATTAGAAAGATGGAAAACAAATTCTGAAACTAGGTATTTGTGCTATGAATCCCTAATTTCTCCACATTCCTTTAATGGGGAAAATGAATCATTCCCTTACTTCCTACAAAGTGGAAGTGTTTGGTACCAAATGGTGTTTATACTGCTTGGCTCCAACTGCAGAGTGCACAAGTTAGGGAGCTGTAAGGTAAACATGAGGAGTCATTTCCAGTCAGTAAAACTAAGGACATGCTTGACCAGATTGCCAACAGCAAGTATGAAGCTTTATCATTGCAGGTGCATTAGAACAGGTAATAAGGGCATCTGTCAGACTCAGCTGAGGTCTGTCAGGTCCAGCCTCAGGGCAGGCGTAGGACAGGTCACCTCTGAATGCCAGGCTGCTTACTTTGTCTACCATGACCCATAAAACTCTCATCCTCAACCTGCTACTGCAAAAAGCCCTGTAGCCTCTGCTGATGCTAAAAAGCGCCAAAACTTCAGTTTTAAACATCATGAGAAAGATAGCAACTATGCAGCAACACAGTTTGTCTAACAGGCAGAGGTAAAGGATCAGCAATGAGTCAGAAAAAAAAAAATTAGACTGCCTCCTGAGTAATTGCTTCCACTGCTGCCATGCTACCATCTATAGCACCCAGAAGTTTCCTTAACCATTTCCCACTCTCCAGCAGGGCCCAAAGCACTTTATCTGCTCATGTGTGGCATGTGTGGCTCTATTATCACCTAGCTAGCAGACAGCTAGAGACATTTGATTTGGCTTGGGTTATTTCTCAGTAACAAGTGCTGTGCTTATCTGTTAGAGAACAAAATTCTCCTATGTACCAAAAAGCACTTTCAGTTCCCTAAGAGAATGATATTCTCTCTCAGATGTTGGCCACATGGATGAAAGTGGTTGCTTCCTCAAGAAGATGAGCAAAGTGAGTAACAAGACTGTTCCTCTCCTTACCTGATGAGGATTACAGCTGTTACTACATACCCACAGCACAAGTAACACACTGTAAGCTGCAGCAAGCCAGTGTTGAGTTCTGCCCTCTCACAATTCCTCACCCTTGTGCCCTGCTTTCATTCACATCACTCAACAGATTTCACAAAGGAGAGTAGCAACCTTATTCACATTCAATGGATGAGGAAACTGAATCAGAGAGATACCACAGCAGAAGCAAGAATATAAGCCATGTATTGCACACCAAGAGCTGGTGTGTAGGCAGACATTCCTCATGAAGATGTATGGCCATGCCACCATGACTAAAACGTGCCTTTGATCAGTGAAGCTGAAGAAACTGGTCCTGAAGCAAAAATGACAGACTGCATTTTTTGCCCTGAAGCTCATGAAGCAACATTCTCCTGGCTTTGTGTGTGCTTTGAGCAGGCAGATACCTCAGCCACAGGTAGCTCACTCAAATGTAAAAGTTGTACAAGCTTTCCTGACAGCAGCAGGGTGGGAGGTGAAGGGAGGAGACATGCTTCTGCTGTCCTGATACTTATCTGTGGTCTCCATTCCTTAGGATCACTAGATGTTGGCCTATATAAATTCAGAGCCAAAAGCTGTTCCTGTTAAACTTGGAAACATTAGTTTCTCTCTCTGACCGCCATCGGGCCAGGTGCACAATGCTCTGGGAGGCATGTGCCAGACAGTGCAGTTACAAGGTGACATGAAACACACACCAAGGCCCTTGCCCCTCTGCAGACTGTTCCACGAAGTCCATTGGAAATCAACACAATAATTTCATGTGTCTCTGTGCAAGAAACTGGCAGAGGTCCAGGGAAGAGGGCTTGGTACCAACACTTGCTTTTCTAGAAAGGCCATTATGGCAACTGCAGGGGTTTAATTCACCAGAATTGCTTCACATCCATAAAATCCCTTTTTACCCTGAGGACTGGTGAGAGAAGACAACTTGTTAACAATGGCCTGTTTCTCATTTATCACTCTTTCTGCTTTACCCACTGATGGTATCTTGCCACTGACTAAGGCCTCAGTCACTACTCATCTGCTTATCTTTATGTGATGCGATTAGTCCCATCAAAGTCACAAAGAAAGTATGCATACAGCTCCCAAGTCCAAGGCAGAACAGTCTGGAGACAAAAACTGTCTGCCACTCAAAAGCTATCTGGCTACAACAGTAGTAAATGCCTTCATTCTTGAAACTCACAGGTTCCTTTAGGGGGATTGCATTACTTTGCCTTTCAATGCTCTATTTTTCCTTCAACGTTCTTCTAATACTTTTCTTAGAAAACATATTATCCTCCGCCAAAACCAGAGCAGATGGAAACAGTGGGACAACACCCTCGGAGACCTGAAAGCCCTCTTACCTTTAGATTTATTTGCGGTGGTGTACAGAGTTTTGTGTACCATGCATTTATAATCACTGAGAGACTGTACAATTTACAATTGAATAAGTTCTCCCAAAACCTGTGTGTAGCTGATATTTGCATAAGAAAGTTTGAACGGTTTAAAAGGCTTTTCTTCCCCACTTGCTAAGTGGAGAGCTAGTGGCTTCCTGTTAAGGAAACATTTAGTCTGCTCTTGACTTTGTTAGTCAAGCCTGGCATTCCCCTTTGAGGAAAAAAAAAAAAAAAGGAGAAAAAAAGATATTGCTTAGAAAAAAGCAGTCAAGCAATACTAAATTAACCTATACTTATATAAACATTCACAAGCGTGGGCACATCCTCCCACATCTGGTACACAAAGTGGGCTGAGAGGACTGACCACTACCTTCACCTGTTCCAGAAGCCATCCATTTCTAAGAATATAGTGGGTTTTCGTTCCTACAGAGGCTTTTCATTCCCACGTGCACGTATCTTTAGCACACAGATTTACTTCAGACAAGAGCAGCAAGGATGGGCCTTTCTACTGAACATGTAGCAGAAGACAGAAACACAACGTATCAGTTAATTCAATCTGTCATCTCCTGAATCGACTACGCAGCAAGTGAATCAGATAAATCCCTCTTGGGGTGACACTGATCATGTAACTGAGGTGAAGAAAATAGGTTGGATGTCAACAGCTGTCCCCAAGCAACAGTTGGTCTGTTGTGGCCACTGACAAGTATGAAAGGAATCTACAAGTTTAAGAGAAATTGAAGGTCTGCAGCAACAGGTTTGTTATTTGCAGAGAAAGTCATAAATGCTGTGGAAACAAAGGGAGACAACAGGAAAGGATGAAAGTGCTTTGACCTTTCCTAGATCAGCATCTTGCACTGAATTCTTTTAATTCTGTAAACATGCACCTGCTAGGAGAAAAGTACTGTTGCTTAAAGCCACTATGACAGCAACTTTGCAATCTAGCATGAACTACCATGGCAGCACCACCGTTCCCGTGCAACTTCTCAAGCATGTAACAGCAGCATATAGCAGCAACAGACTCTCCCCCACTTTTAAAATAGTACAGGAGGATCATGCATGTTCTCCCTCCAGTCATGGCAGCCTTACTGGCCAGAGGCAACCCTCACAAGGTAAAACTATCCATTTTCCCCAGGCAGGGAAATGACAAAGGCTTGCAGCAGCATTAAACACTTGTGTTTGAAAACCATGGAGACTGGTGCTTCAACAACCCAGCAATAATTCTTGTCAATGAGTACCTAGAAGTCCATTCCTTTGAGGGGCAAACCATTCAAAATTGACTCCTCACCTCACTTCCTCTTGCTTGGTGGTGTCATTCTGAGTGGTACTTAAAACAACCAGACTATTATACAATGCTGCTTGAGTACCCTTCCTTGAGTTTCTTTTGGGTGTCCAGTACATAAAAAACAAGACGCCCCAAAGTAGACAATAATCTTTGAAGATCTGAGTGACAAAGCTAGGCATTTAAAAAATAATTACTACCTACATTAAGTATGAAACTTCTATATAGCTTCCAAAGAAGAGTACTGCTATTTTGTGTATGCCTCATTCAGTAAAACATAACTGTACAGGGATGTTTATTAACCAATTTGGCCACATTTTGTTTTCTGGGAAGTGAACGCATCTTTATGATCCATAAGTGCTCTGTGGATACAGTCCCTATAGCGAAGAGCTGTGCCTCCTCCTTTTTTGAGTGGGTTAACAAGATGATGTTTTACTCTACATGTGTTTAAGAGACTGTGTACATTGGTAAAGGGACTTACTATCCAATGTCTGCACACGCAGGTTTTTTTCACCTCAGCTAATCCAATAGCAGGATGTGCTTGAAATATCCACATTTCAACAGCCCTCTCACTCATTAGAGTCAGTGTCCAAATTAAAAAAAAAATGTGGTAAAAAGAGTCACTTTGCTACTCAAGCCACCCCAGAATTTTTGGCAAGTGACTGTCAAATTAGGGGTGCACTTTTTACTGGAATTGTACAATTCTTGCTTCAGACATAGCTTATTAATAAATACATAATTTTTACCAGTATAAGTTTTGTCTTTTCCTGCAGCATAGAAGCATAGAACACCTTCACAGCTGTGTAAACATGTCATCTCTGGATACTTGGGTCTTTAGTATACATTTCTCTTCTTTTAATCAGTACATACATCCTGATAAGAGAGGTGATTTTCTGCCAACACAGTTGTGCTGGCAAACTCTTTTTAAATTAGCAGCTGTTAAATTACAGAAAGTTGCATTGGTATGAAACAGTATTTTGTACGCAAAAATATATTTGTGTTTATTCATTTATTAATACACACTACCCAATGAATACCAATAATATTTTAGTATGAGACAATGTACTTATTTGCCAGCACCTGCATCCAGCAAGACTACTATGGAGAGTGATACTTGCACGTGATTATCATAAACCAAGGTTCATCAAGACAAAGAAACCTGTCAGGCTGTAATATATTGTCTGAATTTCCCTCTTTACCAGCTTCACGCAGTCCCAGTCACTGAGGGGGGAAGGCACCTCTGGAGATCATCTGGTGGAGGTCACCCAGCTCAGAGTAAGGTCACTTTGAGCAGGATGCTCAGCACTAGTATCCAGTTAAGTGTGGAATTTCTCCAAGGGTGGAGACTCTAGAGCCTCTCTGGGCAATATTTTCCAGTGTTTGATGATCCTCCCAGTAAAAAAAAGATTTTCTTATGTTTAAGTGGATTTTCCTGCATTTCAGTTTGTGCCCATAGCCTCTTGTCCTGTCACTGGACACCACTGAGCTAAGCCTGGCTCCCTCTTCCTCCCATCTGGATGTTGGTACACATTGATGAGATCCCCCTGAGCCTTCACTCCTCCAGGCTGGGCAGCCCCAGCTCACATGGACTCTTATCACATGACAGATGCTCCAGTCCCTTCATCATTTTTGTGGCCTTTCAATGGTCTCACCCCAGCAAGTCCATGTCTTACCGGTACTGGGGAGATAAGAACTGGACCCAGAACTCCAGGTGTTTTGAAAGGGCCTGTGCATTCAATTTTCCCTCTGTTTTTTTCCAACTATATCAGCTGCTCAGATAAGATACGAACTTTACCTACACTGAACAGCTTCTCCATTTTTGACACCGTTCTTTAAAAAATAGAGTTTAGGGCTTAAGTTTGTGTGTTTGCATGCATTAGGCCACTATTAAAAAGGGATATGCTCTTCCAGATAATAGTCCAGATGTTCAAATGGAGTGTGTTAGAAACAATGCCACAAATAATTAAAATCAGCAGTCCTGCTACTGAATCCTTTTTTTAAAAAAGTCATTGCTGGAGAAGGTATACTAGAAAGATAATCTTCTAGAAGTTTAATCAGATAGGCTACAAGCTCCCTCACAGTGTATCTGCGATAAAACCTCATTAATAGGGTCCTTAGTAGCTTGAATTGAATCTTAGAACTTAATACCAACTTGAACTGTGTTACTGTTTCTGTATTCTCTTCCAGGTATCAAGATACCTCTCAGGAGCTGCTCACACCCACTGCCTCCTTCATGCCAGGAGTACCAATCCTGATTGACAGTGCTTGTTGTGGGTAAATCCTAATATGCCACAACAGCAAATACAGCAGAGAATCAGTTGTCTAAAGGAGATACATGGTGTGATTGTAGTCAAATAAAATGACAGGTCAAGGCCTGCAGCATTTTCTGCTCACAGAGTCACTAATATTAAACATTTTGGAGTAGCTGATGCTAGGCTCACAATTTCAGCTGTAGGTAGAGCTGCAGCAGAAGAGAAGGTAAGAAACAGCATCATCACTTCATTTAATAAATCCTTTCTTGTGCCTGCCTTGGAAAGGACGAAGATATTTTTATATTGTCCTTTTATTTATTACTTCCACAGTGGAATTAAAGAAAGCTGTGACCTTAGTTTTAAGCCACGTTGTTAAATATTACAAAAAGTTCAGGAAAAAAAAGGGGGAGAAAAGACATTGACCTTCCTGCTATGAGTACAAAGTATATAGAAGAGAAAACTCATATCTGAGACCAATAGAAGCCACTAGTGAGGACAGAAAGCTTCCGGTGAGGACAGTGAGGAAAATGGTGTGTATTGAGCTGCAAAATGTTACTAAATGATTAAATGTTAATAAATATCCTATGTGGTGTCAGTCTCGTGCTCAATCTATAGACTGTAATAACATTTGGAATAAATTTTACTCTGACCTTATTTTCATGGTGGAGAAGAAAACAAAGGTCTGGGTTCTTTTTTGTTCAGAAGTTAAATATTTCTGTACCAAAAATAGTGACTACTGTAAAGACCTATACATGGTTTGGGGCTTTTTTTTTCTTCACTGACTTTTTGATAATTAGTGGCCTACATTGTTGAGGGTTTCTTTTTTCTCCCCTTGCTCCCAACTGACCTCACAGATTCCTGTGACTCACAGAAATTTTTAAAAAACAAACCACCAAAAGTGTGACTTTAAAATATCAGTTACAGTTTCATTATCAGTTATCAGAGGGGATTCCACATACTCTCAATGCAATCAAAAGGAATACCCCTTTCCTCATTAATGTACAGGTGAATGTCAGTTCTAGGAAACTGCCTTTAATTCCAAAATCAGGTCCCTCATCCTTGTCCCTGGCTTTGAGTAGTTGATAACAGAAGCCTTTTTGATTCCACCATATCAGATCCATCCAGACCCCTCAGATTTTTTGTAAAATCAAAGTTCATTCAGATTTCATTCAATATCAGGCCTGGCTTTTTCCACTAACATGCTTGGTATTCCTAAATAATTATCCATCCTAGACCTGAACTTAATTACTCTAAATGGCAAGAAAACCATCAGACTCCAAGGTAAATTGCAGGCCTGTTTATTTACGCAGTGTTTCAAACCCAATGTGACTGGAACAAAAATCCATGCCTTGTTTGATCTTTAGGGGAAGGAACAAGATGTGGGGATCCAGGGTTCGTTTCCAGTTCTCCAAGACTCATTTCAAATCTTGACAGATCTCTAAAATAGGCATGATACTTGTCTGCTTTTCTAAAAACCCACTAATATGAATGCCAACATATTAATTAAGATCTCTGAATTAATATAAAAATTATTCACCAATGCAGTATACTACTCTATGATGAGGAAAGCTTTGCTCATCTTGCATTACAGGCAGAGAAAACTGCCCATTTCAGCAAACAGCTTGGTAACACATGTTTACACTGCACAAAAAAAGTGTTCATCAGGCATTTACAAATCAAACACTCGGGGTAGGAAATCTCAGAATTCAAGCTACCTTAGGAAAGAGTCCTTTCCTGATCTCACAATAACTTTTTCCACCCCACTGCCATCTGTTTGCAGGCACAGACTGCAAAGCTAGTCATTTGGTGAGCAGTTCTTCAGCCTTTTGTGTATTCCCCTTTGCTTAGTGTCTAGCTTCACACATTACCTACTCCTCATAAATGGGTCTGAAAATAAAATTACTCAGAGACTCTTACTCTTGCCTCATCACTAAAGCATCTGAGTATCTTTGAAAGTTAGCTAGTCTTTGTTTGTAAGCCCTGCAGCATGAGGGGGTGGTACAATCCACATTTTACACATAGGGAACCGAAGCACAAAGTGATTAAGGTCAAAAGTTTCCACTACTTCTCTGTACTCCCTAGGACCTGATTTCTCTGTTTATTTAATACTCTACTTTCTGTCTCTAAAGCACAGCATGCATTATCTCAGCTTTTGCTGTGAGAACTCAGCACTCCTTCACGTCAGACCTGAAATCTCCACCCACATGTGCGTAATACAAGGAGCACCCAGTCAGTCATCACCTCTGAAAAGGTAGGTTTCAAAAATTTGCCCAGCACCACACAGAAATTTTGTGGCAAAGAGGAGAATAAAGCACAGTTTCCCAGGCCAGCATGTGACCACCTTCACCACATGTACTTCTCAGAGCAATCCCTTTCTTCAGCCTGCAGCTTCAGAACAAGATGCTGAGCAAAGTGAAGGCCCTGGACACACAGGGAATGTCCTCTTCACTCTGTCTCACATTCCTGGCTCCCCCAGGACAGATGTATCATGTACTATGAAGGAGACAGGGATTCTCCTTTATCACGCTTCATGACTTTAATGTTCTTTAATCTCAGGGGGGAAGTGTGAGACAATGGTAATGAACAGTGATGCAGAAACAGAAAATCTTGATGAGTTTGAATACCACTCCATGCTGAAGCACAGACTGTGCGGTGGGGCACACTTGTCTCTGTCAACTGCCTCATGCTTTCCCCTTTTCATTCTTCTCTCCTTCCTGTTCTAATTGCACTTGTTTCTTCTTATCCCTCTAATTTTATTGTCTTCATCTTTCAGTCTCCATTCCACAAGCTTTGCCACAAAGCTCTCATCTCCTTGCTTTACCAAGTTTCGGTCCTCTTCTATCCCTTCTCGCTAAGTCTTCATCTCTTCAAAATTCATAGTATTCATAGATATTTTGCTGATAGTCTTCACCTTCCCTGTTCTCTGTTTTCTGACTCATCATCATAGCCTTTTCCCTATGCTCCTCCTATCCCTGTCCTACCCGGTTCTTCCTTTACTTGATCTTTTTTTCTCCAGTGTTTCTTTTCTCATCCTGTATTTTAGCTCCTAGTTAGAGTTGGTGCTTTTTCCATCATGGATTTCCCCAATCCCAGGGTTTTTTTCTACTCTAGCACCATTGAAGAATGAACAGATTGACTGAATTGCTTTCTCCTTAGGCAGCTTTTCAGGTCCCAGTTTCCCATCTCCCAGAGAATCTATTCTGCATCCACAGTCTCCCCAGCTCTGATGCTGTCTTCTTCAACCTTAGTTGCCAGCAATCATCATCAAGTCTCAGCTGCCACTCAAGTAACATCAGGCTCTTCCTGAATCACAGATATTCCTCTCTTCTACAATGCTTGCCAGCAAGACATAGGGCACTAAAATTATGAGATAGGGAGAAGTTCTGTTGTTTCATTTACAAAATAATTATATAATTATTGCCACTATGATTTGAATAGCGGGGAGCTGGAATTGTAGGAGGCCCAGCCTTGCCCTACAAGTCTCAGCTGCACCAAACCTTCTCTGGATCATCCTGTACAGTTGCACTTAGTGGGCAATATTGGATCTGTGATGGAGGGAATATACTCCCTCCCAGTACTGGAGCACAGAGTTACAGAATGGCATCTTACTCCACCTCTGGATAAAGCTCTTTGATTTACTGTAAGAACCAAAATATCAGAAAAAAAAAAAAAAGAAGAAATGGTTTGATCTGTGGGAAAACGTGGATTTTTCGGTTCCTTTTAATAACCTGAAAAATTATATTCACCTGCATTTTCACTCATTAGAAAATATTTCATTTCCACTTAAAGCACTGAAAACATAAAAAAAAAAGGACAGAAAATGAAGAACAAAGAGGCAGTGCTACAGTTTCCTGTCTTTTAACTAAGGAGACTTTGGTTAATTTTTTGGTATGTAAGGACACAGAGAGACCCAAGCTCTTCTTCCGCACCTAAAATCACCAGATGGTATAGTATAGGGTGTGCTGCTCCTAACTTTGTATATTTGTATCTCCCCTACTCTATTTAGAAATGTTTAACTGTTAATTGGAACAACCTCAGTACGATTTCTCATCAGTGGTGTATGATGAAACCTAACTCCTTGGAACTTTGCCTCCTACCCAGAAAATAAAAAATCATTTAAGTGTTACACTTTGAGCAAGAGAGACCGAAAGACTCCTCCTGCACACTCTGTACTCCAGCATAGCTTAAAGGTTTCCTTACTTCACCAAGGAGGGTAAAGGGAAACTAGGTTTGCCTATCTTCACCTGGCTTTCCACGGTAGAGACAGAAACCAAACATTCTCTGTATGAGACCTCCCCATAGCCACTAGGCAACAAAAGAAATTGGCAGTTCCACTTGTCTTCACCCTGAAGACAGGTGAAAGTATTTGATCTGACTCTGGGTCAGCCAGAGAATATTTTTTGGATGGCAAGCAAATATGCTGTTCACTGAATACAGCACAGCTAAGCCAAGGCATGGACTAAGTTCTGCAGGCCACAGTCCAGAGACACAGCTCCAGCCAGGACAGACAGAGGCACAATGGCATGGTCACCATGAGAAGCTAAATGGAATTTTCACATGGTAACTCATTACAGGACTACCAGTAGTTTGACTTTTAAAAGTCTCTACCCACAAGTGCAAAAATAACAGTTGACTAGTAACAGGTTTAGACTGATATTTCTTTGAGTGGCAAATCGCACATCCCTGAAGTCTTTTTGCTGCCATAAATCAGGTTTCTGTTCCTAAGACTGGGTCTTCAGATCAATTTAAATAAAAAGTTAGTGGAATTTTTTACACAAACAAAATGATGGGGTTTTTTCCTTAGTCTTGTCCCTAGAAAAGAATGAGCTATTTTAAGTCAAGCTTTTCTCACCCCTGCCACTAAATTCACAGAGAAGACCAATACCAGATACTTCATCCAAAAGAAATGTGGTTTGACAAACATGGACAAAACAAGAAACTAGGTTTTAACACTAGCAATGCTGAACACTTCAATAAACTTCTTTTGTCTGCTTATGACATAAGATGAATACGCATGCTCGAATTTCATTATTGAGAGACATAGCAACTTTCTCTTAATAAAATCATGGCTTAGCACTGAGCAGATACACTGAGTATTGGACTAAGGGAAGAATGGGTAAGTGTGCGTAGGTGTCTCTAATCTGCAAAAATGTTCATGCAGTGGTGAATGTTCAGCTAGGGGATTTACCTTTGATGAGCAATTCAGATGTTAAATTAGCTATGCACTACAACAGCCCTGTGGGTTTTTATGCACAGTTCAGTGGAAGTAGGTGAACTACTTCAGAGCTACGTCAGAACTGTGCAGGACTTCATTAGAAGGACTCATGCTCTCTGCCCAGGATAGCTCTGGCACCAGGAAGTTTCTCCAGACTTTGAAGACTCCCACTTTGAACTTTGAAATAGCAGCAAAGCTCTACTTTGACCTGTTGTAAAGTACTCCAATTCTGGTGTCATCTGTCCTATCTGTAAAGGAACTAATCTCTCTTCAGAACACGAGGTTGGAGATAATCCTGACTTCATTAATGCCCAATTAAAGTAACACATGCCAAGCAGCCCAGGGGGGCAGAACAGGCCTTCCTTTTGCAATCTGCACAAGAATCTATCACAAAGGCAGAGGGTGCAGAAAGTACTTCCTCCTTGTACCTCTAGGAACTCAATGTACTGTAGACAGAGAACCGGTAGGTCATACAGATACCTTCTTCCACAGCTGATGTAACATACCTGCAGTCAGAAGAATCACAGGAGCACAGAAACCTTTGGAATTATGTGTGCTTAGAGTAAGGTCCTGGCCTGTGACCAGGAGTAACTAACGACTGCTGTTTTGCATGGAGAACTTCTATAAAATAGACATGTCCAGGCTGAGTGTACTTACAGGGATATGATGAGAGTGACCATGTCAGAGCATACTTAGTGAGCCACTCAGATGCTGACATACTGTCCTAGATGATCCTGAAGGATCACTGGAAAAGCCTGAAGCTTACCACTCAGTTTAGTTTTCCATCACACTGAAGTGAATCAGATTAAGCCCCTCTCAGGACACAGATTCTGAATCAGTTACAACTGACCATAATGCTGTTAGATCCACTGGATACACTAAAAGAGAAACTTTCCTGCTCAGGTAGTGAGATGACCAGGAAGGGTATTGTTAGGGCAGACAGACTTGAGTTTACACTGCCTTGGCTGCCCCAAGAATCAGGAGCTCAGGAGAGTTAAATGCAAGCAGATCAGAGCAGCAGAGACAGGTCCACCCACAGGTACAGTCTGCAGACTCACTGTGCAGTATCCTGACACTGTATTCATAGGAACAAAAAGGCACAAAAGTTCAAACTACTCATGGAGAAGAGCTGAAAAGTTATTACTGAGGGTGTCAAAGAGTAGAAATTTATGGGGAAGCTGTGAGAATGACCCACTGTATAGATACCATGCCACAGTCTTCATTCCTGTTGTTTGCATTCTGCTGCCTCTATCACCTTGTGATTTAGCTGTTTCTGTTCCACTTTTCTACCATTTATGTACATAAACGTACATCCTTACTGGAGCATACAGCCCATGCATTACTTTAATGGTAGAATAACTATTATTCACACACATATCCAGCATATACTGTTGTTTGTTTCGCAGCACACAATGTTACCCAGGGCACTCTTCGATACGCATTTTCTTTCTCTCTCCTCTTCTTTCAAACTGGAACCACCCCTGAAATACAGATGTTTCTTTGGGAGAATATCATAGCTGCTCCTCAATGCACACCTAAACTACTTTACTTAGTCCATGAAATTACAGGGTGCCATAAACTGGAAGCTACAAGGCAAAACCTATGTGGACCTTATGGAAACACATCAAGCCAGAGCTGCAGTAACAAATTTCATGGAATAGTTACTATGGGTTCTTTTCATTTCTGCTGCATGTTCTCATGAAATTTCACAAGTTATTTGAGAATTAGTAATACTGTTTCCCTTTTATCTGTTTTTAAAATGAACTAATTTGGGATAACCATAAAAGGGAAAAAATGGCAAAATAGCAGAAAAAAGAGGCTGAGGAGATCAGGATCAGTTGTGTACTGGGCTTCTTATGTTGTTTGACTACTGCTCCAATAGCCAGACGTGACCCAGCTAGGATAAAGCTATACATACTGCATTTACATTTTTGGCAACAGACTTTGTCTTCATCTTGTCTACAGTTGGATATTTCCTTCAATCTATCTTCAGATATCACGCAAAAGCATCTGTATAGGGTTTGGTTTTGGGTGGGTTTTTTTTCCTGAAACTTATTCTTCTCTATGAAGGGAACTTGAAAGGTAAATATATTTTGACAACAATGATGAGGAGCTGACTAGAATTTCAGTAGATCTCCCATTTGAGAAAAAAAAAAAAAAAGTGGTTTTGCATTCAAAAAGCATCTTTCTCTAAACCTAGCGTACCAAATATAGAAATGCCTTCTTTAAAGAGTAAGGCCAATTCATCAGTTCAATAAGAAAGCATGCAAAATGCTTTTGGGCAATGAACTATTACAGGAACATACCAAAAAATCTTAAGCCTCTGGCACCTCAGAAATTACCTGTCCCATACAGTCCAGACTATGTTAATGCACCATGAAAAGGGAGTCTCACTCCGTATGAAGAAGGTCAACACACAGAGAGATGCATTTATATGATCCAGATGATGCAGATCAGAAAGTCCTTGGTTTTAATGCTCTAGGACCACGTGGATGGAAAAAAATAATTGGGGTGTTCCATGTACATCCAAGATTAATACATTTTATAGTATCTCCTACATGATATACTACTTTTTTCTTTACGATTCCCAAATCTGTCTGGGATTAATTTTACTTCTCTCCACCTGAATGGGTAAATTGTGATTTATAGTAAGCAGCTACAATTTTTGCTTCTGCAGCAGCAAAAATTACAAAATTAGGGGTATATGACATGAAAATACCTTCCCCCCATGTACAAGGCAGAAATCTTACAAAACTCTGTGAAGTTAGGAATAAATGATTATGTTAGTCTTATTAAAAAGTGCTGTCATTGCAGAAATGGGGAGTCCTTTCTCTCTGAAATCAGAAGAAAACAATGTATTTGTTCATTTAAAACACGTGATCAGAGTCACCTTGTGGACATTGACTAAACCCATATTTACAAAGCAAACTCACCATTTTACTGCTGGGAGATGACTGTTAGTTTTAAGGAAAAAGTCTAGGGACTCAGTTATTTAGTTCCCCATATGCTGGTAAATTCCCTTGTGCAAACAAACATCCTTATTTGGAGGAATTTTTCTTGGGGAAATTCTGGCACTGCTGACACAGGGCAAATGGATTTTCACTCTCTTGGAAAGCTAGCTTGAATTTCTGGCCACTCATAAAGCCTCTCATGTTATTCCCCATGCACAGAATCTGCTCCACACAAAGGAAATGCCTTTCCTCTGCTTTTGAAAGTCCAGGAATGAATTAACTTCCCCATTGTCACTGAAAAAGGCTGTGAGCTTTGAACAGACCTAAAATGTAGTTAACCTCTTACCACACGAGATACTGAAACCTATTAAATGCTTAGCAATTTTGAGGTAAAACCCCAGCTAAACAGTTTAGCTGAAGGTGTGCCAACTGAGATTAACTCTCACATCTACAGTAGTTACTCTAAAACAGGATTTACAGTAAGTACTGTGGGTACCAGACCCCTTATACAATTATGTTCTCCTTAATAAAATCAAAACAATTTGTTCCTGAAAGAGATGTTGACATCTGGCAGCAGCTATGGGGCTGGCACTGCCCAAGAAGCTCAACAGACTGTGTTATTGTCTGTCAGACTAAACAGTTGTGAATATAAAAAGCTGGTCAGAGGCATTCACTCAGTACTGTAGAAACTGGTATTTCTTGACTATTTCTCAACATTTTGATGAATTGGGGGAAATTACAAAAATTACACAGGGAAAAGATTTACAAGCTTCATGCTCTATGATTTGTGACTAAATATCTCCTTCACATGGTCATGCTTTATTCACTTAGCATTCCTCACTTAATTCCATTGCTAAGAGCTGCTGAGGAGAGGTATTTCCATCTTGAGAGAAAACAGTGTCAGCAGTTCTCCATTTTGGCAAGGAATGATCCAATCACTCATTCACATATTCCCCAAGCACATGGAAATTAAACACAATTTAAAACAGATTTACTGATTTTAAAGAGTTTAAGGTTGGCTTATATGGAAACACATGGAAAAAATATATTATTAGACATACCTAAAAGAAATAAGAATGGGTTGCCATCCAGATTATACAAACTGCATATATTTTGGGAGAAAGTAATAATTTCCAGTGAGACTACAGTTAACTGGGAAAGAAACACAGAATGCTCAAGATCTGGAACACTGGCTTGTCTGCTGAACAGCATGCTGTTCTAAGAAAGTTTGCCTGACTGCATTACATGTTGACATTGTTTGAGGAACACAGGAGTAAGGGCTTTAATTATGGAACAAGTATTTGCTAGCTGCATTCCTTGATCCTTCCCATCAGCTCCCAGAGGGTATAGCTTTGTACTAAATGCTTACTTCATACCTAAACTTAGAATAGCAGCTTATGCAATCTCATCAGACAGGAATACAGAAAGGGAAACAATAGTAGTCCCTGCTTGATTTCAGATGAGGCATTGTCTTTAGCTGTTTACTTGTTAACCAGTTGCTGCCTCACGGATGCTCAACTGCTGGCTAAAGCAAACAATTACAAAACCAGACTCTGCTTCAGAGTCCCCCTCTGTGGTGTGCAATGGACATTTTGTCAGAAGAGCAGTCATCTCAGACTTAAAGATCCAGTTAAAAGTTGAAATGAGTGGGCTTGCACTACCCAAACCCAGACATTTACTGTGCGCTAAGGCAAGCAGTTTTGGAAAGAGAAGACTACCCCTGTGCAGAATTCACCCCCCTGCAGCGTTATTTACGAAGTCCTTTATGCTCACAACCCTCAACCTTAATCAAAGATCATTTTGACAGTCAAAGTTAGCATTTAAGTAAGTCTGCTACACTTGGATAGCAACTTTCTGGAAGCCAGGACCACACTGCATGGTAAATAACCATGTGCCCAGGTGTTAAAGTACAGCAAACACAAAACAACAAAAGTTTATTCTAAAGTGTTTGTCCTCAAAATTAAACAAGCAAGATAATGGAAAAGTGTGAGGCAAGAAACATCCTCACACTTATTGTATAACGGAGAAACGGATGTCCCAGAATGCTAAGCCACAGCCCCAAATCCCACAAGAAAACTGTGACAAAGTTAAGTCTGGAAAAGTATCAGGAGCAATTCACCTTGTTTCTACACCTTTTCCTGGGCAGCTTTCTCAACCTCTCTGAGAAACAGGGCAGTGAGCTCCATGGGCCTTTGATTTGGCTTATTGCTGCTGTTCTTATTTTCTTCAATTTAGCTACAAGCCCTGTCTGAGACTGCTTCAAAATCCACTGTAATCACTGCTGTCCTAAACAGAAATTATGTTAGTCTCCCTCCTACTTCTTGCTGGGACCTTGCTGGAATTCTCTGTACTGTGTATTGCAGAGGGTCAGTAATGCTGGGCTGTGCTGAATCCCAAATGTAGCTATACATAGGTATGTCTGTAGTTCTTAGGAGCCCTGAGGCTTGTTGCAGTATGTACAGTTATCAGAGGAATGTACGACAGATAAAAATCAAGTCAGAAAGATTTTATCATTACCGCTTTGACTTTTTCACACATTTCACGGACACACATAAAACAGTGCTGAAACTTACCTCCAGACCAGCAAGTTAAGGCCAGCTTTCACTATGATTAATGACATACTTAATCCTCCTCTAGCTAATAAAACCTGTTCATAAAAATGTCCAGTGTTTGCCTCCATAGGTCATTTATTGCAGTGTTTCAGCAGTCTTAATGGGAGAATACTACCCTTCAGCTTAACAAAAGGGATTAAGGCAAGATTTGTTCCTTCAGCCTCTTTGACCTCACTGCAATTCCAGCCCTTTACTTCTGACATTTCTATCACAGATATTAAAACAAGAAGAAAAAAGAAAAAGCAGATGAAAAGCAGAAGAAGCTTTGGCCCAGGGGCATAAATAAGAATCCCTACTTCCAGTACAGTCACTTGCCACAATACCCTGCTAAAGTCTCCTGGTGATTCTGTAGTTTCTCTTAATGTATTCAGATGAGTATAATGGAAAAAAATCACAAAACCAGTTCAGCTCTTGCTATCTAAGTGGCAGAGATGAGTTCGGGTAATTTTTTTTGCTTTGTTTTTACCGTCATTACTTGAATCAATAGAAAGAACCATCTTTCTGTCTGATAGAAGTTTGAGGGATTTCCCCCCCGCCCCTTTCTCCTCTGCACTGACAAGCTTTTATCATTTCTCCACCAGGAAAAGAAGCAAAGCAAAGGCTTCTGGAAGACACAAACGCTGAAGTCAAGCGTGACCTCAAGCACTGCTATTGCAATAAAAGGGATTTCCCTTTTAGGATCCTTTTCCTCCCTTCTAGATGAATCACACCTCTTACAGAATTATCTGATATTAAAAGACCTGGCATATGATTGAGCTATTAAAGTCTGAATGTTACTATCCATAAATATTACCATAGTCATCATCCTATGATAGAATATTATATGAGTATTGTCCTAACTATGAGTCTTTCTTAACGCAACCTCTGAAACACTTGGTGATGGTGTTTTGAAAACTCTCGGGTCTTGGTTTAACTTAGTAAGCATGAGCTATTCCTTCCTGAACAGTAAAAAGAAGCAAAGTAATTAAAATAATTTAGACATAAAGAGCTGAATGGGGCCTTGAGAGATTTCTTCTTCTACCTAAGTACAATAAAGAATTGTTATTGATTGATGTGCATGAAACTGAAACTGATTACTTAAATTTTCCCCAAAAATGGATATTCTGCAGTTTCTCTAGACAGGTTCCTTCAGGGTTATATAAACTTCACCACTCATAAGGGTGGGCTTTTTCACTCTTATGCTTAACCAGAATGTAGGTAGCTGCAATTCAAAGTATTTCTTATCCTGTCCTCAAAGGCAAGAACTTCCCCCTTCACTCATGAGATATACATATATATATATACATAAAAATATGCATATATATATATACAGTTACGTGTTTATGTATGTGTATCTACACACACACTTCAAAGAAGAAAATTTTCCTTGACTTTTTACATATGTATATATATTTATATTCCATCAAATATAAGCATTATGTCATAAATTATGAAATAAACTATGGAGTGTAATTAAGAAATAAAATATGAGTAATTCAGAAAAAAGCATTCTATAATTATCAATGCTGTTGATGTTTTAAATGTATTCCCATATTGCCTAGAAGTTATGGTTGACAAGACAGAACTTCACTTTGTGCTGTGCAAACTCAGATCAAATGAATTCCTGCCATCCTGCTCAGACCTGTTTGATAAACATCAGCTGTAACAATGTGTAATCAACTTTCAGTTTATCAAGGTGTAAACAGTAATTATGAATATTCAGATGTGCTTAACATTTGGAAAACAAAAATAAGCTCTTGCCTTTTCAGGTTTTCCTGGGTCTCAGTATCTCCTTCAAGGGCTCACAGATAATACCTGCATAACTATCAGTCTTCTTATTCACATTTATTTTCCTTTCTTTCTTTTCCTAAGTGAAAACCAGAAGGGGTTAGGACCACTTGTTAATCTATTTCCTGCAGTTTCGTATACAAAGGGCACAAGGCAGCTCTTTTTTCTTTACTTCCTACCTTAGCTCCTCATTTCCACTCCACACTTCAAATGCCCCCTATAAAACTGTTTTAGGGGCTGGGCTTCATATCACACGAGAGACATGTTTTGGATAAAAACCATTTTTTTCTTCTCAGATCACTTCTGTAATCTGGTACCTCAGCCCACATGAGGGGACAGGGAAAAATGTCCAGGAGCAGGGAATGGCAAGATACTGACAGAAACATATACTGGGTAAATCACACCACAGACACCACCCTAGTTATGCAAGCAATCACTCATGCCCAGTTCCTTCAGGCGTCCAGTCCCCCGGATCTTAGCCACCCCTCAGGCCATCAATCATTAAACTCAGAGTCTTCCTACCCAACTGCTACTTTCCAAGGCAGCAGAGCGGATAGGGGGAAAAAAAAGAAAACAACGGGAGGGAAAAAAAACCCCAAGAACAAAAAACAAACACACCCACAAAAATCTTTAAAAGAAATGTCTCCAAGGAGAGGGTGTGGAATTGGGAGGGATTATTCTTTTTCCAGCCATATCCCCGACTTCATTTTGAAAAAAGGCAGAGGACAGCCAGCTGTGCAGAGCCAGCACAGGCCTGTAAACCCTGGCAAAGATTATATTTCCACATAACCAGTTGTGTGACACAAGCAGGTGAGCTGAGCCAGCTGCTGCTGGGGGTGAGGTGAGTGATATCAAGGCTGAACTCTTCCAAAACCCACCTGTTCTCTGAAGGAGTCAGTATTTCAAAGTGTGAAGCAACCCTAGCTTCTCATCTCGTCGGTGGGGAGTGGTGGATGCTCG
Organism: Margarornis squamiger; assembly: GCA_035222235.1. Taxonomy (NCBI): domain Eukaryota; kingdom Metazoa; phylum Chordata; class Aves; order Passeriformes; family Furnariidae; genus Margarornis; species Margarornis squamiger. The sequence goes on from JAWWTY010000106.1 coordinate 50,776,833, forward strand.
GGAAACGGCAGGAGCTTGTTAATACTGCAAGAAACTTTGTTGCACTTTGTTTAATTTCCGGCTGCCTTCAGGTTGTAAGGCTGTTGAACACACCGCACTGCCCCTTTTCCAGCACAAACCCCATCCATAAATCGTATTAAGAGGCTTTACGTATTTGGGTATTATTCAGTGAATTTTTTCATTGCACAGATAGTAAGACATTGAAGGTGAACCAATTGCTTACAATGATCAAATGTAATGATTCCTAAAAAGCGCTAGGTGCAGTCAAGTAATCATAAACATATTCAGGCACTAAGACCTCCCTGATTCGGTAGCTCTAGCCTGAGGTTCTGACCCTTGCCTGTGATGACCTTATCTTGAGCAGGTCTGGATTAATGCTTATTAACATCTCCTGCTGAAAATGCCGGTATGCGGGTTTATGGGATTATGTATCAGCCTAACCTCTAATTAAAGAAATGAAGTCACTTGTGGTTAATTACAATACAAAGCCAAAACTGTGAAGCAGATGCAAGCTAAATAATAAAAAAAAAAATAAAAAAAAATGAAAAAAACTTGCTTGGGTTCAAAAACAGACCGGAAGAGCAATAGTTTCCACAGGACAGGCTCCCTTCCAGTCCTGCCGGGATGCTGACAGCGAAAGGATGTGGGCACCTGTGTGCAAGGGCAGGAGACCAGCAGCCCTTGCCACGCGTGCCCGTGTGGATGAGGACGAGGTAAGGGCTCCGGGGGCAGCCGGCGCCTCTCACTGCCGGCGTTCAGAGCCGAGCGGGGCACAGGGACACACGGCTGGACCGGACCCAGCGACCCGGCACTGGGCCTGCGGGACGGGAGGGGATGGGATGCGACGGGACGGGACGGGCAAGCCCCGCTGGGCCGTGGGGAAGGGAATAAAGCAGGACACCCGGCCACGGCCGGGAGCCCGCGGTGAGTGCCGGCGGGGCCGGCAGCAGCGCCCCCTGGCGGCGGGCGGGGCGGGGCGGCGGCGGCGGCGGGGTTGTCACACGCCGGAAAGTCCCGTCCCTGCGCTGCTGCTGCCGGTGGAAATCCCCGCTGGGGTTTTTGTGTTGTGTGTTTTCAATCTCCCCTTTTTTTTTTTTCTTCTTTGCGCCCGGGCCCTTAAACGGAAAGGGAAAAAAAAAAAAGAAAAACAAGAGGCTGAGCTCAGCCCTTCATTTCGCAGCGGCGGCGGCAGCACCAGCAGCAGCAGCAGCTCCGGCGGCGGAGAGGCCGGAGAGAAGGGAAAAGGAAGGAGCCTCTGCGCGGTAGGGGTTGATGGATCCCGAGCGCCGCTGGTGAGCAGGAGTGCCCGGCAGCCCCGGCCGGAGGAGGCGCCCGCGGCGGACAGGTGAGCGCGGCGCGGAGAGGTGAGCGCGGCGAGCCCCGAGCCGGCTGCATCGCCCCGTCCCCTCGGCAGCAGGGCAGCGCCGCGCACCAGGCGGCCCCGGCTCGGCGGGGCTCGGCCCTGTGTGTCCCTCTGCCGCTGTGGCCTCTGCCGCAGAGCCCCCCGCGGTACGGCCGCGCTGCTGCGAGCGCCGGCAGCCGCTGGGCAGTGCCCTGGAGCGGGGGGCTCCTTCTCCTGGGGAGCTGGCGGGCGGTACTGTGTCCTTTCCACCTTGCATACCTGGCTCCCAGCCGGAGCGGCAGGTCAGGGAACTAAGAACGCGGAACACATACTGTGTGTAAACCGGTCCTGTGGGGTATAGAACGGCCTCGGTCCTTATGTTCTTAGTTGGTGAAGAGTAACATTATGCTTTGCCTTGTACCGAACAAAGACCCAGGCAGAGAAATCCATGGGGGCTGAAGAGGTGTTAAGCATATTTATTTTATCGGTCTCGGCACTTTACGGAGTTTATTATATGTTTTTCAGATAGAGGACAAAAAGTAAAAATAACTTTATGAAACCACTGGCAAATCTCATAACAGTATTTAGCTTTCCCGAGCCCAGCATCCTCAGTATTACATGTTCGGAAAGGATGCTGTCTCTAATAATTGTTTACAGCTGTGGTTTTTTTCTGGGAATTCAGTCATTACTTGTCAAGGGGTTAAAGTAGCATAGCACACAGCAAAGCACAGTACACTATAATATGACTGTAGCTCAGTTTTCTGATTCTTAAATCTCCAGTTTAGAAGGCTATGGAGTTCTGTTTGTTTCATGACGTTGATTTTGAAAATAAGGGTTGCTGGGCTTGTGCCTTGATTGACATTTAATGACAGTAAACAGCATAGACAGTAATTTCCACGTGTGGAGGGGAAAATATGCCTGTAAAACCTAGTATCAAATAATGTAGTTTCAGTGAATACTTCCGTAAACTCAGTACTTTTTGTTACTTAAAGCTGGAAATAACCCTTTCAAGGGTCCATGCCGGTAGTGCTTAATCATGTGATTAGTCTTTATTCATGTAAAAAATTCCCGTTGACTCAATGTCTCTACTTACATAAGTAAGCAATTTGGTACTTTGGTCATCTTGGGGTGAAGTATAGCTGTGGTTATTATACAGATTAGTAAGGGTTTGTTTATATTTTCTTTGTATAATAATCCATACATTTAAATACAGAATTACATAAATAGCACGTGTAAAATTGTATTGGTGAGAGGAGTGGATGAGAAAATGTGTTATTTCCATTTTAAGGCTGTATGCTCTTGGGGAAAGGATAAGAATATGCTATCTTTATTACCTAAAGGAAAGCTTTTCCTCATGTTGCAAGATGTGACAGTGCTGAGCCCTGTCCCTAGTGCTCTTACAGATGCAAAGGAAAACACTGTGTGAATGACATTACCCTGAAGTGGACTTTGTAGCATCGCCTGTTTCCCCTGCCTCTCTTTAGGGCTTGACAGAATGTCCACTGTATCTCTCCATCAGCTGGTTCTCAGAGAGATTATAGAGGTCAGCCCTGGGCACCAGTAGTTTGAGGTCCCCTCTTACCCTGGGAGGGTCTTTTCCAGTGCTTTGACTGGGCAGTTGGAGGTGGATGTTGCCAATGGGTATGTCTGGGAGAAGAGAACAACTGTTTTCATGTGGGGAAGGATGGGCTGAAGTCCTTCTGTGCAAGAGGGGCCTTTTGCCTCTAAAGACCTGGTAGTGCCTTCCTGGTCAGTCTATCAGATTGACATCCTCTGGCCCTCCAGACTACCATCTCTATGAGAAAATTTCCTAATAATTGCATAAAAAAGTTTTAGTTGCTTCTTGTCTCCCGTTACTGATGTCCAGATCTGAATATACACTTATGGCTTGATATTTGCCCCTAGGTTCATAATCACAGTGGTGGATTCTCCTACTTTGACTAGCTGTACTCTAAACATGTTAGGCATGCATGGTTTTATTTGTCTTGATACAAATTTAGCTTTGTTTTTAAACAGAGGAGTAACGTACATAACATCATAGAGAGTCTCTCCATGTAAAAACAGGTTGTTGTTTTTACTGTAGTGCACGGGAGTTTTGAGGGATGTGGTTCTTGCATTTGGTTCTAGCTAGCCACAAAGTTAGTGTCCTTTGAATTAAGTATTTCAGAGAGTGCAGGCAGTTTGAGGTTATGGGGGTTTTTTTCTATGTTCTTCCTGCTATAGCCCATGAGGCTAAAGATACTGAAGAAAGGGATGCAGAGCAGTAAACTTTACATGTTCTACTCTGGAAAAATATTGGGGGTTTTGAGTCAAGTGGAAATGCTTTTTCAGCTATGTTGACTTACCACTGAGTAATAGCGGCACTACAGTCTGCACCCCACACAGAGCACAAACACCTCAGTGCAGTAGCTCTACCAGTCAAAATATAAAGGGCCTCAAGAAAAGTAGCATAAGTGTCCTTGAGAGCTTGCTTTGCAACAAATTCGTCATTTACCATATTTGGCCACGGTATGTATGGTACAGATACTAGCACAGCTTGCAATTCTTTGTACTCTTTCTGTACTCTACTGACCATCACTTCTCAGAATGTATAGGCTGAGAAAATCTGAAATGGTTGTTATTTGCTTTTTTTGGCATGTTACCAAAACAAGAGCTTGAAATATGCTGAAAGTTCAGCAAATTCGTATGGGATTACACTGTGCAATTATCAATTAGTCAAGTTTCCAGAATAATTTTCCCTTCCCTTGATCTTGCCTTCTTTTATCCTTACTTTGATTTAAATGCTTCTTTTTTTGAGCAATGATGCAATTTCCATAGTTATGAATAAATTGTCTTTAATATCTCAATAAATTTTAGCAGCAATGAGTGGGATAAGCTGGTCAGTGTCTATATCTGCGTAATGCAGAAAAGTTAGTGAATATGAGCTTTAAAAACCATCATCTATAAAAGACTCAGTTGGACTGTATCCACTCTGTGCTTGTTTTAGGCAAAATTGCAACCAGAATGCTGCCCTTGAAAGTGCTGTGTCAATCTCTGCAGGAGTAATGGCATTGTGATACAAGGACACTAACATGCCAGTAAAAGGATCCTTTTTCTTTTCAGATGTCTTCTAGAAACATGGCAGGCCAACACATCCTTCCTCAAGCTTTGTATCAGAGCAACATGCTGAAGGCTATGAAGATTAGAGAGAGGACACCTGAGGACCTAGTCAAACCTCCCAGTGGAATAATTCACCACTTCAGGACTATGCACAGATACACCATAGAAATGTTCAGAATGTGCCAGTTTTGTCCACAGTTTCGGGAAACACTTCAAAAGTCCCTGACTGACCAGGCTACCCAGACTTCACTGGAGCGCCAGAGGAAGCTCAACTGGTGCATGGAAGTTCGGAGACTTGTTCCTTTGAAGACTAATGGTAAGTTAGGAGCAGGTCTTTGCACTCACAGTAAAATGGGTAATATGAATTTAGCATCTTTATTAATAGCGAATTTAGCATCTTTATTAATAGCGTCTGAGTTCACATTACTGAAACAGACGTGCAGGGCTTTAAAAATGTGATGCTGTTTAATCTTAGTTTTGTAAACTAAAATTCTTTCCACATGATGTACTGTCCTGAGGCTGTAGCAGACCCCTGCCCATACCACAGTGTTGTGAATAGCGTGGAAATTTCACAGTTATTTTCACAATGTCAGTAACCTGTGGCACTTCAGAGTCAAGTACCAGGCAGAGAAACTTGACTAGCAACCCATAACCTTTCCATGAATCTGACTGCTATGTGTTGGCTGCTTCGTCAGAAGTGCTGAACGACTTTTAATGCCAGGCAAGGGGAGACTTCAGATGCTTTCAGTGACAGGTTTGCATTCCTGTGTATATATAGAAGAAGCTAATATCCTTCCATAAGCCCTGCCGTTGTAGCTGGCAGGCAAGGTTCCATCTTTAACAACAGTGCCAGCAGGAGTGTTCTGAACATGGAGCCTCTGGGAACCTGACACTGCTGTTCCTGGGCTCAGCACCCCACACCTGGCCAGCTCCCTCATCCTCAGCTACCTGCTGGGGTTTGCCAGCTCTCGCCTTCCCCCAGGGCTCACTGGTAACTCCCATGTGTGTGACTGAGAGCCATTTTTGCACAACACAAAGTTTGCAGTGCCGTCTTCTTTCAACAGTCCGTGCTGGTTTTAGAACTTGGCTTTTGGGTTGCCGTGTGTGCATTGCATCAGGTGCTATAAGTGAAAAGGTACAGCAGTAGCGCAAAGATTTCCTGAACAGGTTACATTTGTCCACAGTCTTGAGCAGGAAATTTTGGCACATGACTGTAAGAGTCAACTGGACATTTCACATTCAGTGGAGGAAAGATTCAGTAGAGGAAAGATTCAGTAATGGCTATGACTTATGGTCACTCAGCTGCAAACTTGGGCTCGGGATTCCTTACAATACAGGTTTCCCTAAACCAGAAAGGATAGACTGGGACAGTGAGGACTCCAAGAAGATGGAAAGTACATATTCTTTGTTCAAGGAGCAGATCACAGCAGTTAGAGAAACACTGGGTGTGGCGGACCTGCAGCCTCTTTGAAGTCCATGTTGTGTTCTGTGGATGCTTCTTTTCATATCTCCATATATACACATTTCCCTTATCTTTCTAGTCTACATTGTTCCCCTCCCACATTCTGCCATATTTCTCAGTCTGATTGTGCACAGCTGTGTTGTACAGAAGCCATAAAAATAGACCCTCTGAGTAGATGTTACTGCCTTGACCTAGAAGAGCCTCATCCTGATGTATGTCTCTGTAACTGTCGCAGAGCCACTGACCTACTGGTGGGCTTTTGTGGGCTGCCTCTGCATTGGTGTAAAATTCTCAGGTCTGTAATTAAGGTTGTGCATGGAGGTCACGGAATCTTGAACTTCTGAAAGAACTGGAGTTCCAGGTAGAGCAGGCAGTGCTTTACAGGTACTGGGACAGTAATATCACTCCAAATGTTCCATCCTCAAAACTTCACCCGAAGAGGTACACTCTAACATATCTACTAGGAAAATGGACAGTATGTGCAATTTTTGCCCAGTGCAAAATGGTTTTAGAATCCCTCATGTCGATATGAATTCTGCAGGAGTTAGCACTGTCTGGACAGACCCTTGTTGCTGTCAACATTACGTTCAGTAACACAGACCTCTGTCTCATGGTCATTGGCCAGTGTTACACATGGGGACAGTGTGGACTTTGATCCCACCCATGAGCAGGAGCACCAGTATTCAAGATGCTGAAGTATTAGGGCAGGTTGAGGGTAGGCAAAGCAAGGACTCGGTTTGTGGTCTCCCCATACCCTGCGTAGACTATAAACTTGGCTTCAGTTCAGTGTTCCGGGGTCATTAAGTGCATGAGTAGAAGGAGTGGCTTTGGGAACCTGTGGTTTATGCAAAGTAGTCCCATTGAAAGACCTCTGCAGGAGAAAGAAGGTAGATTGAACTGAAGGAGAAGGTCTCTGAAAGAAGGGCAAAGCCAGGAGAAGCCCTGTATTATCCTAGAAAATAACATTTTTTTTTCCTATGTTGCATGGAGAATATCTTTTTAAGCATTTAGCTGCTTATCCATAGGTGTGGGAGGAATATAGTAGTTCTTTCAGTCAGCATGGGGCTTTCTTCAGAAAGTTCTGGGTTTTTTTCTGATGAAGGTTGTAGTTGTTGAAAACAGGGAAAGTATCTCCTACAGGATCTTTTGATGTGTATTTTACCTAATATGTTTGTGAGTCTGCGGAGTGGTGGGGGTTTTTTTTATTTAAAAAAAGCCCTTTTGAATCACCACACATTTCTTTGCAGACATCTGAAGGGAGGATTGAAGGAGAGCAGTAGGAGGTATAAATATCGAAACTGTTTGGGTTTTTCTCTCTCTCTTTTTTTTTTTTCAATTTAAAAATTCCAGCATCTATTGGCTGTAGAGATTTCACTTGTATAATGAATTGGCATTCATTCCAGCTCACCCAGCCACGCCCCCTGGGAAAGTCCGAGGGAGGCTTCACTGCGCAGCCCTGCACACAGCAGAACAAAAAGTACAACTGTTGCTCAATTGCTAGTCAAACGGTGTTGGGGAATTCCAAGTGCTGTGTAAGGAATTTTGGGCAGCGCTTCTCAATAAAGAACTGAAAGTGAGCTCTCAGAGAGAGAAAAAAATTAATCTTATCTTTGCTCTAGATTTTGCAAAGGGAAAATTTTAATTGGATTAATATGTCATCTTTCTTGGTCAGACAGAAACCCAGTCAATTTTTCTGTCTTACATATTGTTCCCTGATTTTTCAGCTCAAGTAAACAGCCTGCAGATTGAAGTAAGCTTTGTTAGACAGCATTCAGAAAGCAGAAGGCAGCTGCAGGAACCTGATACGCACCAATACCATAATAATTTTTGAAGTATTGAGTAGATTTCAGATTATATCTCTTTAAGGATCTGGGGTCTTTTGTAGGTTTTTCTCAGCAGTTCCACAGAAAAAGTAGCAAAAGTGCAAATGGTGTGATTGAACTCATACTGTGTGGGACAAAATGGGTTTAATTCTTTTATGGGAGTTCTTTGGGTGTATTGTTTTTTCCCACATGAGAAAAATCAAGTAGCTTTCCCAGGGTTGATGTCCTCTATTCCAAGAATATTGCTATGGTTTCTTAGCACTGGGTGAATCAGTTTACCACTGTAGTAAACATCAGGCCTAGTTTTGAATCTGAGGATATGACAGTAATGAATCTTAATTCAGGGGAGACACCTCCTTTTGAAGATGACTAGAAATAGAATTTAAAACTTATATTTTGTAGCAACTTTTAATTAAGTTAGTTACCTCCTCTGATTTTCAAGTTTCTTCCCCTCTGAAATTGCAGAACATCACTTTCCTTCCTACTTGTAGAGGACTTTTTCAATGCAAGGAGGTTGTATAAATGAAAATCAAATAATTGCTTTTCATTTATTTAGTTTTAATTTTGTGTTTTAAAATAACAACCCTCTAAATAATATATGTAATATCCCAGCATACTAGCATTTCTGAGAGGAAGGCAAGAGGTGTTCCTATGATTGCTTTACATATATCACCTGCTCTTTCCTTTTTGTCTCTTTTTATTACAATTCCGCCATCAATCACAGACAAATGCCAAGCAGTGCTCATCGGGGGTGTGAGGCTTGATGTTGCTATAATATTTTCTTAGTGGTTTCCATTATCTCAACCTTGTGCCATTGGATGTATATTTGTAGAAACACTTATGAGGGGGATTTACATGTGTTTTGTAATTTTAACATGACTGTTGTGTTCAAAAGCTGTTTCAATAGTTTGGCATTTGTAGTTGATCCCAAAATCTAGTTCATTATATCAGTCAAAGTTAAGTAAGATAGACTGAATGACAGCTTAACATTGGCAGGTGCAGGGACAAAACCAATAGAGAGGGGACTTTTTTCCTTTCTGTCTCTGAATAGTGATCATAGCTGTGGTCTCCTTGTTAAAACCCTTCTGTCTGTGGCTTAGAGAGAAGTGCACAGGGAATATGCGTATGTGTGGTGTGCTTCTATATCCCACCCACTTGTGGGGTTCTATTTAAGTAGCCATTTAAGAGTAGTGCACTCTTTCTTTTTTTGCAGGTGATGGAAATTGCCTCATGCATGCTGCATCACAGTACATGTGGGGTATTGAAGATATCGACCTTGTCTTAAGAAAAACATTGTTTAGTGCTCTCAGGGAGATTGACACACGGAACTTCAAGCTCCGCTGGCAGCGGGAGGCTATTAAATCCCAGGAGTTTGTAGAAACAGGACTCCACTATGACACCCGGGTAAGGCAGCCTGAGGGAGTAGTGCTGTTTTCTGAGTGCTGCCAGCTTTGCCTGGCAGATTTTGTTTGCTCTTTGCTTAATGGATTCTGCCATTAATGAAGAGCAGAAATAGTCTTCCTTTGGAGGAAATGGGAAAATGTGATTATTTGAGAACTGGTGTGCTGCAGCTGGTTGCCAGCATCCATGTCTTTGAACCATTGCTGATGACTGTTTCTTTCCTTAGAACTGGGAGGAGGAGTGGGAATACCTCATTGAAATGACCTCCCCAGAAATATCTGGGGCTCGAAACAGGCTTCCATATAACGCACTGGAAGAAATCCACATCTTCATCCTTGCTAACATCCTCAGAAGGCCAGTCATTGTTCTTGCAGGTGAGTTGCCTGGCCAGTCATCTCACCATGTTATTCTGTGCTGTGTTAGTAATCTTACTCAAGAACTGTTGTTTTCAGGTAGGTGTGTTTCAGAACAGGGTTTCAGCAATTATTGTAAAACACCCAGAATATGTTTTCTCTTGCCTGTAGCACATATTTATTTGTGTTTGTGTTTTCTTTTTCTTCCTTATGCAGATAAAGTAGTGAGAAGTTTAGAGTCAGGCTCCAGTTTTGCTCCTCTCAATGTTGGTGGTGTTTACTTGCCTCTTCTTTGGCCACCTGAAGAATGCTACAGATACCCAATTGTGCTCGGCTATGACAACATGCATTTTACACCACTGGTGACTCTGAAGGACAGCGGGCCAGGTATTTTTCAAGTATCTTGTTTTGGTACTTATGTCCCTTCTTCAGTACCATTGTGCTGATAAAACATTTAAAATATGATCTGGTTTAGATTTGCCTTTCTAAAGATAAATACATGTAAAAGATTCCTTTGAAATATGTTCTTAAAATGTGAGCAAAACCAACTTTGTCTGTAAATCTGAATAGAAACTAAAGGTTGCCCTCAAACTATTGATTGAAAGTAGAGTACAACTCACCTGCTTGCAGACTGGAATTAGTCAGAGGGTGGCCTCTGCTTCATTGTGTTCTGGCCTCCTTTCCCCACCACATCCTACAAGAAGAAGCTTTAAGAATGCAACCTCACAGCACTATACCACTGCCTGGCAGGGATAATGAAATATATGCTTTGCCTTTTTTACAGTATCTCTTCTGAGTGGATAGCAGTTCTCTAAGTTCAGGTTACAGCATCATCCCATGGAAAGGCATAACAAACTAAGATCTACAATACTGCTGACATAGAGAAGATAATTGCCACAGGGACATTAAAACTATTGCAGGATGGGGCCAAGTTTGTGACCTCCCCCAGTGGAACTGTACAGAAACTGATTGCTCTGGCCAGCTGTTCTACTGTCTCTCAAACATTCAGCAGCAGTGGTGACATCGCTGTGTGTTGCATCTTGTGGTTACTCCTAATTGGTATTACATATCTGTGTCTATATACGTGTCTTAATCCATCTTGTTTCTCCACAGAAATCCGGGCTGTCCCTCTGGTCACCAATGAACAAGGCAGATTTGAGGATTTGACTGTGCACTTTCTGACAGATGCAGAAGAGAGGGAGAAGGAGCAGCTGCTAAAAGACTACTTGATAGTGATAGAAATTCCAGTGCAAGGCTGGGATCATGGTACAACTCATCTCATTAATGCTGCAAAGTGAGTGTCGGTCCTGTTTTCCTAAAGTTATCTTGTTTACAGAGGTGGGAGAAGCTGGGCAACCCAGCGTGTTCTTTTGGTCTTTCCTTCCTTTCACGGTAGCCCATGTGTTTACTCTCTGAAATACAAAACATTGGCATTACCACTGACATGTTGTCAAGTTGTATGAGCTGAGACCAGTCTCAATTTAAAGGCAGAAATGTGTTCAGACATAGCAGAGTGAAACTAGTATTTGAGAAGAAAAAATCCATTTGATTAGTATAACTGACTTTTAGATTATACATAGTTAAACATAGGAACTAGATAGACCAAGCTCTTGTGCTTTATGTAAGAGCACATTGCATAACAGGCAGTTGGTGTAATTTTGGCTGCCCTAGGAAAAGTACTTGGTGGTATGTTCTTAGCACAGATACCTCAGCACGCTGGGCTTTTCCATGTGGCAGGAGGCAGGAAGCTGTGGCCAGTGGAGGAACCAAGGTCTGTGCTCATCCCCCCGATGCTTCAACATCAGAACTATGCAGGGAGCAAATGGCAGCACCCATCAGCTTCTCGTATTTAGTGGGCACTGACAGTGGTGTCCAACTAGTCCCCTCATGAGTGTGGGAGGAAAGTGACTCCCTCTATCCTCTGTCTGCTTCCATTACCACACAGGGGCAACATCTTTATGCTCTTGGTTGATTCTGTTTTAGAAGCCTTGAAAACTGAAGTCCTTCTACCCAAAGGATGTATCACACATAGAGTAGCACACAAGCTTCCCTAGTCCCACTGCATAGATACATTCTGAAGCATTACCAGTAATGTTGCCTTGTCATCCTACCAGCTGTGGCATGGCAAAGCTCCAATGTGGGGTTTTCCCTGCAGCTAGAGACAGAGTAGTGCTGCTGTGATGAAAGCTAGCCTTGCACACACCACACTGAAGCCCCATAGTTTGTTTGAAGAATTTGGCTGGTAGATGCAGATCCAACAGGGCAGAACCAGGAGCAGATTTCATGATAAACTCTGTCATGAAATGCTGAGCCCACTGTAGGAAAGGCTTGTTCGTAGCATGGTCTGGTGAAGAAAGGGGTCTTCTGCTGTAACTTCAGCTCTAACTTCTACTGGTCCTTAGAGATATTCAGGATTTGGGGGACTTTTCACCTCTGAGATATTAACCATATTCTTTGTGCAAATAGCTCTTAGACAGAAAACCCTCACCTAGGAAAACCTTTTAAGAATACTTCTGTTTAGCATTGTCAGAACATTTCTTTAGATGTAAAAGTCTCCGTTACTGAACACCTGCTTTTGAAATTATTTCCATTTACAGCAACAGTATAATATCCTAGATCTTCTATCTGAATAATATGGATGTGCATTATATCTACGTTTCCTTCCCACATTGCTTGTATTTGCCTCTGCCCCCGCCATCTGATCTCTTCAACCACTGATGCAATCTTCCTTTTTTTTTTGGCTGTCAGGTTAGATGAAGGCAACCTACCCAAAGAAATAAACCTCGTGGAAGATTACTTTCAACTGGTACAGCATGAGTACAAGAAATGGCAGGAGAATGCTGAACCTGCTAGAAGAGAGACCTGTTCCAGGAACAGACAGGAGCTTTCCCTTTCCCAGCTCTCCCTCTTACAGATGAAATGTGAAACGCCAAATTGCCCTTTTTACATGTCTGTGAACACCCAGCCCTACTGCCACGAATGCTTTGAGCAGAGGTCTCAAGCAAACAAAGGAAGAAAGCAGACCTTCAAAGCAGCACCTGAGAAAATGAAGGCAGCTGGGTCAGGCCCCTCCTGCAGGGATATATGTGAACCTGGGGGATGGATATCTGAAGGGCCTGTAACAGAGCCTCGCTCCGCACCTCCGACCGCTCCAAGCCTTTTCCTCTATAGTGAAACCACAGCCATGAAGTGCCGGACACCAGACTGTCCCTTTACACAGAATGTGCAACACAATGGGCTGTGTGAACGCTGCTACAACTCCAGACAGCTTGGTCCTTGCAACAACTTGGATGACCAGAGACATATAGACTATGCCACATGCAAAATGTGCCGTCAAAAGGCCAACAGGACCTTCAATGGCATATGCAGCACTTGCTTCAAAAGGTCTACAGAGCAGCCCTCAAATGGCAGCCCTGCTTTCCTTCCCACCTGCCATCAGAGATCAACATCTGACCCGTCCCAAATCTTGCAGATCCTTCACCAGCATTCCTGCCATCAGGCTCCCAACAGCCGTGGTGAGGAGCCCCCGCCACCGGCGTTGCCTCCTGAGGAGAACAGGGGAGGTAACCTCTGTAGGAAACCTGGTTGCAAGTTTTTTGGGACATCACAAAATGAGGGCTTTTGCACGCTGTGTTTCTTTGAGTACAGAGAAAACCATGGTAAGTGGAGATCGAGTGAGCTTCAGCACACTTTGGCTACAGATCAGCCTCCTTGAACTGTGAAGCTCTGCATTCACTGGCTGCTAAAAGGGCAGGGGATGATGAAAGCAGTGTGGAGCAGAAGTAGAAGTGTGAGGAGAAGGTGCTTTTCTGGCCGTTATTATTGCATTGTCATGGTTTAACCCCAGCCAGCAACGAAGCCCCATGCAGCTTCTCGCTCACTCCCCCACCAACAGGATGGGGGAGAGAATTGAAAGGATAAAAGCTTGAGAACTCGTGGGTTGAGATAAAGACAGTTTAACAGGGAAAGCAGAAGCTGCACACACAAGCAAAGCAAATAAAAGAATTAATTCACTGCTTACCATGGGGAGGCAGGTGTTCAGGCTGTGTCTTCTCCCAACCTCCCATGCACCTCCAACTTCCTTGCCAGCATGGCAGTATGAAAAGTAGAAAAGGCCTTGGCTCTGTGTGAGCACTGTTCAGCAATAACAAAAACATCTCTATGTTATCAGCACTGTGTTCAGCACAAATCCAAAACACAGCCCCATACAAGCCACTGTGAAGAAAATTAACTCTACCCCAGCTAAAACCAGCACACCTGTAAAGCGGCATGTAGCAACAGTGTGGGAAATCTGTGAAACCTCGTGTAAAACTTCCTTTCAGCTTAAATGGAAGCAAAACTAACTCAAGAGGGTGTGGGTTTTAATAACGCTCCACCATCCACTGCAATCATGGTTTGGTATAAATTTCCTTCACAGTTAGACAAGTTGTATGGATCAGTGAGGGAAATGCTATTGTATTGATGGTACTGAAAACCAGTTATGTTAGCAGGGCATTTAAAAAGCTTGCAAAGAATTTGAAGATCTCTATCTGTTCTGGATGTAACAGGTTTAATGCTCTGGAGTAACCACTGTAGTTGCCTTGATAAGCAGAGCAAGTAGAAGTTGACTGTAGATAATGTGCTTATATCTTGGAGTAACTTAGGAGTGTATTGCTGTAATATACCTTGCAATATTTCTTGGAAATATCATGTGTGTGCATGCACATGTGTTTACAGCCTGACCTTCAAAAAGGTCTGAAAAAGTCACAGCATGAAATCTTCATCTTTCATGCTACTGCCCTGTTACACAGGTAAAGAGCCCTTAGGTGTAGAGGGTGAAAGGCACACGTAATTGCTTATCTCTTCAGGCTATTTAATTGCTGATAAGTGTGCCAGTAGAAACATAGAATAGGTTGGGTTGTAAGGGACCTTTAAAGATCATCTAATTCAACACCCCTGCCACTGGCAGGGACATCTTTCACAACATTGAGCTTTCCACGTGCTTTCAGATTAGGGAACTTCTATGCTGGTTTGCAATAGCTTATTTTCCATTGTTGCTCACAGTGAGATTTTTTTTCCTTCTGATTGTGGAATATATAAGATTGCTTCATGAGACTAAAAAATATAATGCACTTTTTCCCATTAAGCTCTGTACCACTGCGCTTCAATTATCCAATGTGACTGAAAAGGGGGAGGCCAAAAGGGAAGTGCCAGTATAGATCACAGATGACATGCTGAAGTCAAAGGTGAAATTTGTCTTGACTTAGTGGGATCCAGGTTTCCCACGCAGGGTAATTTTTTCTCAAATCATCTGTTTCAACAACCGATATGAAAATCAGGCTGTATTAGCTCCTTCATTTATGTAACATGAAGGAAAGTGTACCAACTGGGAGTTCTTAGGATTGTCAAAAACCCATGTTTCAGGCTAGTAAATTTTTATTTTTAGAATGGGGAGCTTTTTATGGTTGCTTTGGGTCATCAGGTCAATGGGGCACATTCAAACTCCTCTTCTTTTTACTTGGCATTACAGATAGTGCTTTGCTACGCCACCAGAGGAGATCTCAGAGGAAGTCTTCAGCAGTGGGTCAGACGGGTCCCTCCGCTGCTGGCTTCCATAACACTGTGTCCTGCCAGCGGCGTGACTGTGGCACCCTGGGCAGCACGATGCTGGAGGGGTACTGCCAGAACTGCTTCATTATAGCCCAGAACCAGCGATTTCAAGAAGCCAGAAGGACAGAAGAGCAGCTGGTAAGACAGCCAGAAGTAAGTGTGAGCTTCTCAAAATCTTCCTCTTGTATAGTACTGCATGTTTTTTCTCTTGTGTGTACAACTTGGGATGGATACTAGAAAATCCTCAAATGACTGCATCCTAAATACCATGGAAAGAAAAGCATAGAGCATCTCATGATATTTTTTCTGCTGCAACTGAGCAGTGCTTGTAAAAAGTCATTCTCAGTTCAGGGTTGTCTTGGCTGTGCTCAGTTTTACCTCAGCTGGGATTTTGCCAGCAATTTCAGTGGAAGGAATCGGACCAACAGTTGGGTTGTTTTGTGGGGAGGGATTTTCATTCGTACCCTTAGAGCTATACAATTGCATCAAGGAGTTTAGTTCACTTCAAGTTGCCTTTTTGAGTGAGCCAAGTACAAATTGTCTTTGTTCCAGATGTGTGTGGGGTTTTTTGTGTGGTTTGTTTTGGTCCTTTTAGAATAGAGCATTACCAAAGATGAAAAAAATATTTTTTACTAAAGCGTGCTGGAATGTGTGATTTTGTTTGGTAAAACTCAACTTGGCTCTTGTTATTGCACTTTGCAGAAACAGCATGTGCTTGCAAACAACCCCCAAGTGGTTATCTATACAAGCCATGAGCAGAGTTGAAAGTAAATGAAAAGCCATTTGTGCTGCCAGCATAGCAACTAACAACGTGTTTTAATATTTTTCAAGAGAACAGGGCAGCGCAGAGATGGGCAGCGAGCAACGTTGAGTAGCCAGAAGAGACAATGTGCTGTGGCTTCATGTAGAAACAATATGGCCTGCAGAAGTGAAGACCTGTGCCCAGAGTGCCGGCGACTTAGTCAGCTCTCACCGTTGGGGAGTCCCAGGGACCCGGCAGCACAGGAGCCCCCAAAGCAACGCTGCCGAGCCCCTGCCTGTGATCACTATGGCAATGCCAAGTGCAATGGCTACTGCAATGAATGCTACCAGTTCAAACAGATCTATGGCTAGTGGAGGAGTTGGTAAGGAACAAGAAAGCCATCCCAGCTACTTCCTTCACTGAAATGGTGCTACGTCCAAAACACTTAACAGTCCTGGGAATGGGAGAGCGCAGGGAAATATAAGCTGTCTGCTTGGTTTGTGTTTATTCTCAAGAATGGGAATAAATGTCTACTTCCTCTAAACACTGCATACAAGGACTGCTGAGAAGGTCACATTCCCTTCTACACAGAGCTCTCATTCATGACTAAGTTCCTACAATGCCATATTTAAGTATTGGACTTCCCAGGAGGAAGTGTGAAGCATTTTGAATCCAAAGAACTTCCCAGTTCTGCCTCTTTTTCAATACCTCCCCTTCTCCCAGGTGAGGAGCCAAGTCTACTGTCAGAGGTGCAGGAGTTCCTTATGTTTGCATGCATCAGACAGAGGCAAGTCCTTCCTGAACGGGATTCCACAGAACAGACAGGTGCAACTTCCAGTTGATGTCTGAAGAAACTGTCCATGTCCTTGCTGGTGTTCTTACAGAGCTTGACAAGACGGGAGCTCCCACAGCCGTTTAGGGTGTTAACAGTGAATGGTTCTGTATTTGCAGAGCTCTCAGCAAACTGCAGCCAGAAACAAGACCACGATTGATCTGCTCCTTTAACATGCTTAACCTAACTGGCATTTAGATCCTTTCCCAGATCCCAAGACAGGTGGAAATACAGGTGATTACAGAAGAAATGCATGTGATGGGAACAATGCATCCTGCCATTTCCCACTCATATGAAGGGAATTACCTCCAACATACAAAAGATCCTCAAAGCCCTTTGTCTTCAGCTTGAGTTCTGAAACAAGAGTGACTCTTCTCTCTCTTGCGCTGCAACTGTCAGGAGTATGTGTGTGCTGTTCATGCCCTCCCCTTTTCTGTCACACTTGCTCTCATCCTTAATATGCTTCTGTTACTATGCGAACAGTTTGGAGCTCAGTAACAGAGTTCTTTAGGGTTGAAATTTTACTCCTGGAGTTTATGCACCCGCTTCAAACTCTGCAATACTTTCTTTAGCAATGTCACCTTTACCATTGCTCCTGGTACCTGCTTCTCTCTTCTCCTTTCACACCTTGTAAGTTTTCAGCATCTGTTTTGCTGCTATGATTTTGGAGGTGGTACCTCTTCTAACTTGCTTCTCAAGTTTAGGATCTTTTTCTAGTTATTAAAAAAAAACAGTTTAAAAAAATTAACTCATTTTTTTCTGTTAAATTTTATATATTTGGTGAACCTTAATGTGAACGTATGTTTTATTAAAATATTTATATTATTTGAAACAATGCAATTTGAAATTTGCACAACTAGGATTTTTTTTTATATATTTACTCTTTTGTTGAAGGTTACAAACTTAAATGTATAATTGAAAAACATTCTCTGATATAAAGAAATAAATTATTGAAGGATTGTGTTTGTTATTTTTGTATTGATCATGGAGAACATGATTGAGGATGGAAGACCCCTAAAGGAAGCATTTCTGTTCAATACTACTGTTCACCATGTTACCGAGGGCTCCGTGGTTCAGGTGATGTAGCCAAGTGATTTGAAGAGGTGATAACTTGCTGCAAGCTATTGTTCTCTCAGGAAGACCTCTTGGTACTGTTGAGGGACCTGGGCATAAGGCATAAATTCTCTGCACTCCTGTGGTGCAAAGAATTTTCAGTCACCAGAAGTATGCAGATGGGACAGTATGGATGGTACAGGAGCAGACTGCAAGGAAACCTAAGCTACACTGACTTGACTTGGCTTTCTTTGTTCTTGCATCAGTTATGTCAGGGATTCCCAACCAATGGTGCTTGAGTGCCACCCTGGAAGGTGGTGATGGCAGCACATAATCCCCACCTCTGTGCAGCCCCAAAGGCACAGACCAGCCCTACCACCTCCCCTCTGGCAGGGACACCTTGACATCAGGGTACCTCCTGAAGAGCAAGTTGCCAACTGCTGCTTGAAAAAGTACATGAAAGCAGTGTTTTCTTCCCAAGCTCAGCCTAACTGAGCCCGACTGCCAGAGGTTTTCTGCACTGTACATTCTGTACTGGCACTCAGGTGTTTTCAGACCTCTGCCTAGACAGACAATACTGTACCCTGTCATGGCTTCTAGGTGTTGTTCCAAGACCTGAAAGAAAATAATTAGGGCTGCAAAGGTCCCTGTGCAGTCAAGGACCCTCTCCTGAAGAGGCTGACCACTCCAGGCCAGTTGCCTGCCCTGGTTAACTATAGCCCAGCTCCCTCTGCACTCACATACCTCTCCTTTCAGACTATACAGCCTAAAAGTCATCTCACTCCCATGAGAGCAGAGCCTGCTGGACCTACCAACCCCATCTCTACAGGATATTCCTCTTTTACAGACTCTCTATTGACCGGTACCCCACTTCCTGCTTCTTTACAGCTCATGCAACTCACATGCCCATGCGATACATTGAACTTCTAATCAGGCAGACACCACAGTGGTGAAAGAGCCGGCAAAGATGGGGAGAGATGTCTGCAGCAGGAAATGTAGAGAGCTCATAGCATCTAGTCTCAGCAGCCATCAGCCTCTGATTACTGAAAAGACAGAACCTCTATCATGACACCCTCAGCGGCAGGAGACTGATTTACTCTAGTTGCTCTTAACTGCAGCTTTTGCAGAGAGGAAGGATTTCAGATCAAATGCCCCAGATCCCACTGATTTTTCTCTGCTGTTTTCTGGGCCCGTTACTCATAACCCTTGAGTCACATGAGGCTGGTCTCATTCTGAAGCTCCCATGTAAATGAGTGCCCAGCCTGTCTCTTGTGACTTACTTGTGTGGGAACATTAAAGGTAGTGGAGCCTATTTATTTATTTTTTTTTAATATTCTGGTATTTCCCTAATGTCCTTAGGGGATTTTTACCCTCTTGATGCTTTCTGCTCTTTGCCAGACAACAGTTCATCTATTTTTTTTCCTTCCTGTTCTACAAGAAAGAACTTTTATTTGGAATTTTCCCTTTTTTGTGACCACTTCTGGAAGTCACTTTGCTAAGACACAGGTCTTGATAGTCAGAGATTCATTCTTTTTTTAGCAGAAAGACAAAACTAAAATAAAATCAGAATTGTTAATGTTGGAAAAGATCTCCAAGATCATTGAGTCCAGCCATTAACCTAACACTGCCGTGTTCACCACTAAACCATGTCCCCAGGTGCCACATCCACATATTTCTGAACACTTCCAGGGTTGGTGACTCA
Organism: Margarornis squamiger; assembly: GCA_035222235.1. NCBI lineage: Eukaryota > Metazoa > Chordata > Aves > Passeriformes > Furnariidae > Margarornis > Margarornis squamiger. The sequence goes on from JAWWTY010000106.1 coordinate 50,796,231, forward strand.
ACCACTTCCCTGGGCATCCTATTTCAATGCCTGAAAACTGTTTCAGTGAAGAAAATTTTCCTATTATCCAATCTAGACCTCCTCTGGTGCAATTTGAAGCCATTTCCTTTTGTCCGGTCGCTTGTTACCTGGGAGAAGAGACTGACCCCCACCTGGCTACAACCTCCTTTCAGGTGGTTGTAGGGCATGATAAATTCTTCCCTGAACCTCCTTTTCTCCAGGCTAAGCAATCCCAATATGAAACAATTGGCTAAATTACTACTTGTATTGCATTGGAATTCCTTATAATATAGTGCAGGAAGGTATTGCTGTGCAGGCTATGCTTATACACTCATTTTATTTGGGAAAGGGATATTTTTAGATGAATATAAGATGATCTGAATATTATTTATGTTTCTGGATTTCTCAGGAATCTAATCTGTCAATTCATAGACAAGATGATACAGAAAAGAAGAAAGCACTTACTACATTTTCTGTGTAGAGAGAACATAGATTTCACTTTTGATACTTCAGTGCTCTGCTTGGCAAATCTTTGGTGTGTTCTGAAGTACTAGGCCGCTTAACAGGTCTGGAATCATGAAAAAGCAAGTGCTATGTTAGATCAAAACACTTAACATCGAGCTACTGACGTAAGTGTGTATCCCAGGAGCCCTAGGCAAAATTCAGTGCGGTCACCAGTTTGCCAGTAAAGCAAGAATGGAGAGTCCCTGCTGTTACAATCTCAGGTGCAGGCTGTGATGTCATACATGTACACAGAAGGGAAAGGCTGTGAACCATCTGCACATCCTTTCCTTCTGCACTTGTTCCGGCTCATCCCCACCCGACACAGTGCTTCCCCTCACCCAGCGGTATGGAAGAGAAGGGTTACCTGGAGATGGAGGGAACCTTGCAGCCTGCAGTGCTGCTTCTGTGCTGCAGGCAGACTGACAGGCAAATCATCCTTCTCCAAGGTAGTTGTTGAGAAATGGTTATAGTAGAAAGGATGTCTGATTTGATCAGCCTTTCATGAGTTGTCTGCCATGCAACTTGATGTAGATTCCAGCCGAACCACTGATGGCCTGGAGCAAGTAGGAATGCAATAAATGGAAATGAAAAGCCTTTGGCTCAGTTAGTGTAAGTGTAGGAGTGGCTTCATATCTACTTTTTACGTGCTTGGTTGAATCACAAGCAATAGCCATTTTGCCAGCTGTCTTTCATCCTGATGTCCCTGCACTTGCTACAGACTGTCCTAGTCTATACGACCCCATTCTTCAAAAGTGTCTAAAGTCATTTAAACCACACTTACCTGGCAGCTATGCCCTTCACACTGACAGTGATAGGCATAGGAGAAAGGGCAGTTCAGTGATTAGGATACACACACAAAAATACAGATCATGAGATCAAAGCTCTTGGGATACATTAAGGTGTATTTCCCACCTGGGACTAGGATATCTGACTCTTAAGTTCCTCTCCTGAACAGGCATGACAGGGACTTTTAAGCAGCTTTGTCAAGGAGGTAGTCAACCTACTGAAAAGTAATTATAATCTTATCCTGCTCACTCCTAGCTGTGTTTAGGAGACAATGAGTAGGCAGGGATATCTGATAGGACCAAGACCTGGTAGTTCATATGCCCACAGTGATGTTTTATTTGAAAGTCCTGCTGAGACTTTGGCAGCAGGAAGGTTTCTGAGCACCTCTGCAGTGTGGGAACTGAGACACAGACTCACTACAGAGGTTCTCAGTACCTGGAGATGTTACTGACAGAGGGGATGAAGGACTTTTGGGGCTAAAGGCAATATTTGAGCAGATTTGTGAAGATTTCATGAGTGTCTAGATGTTAGACACGTTTTGGGTATAAGTCTCAAAAAAATTCATGCTGAGCATAATTTTGTGCTCATGAGTTCATCATAGTGATATGATACATGGTTTGTTCAGGTGAAAGCCACAGGGGAGCAGTGGCTGAATAATTTTATCCTTCATACTTGAATAGGACACTATAGTGTAATATGTACACCCCCCAAACAGAAAACCACAACACTGTACAGTTATAATTTCAGGTTATATTGAACTGCCAAGGCCCCTTACAATCTGGAATTACGTACAGAAGTACATCAGAGTGCTCCATTTCTCAGGTGCCCACATTTGACATCAAGTTCAGCAAACCTATCACTGATGGGTGCAGATTCAATGGACTAAACTAAACTTGTTCAGTCATTCCTGTGCCGATGCTTTCTATGTCATCAGTGATAAATACTGATAGCATCAACCCTTGCATGGTTCAGAATGGCTGTCCTAGCTGCACAGTGAGAAAGACAAGTGCTGTAATTGAGCAGCTACATTGTTAACACCCCTTTCCTGAACGATCCATGGTTATTTTTGAGAATACTACCACTAGGTCTCAGAGAGGTTATTCATCTAGCTGTTCAATGTACTAGCACACATTTAGAGGTACCTCACAGCCCAGTCCTGCACCTCTACAAATGCTATCACTTTTCAGCCTGTGGTCAAGCCAACTCAATGAGTCTGTCCAAGTTCCAGCAGCTGCCCACTGCTGATGTCTAGGCAGAACCATGGATGTCCAGCCACTGCCTCCCAGGCAGACCAGCACTCTTGCCAAGGGCTTTTCCAGCCCTTTTACACACAACAGCTGCTGTAAGAAACCTGGTCAGCCCCATGTGATTGCATCTCCATTTGTCAAGATGAATGTCTATGGAAAAAGTCTATAGGAATACATACATGTATCTATACTAAAAAACCCCAAAATCCATTGTATCATCTGTCAAAGAGAAATCTAAAATAAGAGCAGGTAATTTTGCTTGGGAGTTTTATGATGACTTCTTTTTGTACTGCTCTTAATTTTCAAAAAACTCCCTGTGTCTAATATTGAAAGACAGCCTACTGCATGCTATTCAGACTGCCCCCTCCTCCAGCCTCACTAAAGTGAATATTATGTATGCAACCTCTCTTCTCTCCCACCACTCCTCGATCTCTGACAGCAAGGATTCTTTTTGTTATTGGTTTGCCTGGTTTTTTTTCAACCACCTTTTTAGGGGTGATTAAGCTCTAGTACACATTCATGGTGTTGGGCAGGAGTTCAGATTACCCCTGGTGAATTCCTGGGGAAGGTGGACCTTAGGTTTTGTCTTCTGTTTGTGTCTTGATGTCAAGGGTTTCATATGAGCTCACAGAGATGCACATCATGAGCTAGTCCAGTTCCCAGCCTGTACTGCTTTTTAAAAGAACCACTGTTGGGTGTCATGTCACAAGAAGGGGTCAAAATTCCCTTCTCGTTTACAATGTAAAGTAAAGCCAGTGAGCTGGGGATCTGCTATGAGGAAAACAACTCCATGTGGCGCTTTGTGGTTTGAAACCAGTGCTTTTCTTACTGACCTCTCTCAGATATTCTGCTAAGCACTGTGGGGCAGAATTTGGTCACAACATGAAGCACAGTGCAGCATGAGATCATCTGGTCAGAAATCCCAATTGCTAACATTATCTGTTGCAGGACTCATTTCATTTCCTGTTGCCTGACACTGGCAGCAGAAGAGTGAGAACTACAGTGACATTGGGTAAATGTCTTGCTGCAAACTCCAGTAACATTTTTATTCATGTAAAGATTTAATAATTAGATTTGCTTCTGCAACTGCACTTCAGTATTCTGTAGGATAACTAGGATGGAGATTTGGCCAGCTATCATATAAAAAAAGTCTCTTCCTTTTATACTTTCTGGAGTCAAAAATGCACCTTAAATTGCCGCTGTTGGTATCTTTATGCCACAAAGGCATGCCTGTCTGAGAAGACCTGATTGTTAAGTCTTTACATTGAAATAGATGCATGTCTTGGTTGTTGGCTACAGTTTAATGGGAATTAGGTGTCTTAGCCTTTGCTGTGGTCCTTAATGCAGAGCTATTTAAAAGGCAAGAAAATTAGCCAAACTGATATTTCAGCACAATATGTTATAGCTTATTTATCCTGTAACTTATTACCCACAATGAGGATAAAGCTAATTTTTTTCTGGTGGGAAGAGATCACATTATTTTTCATTTACGTATTATTAAGGTACAACCTAACAGAAAAGAATGATGTTCCATGTCTTTTTCGTAATCATGTACATGTCTAAACCAGCCTAAAAAATTTGTTTAAAAGAAAAAAGTCATCATTATCAGAGACTTTTTTTAAAAAAATAGAAGTTTGGGTGCTTGTGACAGAACAATGATGACCCCTGGCAGAGCTGTTCTCTTTGAAGGCTGATGCCAGGTCAGGTGCTTGGAGGCAGGAAAGCCTCCAGTGCTTGCTGGCACTCCTGTGCACTTGAGTCATATCAGAAGTGTGCACCATTAAAGTTCAAAATGCGTTACTCACACTAGACATGCGGCTCAAGCCCCATCAGGCCCGGCCAAACTTAAGTCTGTGTGAATGTCAAATTTAACATATTCATCACCAGAATTTTCTTCCTCTCACTTTTTCTTTTGTGCACTCAGCAGAGAGAACCTATTAGGGCAAAATTTCTTATCACTGGGGTTTCATTATTCAATTAACCAACTTTCAGTTCAGACAGCTCGGTGTTGCATCAGACCTTTATCTTTGCTCATCTCCCCTGCACTGGGCCTGCACCAGCTTTCCACTCTGGGCTCCGTGGTGTACTAAGTCTTCCTCAGAGTAGTATAATTTTTTCAGAGGATTTGGCTTGTTCATGTGTCTGCATATTGCAAGTTGACTGCAGCCACAACATCCGTCCACAATGGATGAGTTACCTCACTGCCATGTGTCTGTCTGCTGATCCAAGCTGACTCTCCCCTCCCAGAAGAGAAATCTGCCATCAATTGGGACCAGAAACAGTATGATCTTTAATGTGGGAAGCTTCATTGTATTTTCCACATCTGCATGTGCTATGTAGATGACACAGCATTTCCAGTTTTAGCCAACTTCCCAAGGTAACTATGATTTCATTTTGCAGTGCGATGAGGTTTCTGCTTCACTGTTTCCTCACCATCATGCTGCGTAAAGGTGCATCTTGGTTTGCTCCCACCAGTGAGCCAGTTCCCAGGGTAATCACATTCCTCTGAACCCCAAGACTTTGGAGAAGGCGAGGGTCACAAAGGCAGCTAACTGAAAATTTCTATCCTCCAAGGCTCCTTCTTTATGCTTGCCTTCATTGTCTCACAGATGGATTTATCTGTAGAAATGCAGAAGTCTGACTATGCTCTTCAAAGGACTTATCTTCCCAATTTCACAGTATTTATTCATGTCTGTTAATATAACTTATTTGCAAACAAATTCAAATTAAGCTCTTGACAAAGTCCAGCAGCAAACAGCAGTTATTGGGTAGGTTTAACCTATTTTCTTCTTGTCTGCAGTGAAGTCTTAATAACATGATTACATCTGTATTGCAGCTACCAGAGCTGTGTTTGTGTCTAACCTTTTATCAACATGTTCTTTCTGTTATGTTTCAGGGTGTAACTAAATATTTTCTGTTCCTGGGCAAGTCTAGCTAGATCACATTGTTTGTGACCTATTTTTCCCCAGTCAAAAATCCATAACTATTTAAAAATACTTGATAATGCATAAAAGATTGACTAAATCTCTATTTTAATACTGCAATGATGAAAATATCTTCAGCAGATAAAATTAATCCAGAAAAACCTACAATAGATGGAAAATAATCACAGGACATAACAGAGGTCATTAAAATGAGGAAATGATAACTTTATAGGCATGTGGAGCCAGTAAATGTTTAATCTATAAACTTTCTTGTTTTGAGCTGGGTGAAGCAGAGGCAAGTAGACACAAGAAAAAGTAAAAATGAGTTCTTTATTCTGAAACTGAATTAGAACACTCTAAAGATAACATCAAGGACTGTGTGGAAATCCCCTGGATATGTTTTGTAATTTTTTCCGGTGAATCTCAGGATAGCAAGGGTAAGTGGATGACCGCATCTGGTGTAGGTTGCGTTTTGGTATTCCGCTTTTGCGGTGCTGACATGCAAGGTGGAATTCATCTGTGTTGCCTTTCCCTTCCTTGACTAAAAGGAGTGTCCAAATGACTAGTACAGATGTAGACGTTTACACTGTAAAGGTGACATACTTGGTGAGATGAATCTCACAACCCATTTCTAAGGTGATAATTTCTCTTGAAGAGTGTTACAAAATCAGGGCAATATACAGATTGCCTGTTTCTGCATAGCTTCCTGACTAATCACTTTGAGGCTGGGCAAACCGCAGAGACACTCAAAACTTATGGTGACTAGTGCTTCCTGAAATCAATGGTTGCTGGGCTTTTAAATGTTTTGCATATCTGGGTAATTAACCTCTCACTTCTTCCATTTATGTTTGTTCTGCGTAAAATTGGAGAAATAGCACTGACCTAGCTCTCCTCAGTAGTTATAAGATTAAATTAATTGATGATTACAGTATACTCTGATATCCTGAGGTGAAAGGTCTGATATGTAAATAACGATGATTATTCCTATCCGCATTGAGTATGTACTCACTCCACGTTATCAACATAATTTTGGGAACAACTGAGTGTCACCTTTTGAGATTTCTCTTTCATTCTTCTGAAGTTACTTTGTCTTGTTTTCTTTTAGGTACTCTATGGTATATAGAGCAATCAAAATGAAATTTTCCCAAAGGGACCATGTGAAACCAGATGCATGTCTGCACTGAACAACAGCTGAATGCCATTTGTTACCATTGCTTCATCACCATTTCCTTGGTTATTTTAACAGTGTTCTAGAAATGTGTTTGAATACTCCAAAAATTCCCAGTTCAGGCCCAATATGTTCTCAGTGTAGAAAATCAGAGCGAATGGAGATATATCAGGGCAGGGCTGTTTGGAATAAATGTTAATGGCAAAACACTTGGCAATATATCCTTCACTTGCATTAATAATGCATTCAAGAAAAGAGGGCTTTCTTTTGTAGTCAATGGAATTGCATCAAATAGCTACCTGGCTCCATCATCAATTTCTTTTTCTGACAAAGCAAAATATCTGAAATCTTTTAAAACAACCAGGAAAAGTACTGAGTCACAATTTTCTGTACACCACTTGTAGCTGGCTGCTGATTAGTATGTTTAGCTTCTTTGAATCATAATACACTTGATATGTACCAGGGAATTTGTATCCGGCTTACACAGTGATTAATGTTATAAATTGGGGCAAATAGATGACCCACTTCTTTACTCTGAGGTTTCAAGGTTATCAAGTGAGATGAGAATAAACCACTGTGGCATGAACAAGGAAGTGAAGTGAGAAGTTCATTTAGCTGGCTTTTATCTATTTCTGTATTGACTTGTTGACATAATGAAGGCATAAACATCCTCTTTGTACTGGAAAAATATTCATAATAAAGATATAATTGTGATCTCAGTGAGACCTGAGAAGAACCGGTAAAAAGTTTTAGAATTACTAAATTCCAAATATGGTAAAGGATCTCAGCAATGAGGAATACATGGGCAAGAAACACCTTTTCTGCTAGCTTGCTTAGACATCCCTAAACTTCATCATTCCTTTTTAACCCTGTAAGCGGTGAGCTCATAGTGAGCTATTTGCTCCCAATTCCACTTTTTCTCTTTGTTGTAACACCACACTTTGTATTTGCCTGTATTAATATGTACTTGTTTCAGTAGGTCTAGTTTCCTAATCCATCTCTTTTTACACTGTATGACTCCTTTGTCTCATCCATATTTAGTTTTCCCAGTTTCTTGTCATATTTGGTTTTTATCAGTAGTGACTTAGTATTTTCCTCCTGGCCACATATGAAAATGTGGAAGGAGATCAAATCTGGCACTGATCTCTGCAGAAAATAACTAAGGAAGTCATGTGCTGAACGTTTCTTATTGCCAATGTATTAGTAATTATGCCTGGGCATCAGTTCTCAGTTTAATGAATATGGGAGTTTTTTGCCAGCAAGAGCTGCTAGATTTTTCTGCCAAAACATTCTACAATACCAAAAAAAAATTCACAAAAGTCTACGTATTTGCTTTTATCAACCAGGTTAGTAACTGACATCAGCAAAGCATTAAATCAGGTTTATAAAAGAAACTTTGTTTTCTAGTAATTAACATAGGACATATTTACACATCTACACTGCACCAGTCACTCAGGGCAGACCAATGTGCAGAAGAGCTCTTCTTAGCCCTGCTCATAGTGAATGAACTAGGGCATCTGTGTCCTAAATAAATCCAGGCCTTGAAATTTCAAAGGAATTCTAATTACAAATTTAAGGGGCAATAATTTTGCATAAGTTATTTTTTCTGGAAAAAATCTGTTCAGGGTAAAGAAAGAGAAAGAATACAGTGTTTTTGCTTTGTTGTTTGTTTTGTTGTTGTTGTTTTTGGGCTTTGGTGTTTGGTTGTTTTTGTGTTTTTTTTAAGACTGCAGCTTACCATTGTAAATCTCACTCTCTCAAAACAATGTAAGCTTTTAGCAATATCATTACATGCAATGTCAAAACCTTAACATTGCTTCCTTACCAGGCACAATACAATAAACTAGCTCAGAAGGGGGAAGGGAACAAAACCAGGCTTGCCAGGGATGAGCGATGGGATGGTGTGCCAAAACTTGAGGAAAGGAGCACTAATGGGATCCCTCAATCTGCTTCACAAGATGTGAATCTACCACACCTGAAATGTTTATACACCAATGCACACAGCATGAGGAACAAAGAAGAGGAACTTGAAGCTTTGGCTCAGTCCCAGAGATTTGACATCACTGGCATAAGTGAAACCTGGTGGGATGAGTCTTCTGATTGGAGTGCCCTGTTGGACAGTTCCAGGGATAGTTAGGAGGGATGGGCAGGGCAGAAGAGGTGGAGGGGTGGGTATGTAGAAGGGTTAGAATGTATAGAGCTCACAGATGGCAGCGGCACAGTTGAGAGCCTCTGGGTAAGAGTCAAGGGGAAAACAAATAATGCAGATATCACGCAAGGCTACTATAGACCTCCCAGCCAGAATGAGGATGATGACACCAATGAATTATTCTTTGAGAAACTAAGGGACACTTCCAAGTCAACTGGCCCTGTCCTTATGGCAGACTTCAACTTGCCAGAAATTAACTGGGAGCATCACACACCTGGTACAACCTGGGCCAGAAGATTCCTAAAAAACCTGGATGACAATTTTATGGAACAGGTCCTAAGGGAACTGACTCAAAAAGATACCCTTCCTGATCTGCTGCTTGTCAACAAAAAGGATCTCATGAGCAAAGTGGAGATTGGCAGCTGTCTTGGGCACAGCAGCCACAAAGTGATCAAGATTAAAATCTACGTTGACAGCAGGAAAAATGCCAGCAAAACCTCAACTCTGGACACGAGGAGAGCAAACTTCAGGCTCCTCAAGGAATTAGTAAGCAAGGTCCCTTGGGAAAATGTTTGCAGGTGCTGAGGTCCATCAGTATTGGTCACTTTTCAAACATCACCTCCCAAGGGAACAGGAGCAGGCAACTCAGAAGTCAGAAATCAAGAAGGAGAGACAGAAGGCCATCTTGGCTGAACAGGAATCTTCTTTTGGAGATAAGGCAAAAAAAGGAAAGGTGCATGCCCAGTGGAAACAATGTCAAATGACATGGGAAGGATTAAGACATGCTGCTTGCTGCTGTAGGGAGAAAATGGAGTTGAAGCTGAACAGAAATGTGGGGGACAATAAAAAGAACTTTTCCAAATACATTAATGGCGACAGGCAGTATGGAGATATCATTGGCCTGTTACAGGATAAGGATGATCACCTCACAAACAGGGACAGAGGTGAGGCAGAGAGGTTTTAATGCTTTCTTTGCCTCTGTCTTCAACATGAATGACAGACCAAGGAGGGCTCAGTGCCCTGATCTGGAGGACCATGACTGCAAGAATGATCAACTCCCAGGCAACCCTGAAATTGTGAGGGATCTGCTACTCCAGCAGAATCCCTACAAATCTATGGGGCCAGATGGGATTCATCTCAGACAACCCTCAAAGAGCTAGCTGATGTCATCATAAAACCTCCCTTGATGATTTTTGAGCAGTTTTGGGAATGCAGAGAGGCCCCAGCTGACTGGAAAGTGGCAAATGTCTCAATTTTCAAGAAGGGCAAGAAGGAGTACTCCAGAAACTACAGGCCTGTTGGTCTCACTTCAGTGCCTGGTAAAATTATGGAGAAGATTAATCTTGGAAGTATTGAAAAACACCTGAAAGACAACACAGCCATTGGTCACAGCCAGCACGGCTTCATGAGAGAAAAGTCCTCCTTATCCAATGTGATTTCCTTTTATGACAAGGTAACTCACCTAGCTGATCAAGGGAAGCCAGTTGATGTGATCTTTTTGGATTTCAGTAAAGTTTCAATACTGTCTCTCATAGGATCCTTCTGGACAAACTGTCCAGTACAGCTGGATAAACACATCATGTGGTGGGTGAGCAATTGGCCCATGGGTCAAGCACAGAGGGTAACAGTGAATGGGGTGGCATCAGACTGGTGGCCTGTCACTAGTGAGGTTCCACAGGGCTCCTTCTTAGGCCCTGTGCCCTTCAGCATCTTCATAAATGACTTGGATGCAGGACTGGAAGGGATACTAAGCAAATTCGTATATAACACAAAACTGGGAGGAGCTGCAGGGAGACATCAACAAATTAGAGGGCTGGGCCATTGCCAACCCTATGAAGTTCAACAAGGGAAAGTGCTGAATTCTGCATCTGGGATGGGGCAACCCTGGATGTTCATACAGAATGGGCAATGAGATGCTGGAAAGCAGTGCTGGGAAAGGGACCTGGGGGTCCTGGTTAATGGCAAGTTGAATGTGAGTCAGCAGTGCCCTGGCAGCCAGGAGGGCCAACCCTGTCCTGGGGGGCATCAGGCAAAGAATCGCCAGCCGGCTGAGGGAGGGCATTGCCCCGCTCTTCTCTGCACTGGGGCAGCCTCAGCTTGGATATTGTATTCAGTTTTGGGTGCCACAATATAAGAAAGATATTAAGCTATTACAGAGTGTCCAAAGGAGGGCAACGAAGACAGTGAAGGGCCTTGAGGGGAAGTTGTATGAGGAGCGGCTGAGGGCACTTGGTCTGTTCAGCCTGGAGAAGAGGAGACTGAGGGGAGACCTCATTGCACTTCCTTCTGAGAAGAGATGGGGCAGGCATGGATCTCTTCTCTGTGTGACCAGTGACAGGACCTGAGGGAATGGCCTGAAGTTGTGTCAGAGGTGGTTTATGTTGGTTATTAGAAAGAGGCTCTTCACCCAGAGGTTGGTTGGGCAGTGGAACAGACTGCTCAGGCAAGTGGTCCCAGCACCAAGCCTGGCAGAGTTCGAGAAGTATTTGGATGATATTCTCAGTCACACGGTGTGACTCTTAGAGATGGTCCTATGCAGGGCCAGGCGCTGGACTTGATGATCCCTTTAGGTCCCTTCCAACTCTGTATATTCTGCAATTCTGTGATTCTGTGAATATTACTGAAAAGCTGGATAAAAGAACAGGGTATAATTGCATTGTACCTTGCTTTGTTCCATAACTAATTTAAGTTTTTTTAACCAAAGAACCCAGTTACAGGACAAGGAGATCTTGCTTACAACATTGTTGATCTTGTCACCAGAACTAAGTTTAACACGTGAAGATAATAACTGCAATTAAAAAGCCATCTTTTCACTGAATAACAGTGAGAAACAGGAAAAGATAAGTCACACCACACTCAGAAACTTCTCTTGCAAGTGATTTTTTTCTAACCTTCAAATCACTTTTGTCCTCCTACTTCTAGCTTAATCAAAGGCCATATGAAAATCTTAATAAAAAAATTCACCTTTAAATACTCACCCAGACTGGACAAATCTGCCCCTATGCCCACTAGCAATGTGGTGCATGGGCTTGTCTCAGCAGAGGATCTCCCCTTGTCCCATCTCCTCTGCCCCTCCAGGCATGAAACGGTGGGCAGGAAGCTGCACCACCAGGCCACATCACAGCTTCTCTACTACTTCTGTTTGGACCGTCTCCAGAGGAACATTAGTACAAAAGCGTATTCTATTTCATTTCATCAATACCCACTGGAGTGTAATGAGGGATTACTTCAACAGATGTTCTCTACTTTCCCCCTGGGTATTAATTACACATACTCCTCACCACTCCTTTTCAGTGGCACACAGGGGAAAGTAGCCACTGGCGATGGCTTATCTGCACAGATTTTGTGTGGTTTTCACCACAAGACAGGTTTTGATAGATTGTGCAGCTATTTTGCTAAACTAAGTGATTTATTCTGACTTCTGTCACATTATTTTTTTTTAAAAATCTAGGATTTACACAAATATGTGTTTTAACAACAATTTCAGCGAACTTTTATATGGTATCTCTCCTCTCTAAAACATCACTAGTATAAAAATCTAAGTTCAAAGTATATGATTCATGCAACCTCTTTCTTTCCCATGTGAAAGTAGTTCTAGTTCTTCAGATACTTTATCTAGGTGCTTTTCACACATCTATGTACCTTAGGTGGAAACACTCATACATAAACCTCAGTTATTCTTTATTTCAGTTATGATGAGTTGGTTTAAACATAGCTCTTATCTCCAGCTTCATCTCTCCAAGCAACGTGAAAATATTGCCATATTTTTTCAAAATGTCACAGGCACTTCCATAAATTTCACAAGTAATTGTGGTAGGAAGATACCAGATGGCAAGCAGACCTTTGGCTGGAGCACCACATCCTGCACATGCATCTGAAGTTCCTCAAAGGATGGCTTCAGTTTGCACAGCTCCACAGTCTTCCAGGGACTGGGGGATCTCCACAGCTTTGCTGCTTGTGTGGTCTGCCATCCACTCAGGTGCCCCCATGTCTCCACATCTGTTCTTTCCAATGGCAGAGGCTGAGTGCTGCCTGTCCATGCCAGGACGGAGATGGGTATGCTCAGAATGCTCAGGCAACAGGGCAGTGCCCATGGTCGGCACAGCTGCTGTCGTGCAGTGAGAGCATTGTCACACTAACAGCTAAAAAAAGTTTCCTTGTGGGCATATTCTCCTTCACAGTTCCTCTATTAGCCATTTTTTGCCTCCCCCTTGCTTGTCACAGCCTCCTCCTGCCTGCTTGGCCAGCAGCTGGCCTGCCTTCGTGCTGCATTTCTTCTTCCCCTCGGTAAACATGCACATTTTTCAGAGGCCAGCCACCATCCCAGTCTGCCCCAAATGCCTGGCTTTCCAACATACAATTCTTGCTGGCCCCTCCCTGGCGCCACCACAGCTCTGGGAAGCCCACAGCACTTCATGGTGGCTGCCTCTCTCTGCTACCTCCCAGTACTTCTCTCCCTCCTTACGAAGGTGTGGCATCAAGAGGGAAGAAGTGCTTGTTTTTGCACTAGGAGGTTATGTAAGGCTGCTTGCCGCATAATTAAGCAATGTTTCCACTAAGTGATTAGCAGCCTACCCAGCTGGGAGTAACTTTTATTCACCCTGTCCTTGGGAGCACATCCAGGCTTTTGCTTTGTGCTGAGCTATTTGTACTTTCTCCCTCCAGTTCTTTTCAGTGGAAAGAGCTGAAGATGTGCTCTTCTTCTGGGAAGAGCCATGGAAAGGCCCCAGGAATGGCTGGCCCCAAGTGAGCTGCATCCATCCCCTCAGCCCACATGGGACAGACAGAAGGGGCTCCACCTCAGCTAGGTAAGGCAGAGTTGGCTCTTGCCCTGTGTGACTGCACTGTCTGTGTTTCAGAGAACCAGATGTGGGTGCACAACTTCATCTTGCCTCTTGCTATCCAGAACAACCACACTGCAGCCTCGCTGGCACGAGATGAGGTATTGTGTCTAATCATAACAAAACCATGGGACAATGGTACCTCAATGGGTAATGAAAAAAAAATAATTCTCTGGACTTCCAAGAGAAATAATCTAGTCATCTATAATCCTCTACAGACATTTTCTATACCTGCCTTTTCTGAAGCATCACCTCCCCAGAGGTATGCAGGTGCTCTCTCTCCCTCTTCACTCAGGCTGGCTGGCAGTGTGCTTGCACATGCCCCACAGTGCCAGCAGCCCACACATGTCCTTCGAGAGCTGCTGTGTGCTGCTTATGTGATCAAGGCTAAAAATGGCACAGGAGCTTGGGAGAATTATTCCCTGAAGAACCACTTCCTGCCATTTAACTATGCTTTTTTTTTTTCTTTTTTGGTTTGAGAGGAAACATAGCTACTATTTGTAAATGTTTCCTCCCCCTTCAATAATTTTCTCCATGTCTTTTCAGTGTCTGTTGAAGGCAGAGGAAAACACCACAGGTGTCAGTAGCAGTCATGCATTATGTGCATGTGGGCTACAATTCACACTTCAGAGCTTCATGAGAAATTTGACTCATGTTTCTTTCTAAAAGCAGAAAAGAGGGATGATGCACTTTATATGAAACAGGTAAACAACCTGTGCTTGCCTGAGCACTTTATTTATGGACTGCATTGTGGTCAGCTTGAAGGAGGCAGACAGTCAGTGACAGCTTTCCCAGTGAGAGATGTTACTTGGAGGTTCTCAGATTCAAACCCATCACTCTGAGGGCTGGGTTACCACAGCAGAGGAAGGCATGTTTACCTAAGCATCCTTATTCATTGATTAAAACTGCAAAAGGACAAGATCAGAGAGGAATCTCTTTTCTTCTTAAACTTCATGAAAATTTCAGTGTTGAGACTGAAAGTGACCCAAACAGCCATTAATACTGTTACCACACCCAGAAGCCAGGCAAGATGCTGCTCATCTACACACCTCAGTTCTTCCACAAAGAAGGCCCTAGAAAGTCCCACTGCTACACACCGCCTCTCTACTGTATTTTTACAACTTGACATCCTTTCCTGAGGATGGTGTCATCTTCACCCACTTACAGAAAATCATACAGAACTGACACGGCTTGACTTGCAGCTTGAAGTCTTCCACTGCCATCTCTTAAAATCTAAGTGCAAGAACTAAGCCAGTGCCTGGGTTAACACCACAAGCTTTCCAACAAAGCTTCCTCTTCAAACCTTGATTGTTGGTGGGAGAATATGATACCAAAGATAGAAAATACTTGAAAGTACAAATACAGAGAAGCCAGGGGTATTGTGTGGGGTTGAATAAAGGGAAGTACTTGACCTCGTGGTGCCCTTAGTTCCAGATGAGCAGTCCTGAGCCTTTTGAATCAGTATCTAACAACTTGCTTTTTCATCAGTGTTCATCCTTGAGGTTGTGTCATATTTTTAGTGAAATAACAATAACTTCATATAAACACATTTGCTAATGGGCATTGATGACAGCTGCTAAAGGAACTCAGAACAAACAGTATGTACCCATGAGGAACACAGTACAGCTGCTGCAGCACATTTAACATGCAGTACTTTCAGCCACACAAAGAGGGAAAAGGTGAACAAAGTATTCATTAAACAGAGAGAGAAAAGGAGCACTGAAGTTCAGTTTCCACTGAACCTAGCATTTAGATTAATCCTTTCTAGAGGTCTGTTTGTGAGTAAGATAATTTTGTGAGTTTGGGAGAATGTGTAACAGTTCTTGAGTCTCCCACAATTTTCCTATGTAACCTAGACCAATCATTTAACCTATCAATGCTTGAGTTGTTGAGGGCTTTTCTTTTTAATAGCATTCCTAGTAACACTCTCTACATAAGGTTTTCATACACTAGATCAGGTGTTTTAGGTATTCTGTACAAATGTATACTATATATACATACTCAATCCTATCTACTAGTGCTGGTGCAGAAAACAAAAACCACCATCATCTCTCAAAGGCTCTGTATGTTTCTGTAAGTGAAGGTGATGCCAGAGTGAGGCTCAAAGCTGGCAAGATCTAAAGAGAGGCTCATAATCACAACTCACTTTCAATTTGGCATCACAATGGGCAGTTTCATCAAGGATTGACTAAACAGGGATGCAAGATTAGCTTGATGGTCTGTTAAGAAAGCCATCATTTCCCCATTTTTGAATGCTGTAACCATGTGTTTTCTCCAAATTTGCATGTCCTGGTCCTGTTATTAGAAACAACAGGCAGAACTCAGGAGACTTACCAGCAATTGACAGAAATGGACAAAAAGGTAATAAATAAATCACCACTCAGCATAAGAAAAGTCTCTAGAGTATGCTTTATTTGCATACTTTGAAATTTATGCTGATTTCTATTGGCATGACATTAATTAAAAAAAATGTTTAAACAGGTTTTCCACTGTTTTAATTAAGTTTTGTTAATAAATTTGTAGTTACCACTTTCACATGATATACCCTGGAGGAAGAGCCTTCCTTTTACTAAAAGACTAAGATGAAGGTAAAACGATGATTAAATTACTTCAGCCTCAAAAAATTGCATCCCAGACACTTTCAGCTCTTCCTAGTAGTTTTATTTTGAATATTGTGGCTAATAATCTAAATTCAAACCTCACTGCTGGAGTAGTGAAAAGGTGTAGAAAAAACACTATCCTTTTCAGCTGAGAATTTGGAACAAGATTTTGAAGACAATTGTGACGGTCAACAGGATACACCAATACCTCCTTATCAGTCAGTTATTTCAGTAGCTACTGCCTGACCTGTCTGCTTTTACCCAGCAGTGCATACCAGAGTCCCCACGAGTGACAGTAACCAGGAACTCAGCCTTGCTGGGCAGAAAAAGTTTTTGGTGCCACAGTATTCTTCCAGAAAACCCCAGTGATTAACCCAGTGCTTTTATGAGTGCTTACATTTCACAGTTTTATGTCAAGAAATAGGAATCTATTTAAAAGATTTTATCAGACACAGATTCAGGAGCAAAGATTTCCTATCACTGGGCACTCATCATAATGCTTGGATACTGGGATGCAGCATTGCTTCAGCTCAGGCAGAACTGCCTTGACTGTTGGCTCCTCTCTTAAAGTGAACCCACAATTTTCACGTTTTAAATGTATAAGACAGTGTTAAAACCTTTCTATTTAAAAAAAAAAAACCAAACTATTCTTTTTCTAATCTATGTAGAAACAAAAAAGCTGCTTTATAAGGAAAAAAAAATAAATCCTTAAAACAAGTAATGTAGTTGCCTGGTCAGAAATGAGATAGGTCAGAGAACCATAGGTGGAAAAAACTTGCCATACTGAAGTCAGTGATGGATTTTTCTCTTGTCTGTCTGTGAGTCTAGGTTTCCACAACCTGCTTGTGAAATCAGGTCGAGTATCATAATGGTTATAAAAAGCAGATAGTCAGGAAGAAAATTCATTAGAAAAGTTAATAACATCCAAAGTAGTTGAAAAAAACCTTACACAGCACTTCTGAATTTAAAAAAAAGCAATTATATCAAAGTGATATTCGCAATATCATGTCAGTCCTGCCAAAATACTATTTCAGAGGAAATGAAAAATTCCTGATATAATCAGATGATCTGCTTGAAATCCTCATTAAAAAAAAAATAACACTGAAACTACAGATTTTTGGTAAACTGAAATTCCTCCTTGAGTACAAATTAAACTAACTGCAGGCCTAGATTTCTTTTGCTGAATTTTTATCACTTATCTAGTGTTTTTTTATGACAAGTTCAACATTCAGGTTTCAAAAATTTCAAATTCTTTTGTGGCAGAAATTCTTCATTCCCTTTTAATGATTTTTAATTTGCTTTTTAAGAAACTTTTAATACAAGAATTTGATTTCTAAATGGTAGTATAAACAAGCCAGTGTTTAATACACCATGTTTTTTACTCTACGAGCATTATATTTATGGAATGGATCAACATTTTCAAATATGGCAGACTAAATCTAAGTATGTACATCAATGCATTTGTCACCTCTGAAAATGCAAAATTAGCATTTATTTCCTTCAAGGAAGATGACTGTACTTATGTAAAAGAGGAAAAAATGGATGTTAGAGGGCATAGAAATGCACACTGGCTAAGACATTGGCGCCTCTGCTTTCACACACACACACGCGCACACACACACACACGCGCGCGCACACACAGGCACACACACACACACACATGCAGTAGGTATGAGGAGCCAGAGGAGCACTTAAAAGAGAGGAACACATTTTCTGGTACATGCCAGCACCTTGCTGCAGTCACATAGCATATTGGGGGTTTTATCCTCACCCTGCTGTCAAGGGACATTGTGCTACTATTATGCCTGGAGTGTGCTATAGCTGAACAGGACTGTTGTAATTTATGATCCCACCTGGGAAGCATGACCTGACAGTCACTTCCTCTGCCCTGGGGTGCTGTGCCCCTTGCTGTGCTTGTGATCAGCTCAAAGCAGTGTGGTGTGGATGTGCTGTCAAGCCACTTGGGAGCCACTGAAATAACTCACTTATAGGTAACTCGCCTATACAGTACCTTAACAGTTTCATTTGCACTGGTCTTAATTTTCTATCTGCCTGATTGACTGAAATCATTGTGTCATTTCAAGTTTTGGTGCAGATACTTTCTGTTCCTCCTAAAAGTGGACAACATAACTGGACTAAAATTTTACTTTCCAGGTTGCAGTGGCCAGAGATCTCTTGCTACTGACTATTACTTCAAGCCTAATTGACTACAGCAGTAACTTTGCTGTTGACAGAACTGTTTTGTTTCTTTTCTCCAAAAACAAAAGCTTACTGTGACTCCTTCAGCATAGTCACTCCGTATTCTGCTAAGAAGAGAAGTTTTGGAAGTACTCCTAAGCTACCTCAGCCTGGATTTGGCATGAGGTAAGACAAGCCATGGACAGTTTTGGGGAAGAAGTGTTTCAACAGCAATGCAGACATGGCCAGTGAAATAATACTACATTCACAGATTGCACAGGAGCTAGTTTGGATGCACCAACTACACCCACATTGCAGGCCCTTCCCTTCTTTGCCTCAGTGTCCACTTGAGGTCCTGTCTCAAATGATACCCAACACAAAAATTTCTTTGGAACCTTTGGCAAGACCTCTCCATCACACTAAGTCCATAATGTCCTTATCAGATGCATCCTATGGCTCTTCAAGTCCTACTCAGACAAGTGGCCTTACCCACAGCAGCCTTTTCTGTCATGGTTGTGTACAAAACTGAGGAAGAGGGAGCAAAGAAGGAGCCAGATCTACAGAGCGTCTGTAGGGGTAGACCTTCACAAGGCTGGCCTGACATTTCATCACTAGGGATATGAATCTATGATTAGAGATAGCAAAAGATGCAAGTCAGCCACCCCGTGATACATGACAGATAGGTAAAGCTGACAATGATCAACATGGGATTACAGAGATTAAATAGAAAAGTCTTTTTGGTTTACTCATGTCCACATAAGTGCAATAGACAAACATGGACAACTAGCCATCTTTGTGTTTCAGGACACAAGCTTTGCTTTTGCATTGTAAAGCCATGATTAAAAAGTATTCTTGGTCACTGTCTGCTAAAGCATATACACAGGGGATCCCATGAGAGACAAAAAAAAGGCACCTCAACTGTCACCTAATCAGTGGAGTCTCTCTAACAGATGCCATGCCCAACAGCTCCTTTGCTCTCTTGGCAATGATGGATGAACACCCTATCAACTCAGGACAATCACCAGTGAGGATGGTCAACCAGCAGCTGCAGGAAACCTTCCCACTGGCCTGAACCATGCCTCCTACAAGCTCCACAAATAGTGCCTGATGGCATGATGCTTGGAGCTCCATCTCCGTCATGGCTTTGCCAGGCTTTCACAAGAGCATAGGGCTGGCAGACTACCATTTCTGCACACCCTCTCAGAAGCACTGAAGGAAGGCCAGATGTGCTGTCTGCTCCCATGGCAGTAGAAATGCCGTGAGCCCTTCCCAGTGCACCCAAGGGCAAGCCCTTCAAACCTGATAATTGAAAGAAGTCTCAAAGCCAAGTAGACACATTAGGTATTTCTTTTCCATGATTTTTAGAGGGAGGAGAGACTGAGGAGGAGGTAAAAATGAGGGAGAAACAGCAGAGGGAACATCAAGGTCAGAGAAAGGAGGAAGTGGTGGTCCATATGGGAGCCCATGCAGCTGACCAGCAGCCCATGAAGGACTCACACTGGAGCAGATGAATATTCCTGAAGAACTGCAGCTTGTAGAGAGCCTACCTCAGAACAGATTTTTCCTGACAGCAACTGCAGTTCATGGACAATTTGCAGTGGAGCAGAAGAAGTGTGAGGACGAAGGATTAGCAGAGAGAAAACACTATATAATGACTATATCTACCCCTGCCACCCTACACCACTTGGTGCAGGTAGAAAAGTCTGGATTGAAGGAGTTCTGTTGAACCTGGAAAAGTGGGGAGGAAGGGTGTTGCTTTAATGTTCTTCTTTTTGTTTTCATTATCCAAATTTATTTTAATTGGCAACAAATTCCATTGATTTTCCCCCAAAGAGGCTGTTTTGCCCCAGCAATTGGCAGTAATGTCCCTGTTTTTATCCTGGCCCATGATTTTTCTCATCCTGTTTTCTCCCTGTGTCCTACAGGAGAAGGAGGAGAGGGAGGAGGGAGTGAACAGCTGTTAGCCAAGATTAATCCACCACAGCCTTCTTTTGGCATCTGAGCACTTCTCTTGTGGGAAGGGGCAGAGTTGTCCTACTTTTGTTTTACCCTTCCTCTGCCACCCAGGAGTATGTCTGGTACAGCCATTGACTAATCAGTGCTCCACATCTGAGACTTCTAGCAGCATCTCAAATGGAGTCTGGGGTGTCTCCCCATAGTCCTGGCAGGAAATGTCATCCTTGGCCTCGGTTAGAATTAGGCTGGATCTAGCACTAGAGGAAAATTCAGGACCTAGATGCTCAGGCTCCATGCTGACCAAGCTGTCCTGCTCAAGCTGATTTTGTGAAAAGCTATGGCACAAAACTCTGCATGGCATTGTACCCTACAGCCCTCCTTATCTGGGGTAGCAGCCCAACTACTAATACACAGAATAACCAAGATTGCTTACATAGCCAATAACCTTATCAGAGTGGGTCATCCTGACTCTTTGGCCTGTCCACGTGAATTAGACCATGAAAAGACTAGTGGAACTTATAAAAATAATACTGCATCTTTAACACAGATTATAGCAGAATAAGGAGGTGTGTGTGGCCTTTTGTTACTGAATAGAGCCATCTAGTGGTTAATTCTTATTTAGTGTTCAAAAGAGAACAGTGCTGACATGAGACCAAGAGAATGAGTGTACCTAAGCCAGAAAATTCCCTTCCTCCTTGTACATCACAAAGGTTTACCCTTGAGGTCTTGGCCCTCTTGGCTACTTGGCCATCTCAGCTTGTTCCTATCAGTAGACCTCCTTAAAGGAGCCATAGTAATGTCTGGGCAATGAGCACCCATCGATACCAGATAGGGTAATACCTGACAGAAATGGCAACAGTTCTATTCCTCCTTGCATTAATTCCATGTTTATGTGTTTATATAGCTATAAAAATTCCATACCTTAAACAAACACTTAACATCTTGGTGTATTTTTTTATCCTTTTCTTTTACATGAGGGGGACATTTCCTACATAAAATATTTTGTTACTTATTTTCTAAAAAAAAATCCTAGGCTGTTTCAGCATTTCCACTTTGGCTCAGAGAAATACTGACTTAAGAGTCTTAAAGAAATGCATGAAAACTGAAATAAAAAAGAACACAAGGATGTAACAGTTTTATTTCATATAAATTGCTTCACACAGGCTGTGTGGGAATACTTAAAATTTAGCTAATAGTAAAAAAAAAATAATAAAAAGGAATTGCAGTAGAAACTGCAGAAATGTCTAACAATAATCTAATTCATATCACCAGCTGAATACTAGAAAATACTCAGGTAGGCCTGAGTAGCAGCTTCTAATTCCTTTCAAATTACTATCACAGGGTAGTAAAATTCAACTAGTTGCCTATTTCTGTTTCTGTTACACCTTCTCACTTCACCTTCCAAGAGGATGCCAGCTGGTCCCTGATCTGGGACAGGTACCAACCACACACCCTCTCTCCCCTGCACTCAGGAAGCATTTGCCCATGGACCTTGCAGAGGACGGCAGTGCAAGGAATGGGTTTATCACTGCAGGAGAAAAGAAAACGAAGTTTTATCACTTAGGCCCAGCCATATGTCCCCAAGTGCTACACTGTGTATGTGCTGTATGAGCTATTTAGAAGTCCCACATAGCTGTAGCACCTCACAGCAATGCGTGAAAAGAGGCAAGACTCCCCACTCTATCTCTTAATGGTGTTTGCTTTAACCAGGGACATGCATTGCAGCCTATAAAGTGTCAATAATCAAATTGAACAGTA
Source organism: Margarornis squamiger (assembly GCA_035222235.1). Taxonomy (NCBI): domain Eukaryota; kingdom Metazoa; phylum Chordata; class Aves; order Passeriformes; family Furnariidae; genus Margarornis; species Margarornis squamiger. The sequence continues at coordinate 50,818,342 of JAWWTY010000106.1, forward strand.
TAACTTTTAGCATCTTTATTTGTATTCTCATACCAATGGATCTTGCTCTACCTTGTGTGGTAATCTGTCTACAGAAACAAATCAGCATTTTAATATGAAATGCATACAAACGAGCCAAATCCTATTTTAGCAGGTTATAGCCATATGATAAAGATAAGCCCTTTCAGGCACATGTTAATAATGTAGAAGAATATACAGATTTATACAGGTTTGTGAGAAAAATGTAGACATCTAGGGTCAGAGGAAGCATTCCACTTCACTGGTTTAACCTCCTGTATCACATCAGCACTTTATTTCACTGTTAGGCTTTGTTGTGCCTAACCTGCTTATACAGCCTTTAGGCACAATAGATGCCTGAGACAAAGCAAACCAGTGAAGAAAAAGTTACAAATTGTGTTGAGCTGAGAACTTCCTACCATCCTACTAAGAATATAATATTGATAGAGAGTGATATTTTCATCAGGATTTCCAGTGAGAAGGAAGGGTTCAGGGCCTTCCTGTTGAGTGTTATTTTCATGCTGTTTAGTGTCACTGAGATTTGGACCATTATAGGGTTGGCTGGGAGCTGACCCCACAGATCTGTGAATGAGTGTGTGTGCTCAGCATCCAAAAAAAGCTATACCCCAAAGCAACAGGAGGGGTCACAACCCACAGTTCATCTGAGGACAAGGTTCAGCTGCGGTGGGCTTGCTGGGTTTCCTTTGATCAGGTGGAGCTCTTCCCATGCAGCCAGCATATGGCATCTTCTTCACCTTGGGCACAGGTCACCAATTCACCTATCTGTCCCCATCTGGGGAAGACCTAGATTGAAATCCAAGGTATTTCTGAGAGCCTGTCCCAGGTTTCATATGGGTGGCATGTGGCAATCAGAGAAGGCAGTTTCCAAGCCAAGCGAGGCAAGAAGGCAACCTAAGCTGTTGCCTGGCTGATGCTAATTCCTTCTTTTAGGCAGATGAGGAAGGTGAAGCTGGGCTGTCCGGCAGTCACTCGGGAGCCCCGTGGATGCAAAGGAGGAAGGAGGGCGGCTCTGCCCATGCCCGTCGTGCCGCAGGCGTGGGAGCTCCTTCTGCCCGGCCACAGGAACCTCCCGGGTGGTCCCCTCGTGCCCCTTTAACACTTCACAGAGAAGCGAGAAGCTCTGCCCGCTCCCTCCCCTACGGCCGTGGGAAAGCCCCAGCCTGGCACGAGTTCTCAGACGGCCGATTGCCCAAAGCGGAAAGGTATCTGTCAGCCTTTGTTCTGCGCTCGCCTCGGTTCTCAGGCCGGCCCTGCCCTGCCCTGCCCTGCCCATCCCTGCGGGGTGCCGGGCGGGGCAGCAGGACCGGTCTGTGCCGCCAGGGGGCGCGGGAGGGGGCACGGTCCCCGTGGGAAGGGGCGGTGTCCTTCCCCACGGACACCCCCTTGCCGCGGGGGAGAAGCTTGCGTGCCCTTATGAGGTTCTGAGCTGTGCCGGCGGTGGTGCATGGCTCCAGTAGGGTCTCCCATGCTAGTCAGGTCTCAGCTGAAGGGTCAGACAAAGCGTGTCCACGGGCAGGATGGGCTCGCTAGCTCCCCAGCAATCATCCTAGGAGAAGGACAGCTCTAACTCCAAACCCAGGCAGATGGAGCTCGCTTAGCCCTGTAAGGCCACCCATCTAAGAGAAGGACACTCTAACCAAACCTACGTCCTGAGGACTTCGCTGCCACCATCCAAGCTCGCTTGGCCCTGGCAGATGAACCTTAGGAGTAAAGGGTGGGGCCAGTTCTGCGCATGCTGCACCTCACCTAAAAAAATCCAGTGTGCAGGCTCTAGGGATCTTCCCACACTTGCCAAGCCCTGTAGCGACAGGTGAGGGACCACACAGCAGGTGATAAGGTGCACTGGAAGCTGCAGCCCCAACCCTGCATGCAGGTGGTTCAGGACATTGGTCGCTCGAGACTGACCCGGAGATGACAGTCTGTTTCAGCAGCATACTGAATGACCAAGCAGCCTTTTTCAAGGAGAGCACTGCTTGCTCCACATGGACAGGGGCCTAGAAAAGGTGGCCTAACCAAAGCTCATTTCCACCCTTCACCCAGTTGGCTTGCCACGGCCAACGGGCATCTTCCTTGCGGTCAAACAAAAACAAACCCAAAAAGACAAAGGCCTTTTGCAATCAGACTTGCCTATCTCACATTGGCCTTTTTAGCCACCAGCGTGCTTGTAGCAAGTGTGGGTAGAGCCCTTGCAAATCTTCATTCTCAAAGCCTAGCCATGATGATGATATTGATGATAGTGCCTGTAGGAAGATGCTGCACCATCCTCTTGGTGGAGATAGGCAGACCCGTTCCACTCCCTCACTCTCCCTCCCCCTTCTCTCCTCTCACTCCTCCTGTCCCTCTCCTCCTCTGCTTCTTCCCCTGGGCCGCTGTAGTGTTTTCTCACAGGCCCTTCCCAGCTGTCCTTTCTGCTTGGCAGCTCTCTTGTGTCTGGAAGTAGAGTTTGCTGACTGTCATGACACTGGCCAAAGGAAACAGTGAGACCTTTGGTCCTGAGACAGCACAAAATCTGCCATCTCTACATTATGGCACAGTTTAGTCTCAAAGACGTACCTGGTCAGCTCAGGCATTTAGGAAAAATTTCTTCACTAAAAGGTTGGCCAAACATTGGAATCAACTGCATAGGAAAGTGCTGGACTCACTGTCCCTGACTGTGTTCCAAAATATGGGTAGATGTGGTGTTGAGAGACATGGTTTAATGCTACACTTGTCAGTGCTGGGTTAATATCTGTACTCAATGATTTTAGAGGCTTTTTTCCAACTTCATTGATTCTATGATTTTCTAATTTTTCTGTGCAGTCACGCCTGATGTTTTTTAGCTCCTACAGTCTCACTCTTTTAAAAGAAGCACCATGTCTTTATCACCTAGAAAGAAGCAGGCATAAAACAACATAATTCCAGAGGGAGCTTACAGGCTTGGCATGCAAACATCATGACATTCAACAAGGCCAAATGCAAGGTCCTGCATGTGGTTCAGGGCAATCCCAGGCACAAATACAGGATGGGTGAAGAATGGATTGAGAGCAGCCCTGAGAAGGACATGGGGATGCTGGAAAATGAAAAGCTTGATATGACTTGGCAATGTGCACTTGCAGCCTGAAAAGCCAACTGTATCCTGGGTTGCATCAAAAGCAGTGTGGCCAGCAGGTCGAAGGAGGTGATTCTGCCCCTTTACTCTGCTCTATTCAGACCCAAGCTGGAGTGTGACATCCAGCTCTGGGGCCCTCAACATAAGAAGGGCATGGACTTCTTGGAGTGAGTTCAGAGAAAGGCCACAAAGATGACCAGAGTGCTGGAGCCCCTCTTTTATGATGACAGGGTAAGAGAGTTAGGGTTTTTCAGTCTGAAGAAGAAGAAGGTCTCTGGAGAGACCTTATAGCAGCTTTCCTGTACCTAAAAGTGACCTACAAGAGAGCTGGAGAGGGACTTTTTACAAGGGCAGGTAGTAACAGAACAAGGGGGAATGGCTTAAAACTGAAAGATAATAGGTTTAGATTAGATATAAGGAAGAAATTCTTTACTGCAAGGGTCATGAGGCACTGGCACTTGTCTAGAGAAGTTGTGGATGCCCCATCCCTGGAAGTGTTCAAGGTCAGGTTGGATGGGACTCTGAGCAACCTGGTCTAGTGGAAGATGCCCCTGCCCATGGCAGGGTGGTTAGAACTAGGTGATCATTAAGGTCCCTTCCAACCTATAGAAACATTGTGTTTCTATGATCTCACATCAAAAAAAGCACGTCATTTTGCATGGCAAAACTCCCCATTGTCCTACTCAGAATTCAGTAACTATTTCAGCAAAAGCTGAAAGCAGCACATTCTTCGGTCTGTAACACCTTCAAAAAGCAGCTCACCACCTACGTGCCTTACTGTGATGGCTTAGAGTCACCATGGGCTTGTCAGTATCACATAAGTTCACAACCCTTCAGTGTATTTATGCTTGCAGTTCACTCATAAATATTCTCGTGCTTTTGCATGAAAACTAGTATCAAGGACTGAGCTGGGAGCCTGAAGTACTTATTTCTCCAGCAAACATAATCATCAGAATTAAGTCTGGCAAGGACACTCCTAAAGTAGACATGGCCTTGCATGGGGAAAAGTAATTCAAATTAATTTGGTGAACAACTGATTTAACCATATTAGGGAGATCATATAAGCTCTTAAGGTCACCATTTTAAGGCAAAGGAAATAATCTTTTCTTTTTTTTTTTTTTTTTTTCCCCCCCAAATTCCACTCTGAGTAACTTCATCCAGTCTGCTGGAAGTTCCCCTGCAGGTTCAGCCACTGTTGCTGCTACTAATGCAACATACAGGTACTTTCCCACTTTTCCCTCTACTGTGGTATGCTGTAAATCAGCTCCTTTATTACAACCTAGGCAGTGTGAAAAGGTGAGAAATACATTCCTGTACAAAGTGGTGATACCAGATTCTCTTTGAAAGAAAGAGCTGTTACAGTGAACGCATTTCTCTAAGTATTTTCTGAAGAGATGTGCAGGTAAAAAATTAACCCCATGTCAAATCCAGGCCATCCTATTCCTTTCCTGAGTGCGGTCTAACTCCAGAGTTAGGGCACTGAAGCATGGCAGACGCAAAAGTGAGAAGAGGAAACAGTATTTCAGTGCAGAGTTGCAACTCTTTGTATTAATCCCTTTGATCCCGTTCTCCCTCCTGCACGGGCGAGGCAGTGTGCTGTGAATATGGCTCCAACAGAAGGAGGCAGAAACTAATCTCAAGTCATTGAGCCACTTTACTTCAGCATGTGAATGTGCCTAACAAATTTGAGGAGATGTCACCTTCAACCAAGGATAAAATCATGGGTAATTTCCTCAGGGCAGAGTAGTTTAGGAGTTGGAAATGAGGAGCTGAAGAGCTGTAGATGATTTCTGCTTTCTGTGCAGGCAGAAAGGCAGGATGGGCAGATTGACAGGTACTTTCTGTCTGAAGCCACTCTGATTTGGGTGGAGCAGGCTTCACACAACTCCAGCTGGCAGTTTCACTCTGTCACAAGGCCAAGGGAGGTAAATTAAACTGCCTGGAGTTGGTACAATGAGATTTTAATCTTTGCCTTGATTATGATTAACTCCTTAATGCCACACTGCCTACCAAACAATTTGTTACTCAACCAGAAACATGGGTCTCTAACAGCTTACTGCCCCTCCCGCAAGCATGCGAGCAGGAATTTTCTTTCCAAGTCAATGGCTTTTGTTGGTAGAAATGGTACCATCTTCTCACCCCAGGACTAGCACAGAGCTGTCTGGGGCAGAGGCAGCACCTGGAGAACACACCTGCTCCAGGAGAAAGGATGCATACAACAGAGATGGAGATCTCCATCTTGGTTCTTAAAGTGCTTTTAGAATAAAGATGGTGCCTGCCAGTGCCTGCCAATGTTTGTTCACACTACTTTAGTGCCTTTGGAAGGCCTGAAGCTGATTCTCCAAGCAACAGATAATCAAAATGGGGTTATAATATGGCTAAGCTTTTCAGTAACTGGACAGGAGCCAGAATGTATCTATGCAAGCTAAAATTGTATGGTTAGACATGATGAATGTTGTTCTTGCATTGGTTGGAAAGGAACCACTTAGGTAACTACTTTATCACTAACTCAGAGGGCATGACATGTAAAGTGATTTTAGTCATTATTCTGACATCTATAATTTTGCAACCTTTCAGTGTGCTTATGCAGTTTACTCATAAATATTCTCCTCTCACTCTTTAATATTGGGCAGAAAGATGGAGATCTTGAAAAGACATAAGTAATGAATGGTGCATTGTCAGAATGAAGCACACATGTTCAGATCAGCAAACCCCTGTTCAGCTGCTTTCTATTCCTGAAGGTTTTTAAATACCAGAAATGCCTAGTTTTGTGACAGGTTCCAACAGGTAGAGCAGTCACAAGGCCCAGGAAGCCAGAGGTTCAGCTGTCTCCCATAATACATGGCTATAGCCCCTTCTCCTACATTGAGTCTCATGACTTCACATCGCACTGGTCTACAGAAGTAACACAGTTCTGCAGCACAGTGATGAAGATGCTCATGTGGCAGAGAAGGGAGAAAACCAGGGAACTGGATTATAGCCACTTCTGATCATGAGCATGAACACAGGAACATAATCATGACTATATACCGGTTCTCAAATGTGTAACCAGCACTTTGAGAAAAGGCAGGTTTTCCCAAGGTCTTCCCTCAGGTAAGCCATGCTAATGTCTGAGATCAGGGCAGTGACCCCTTCCATCTCTTTGCTGTTTTACTTACCTTTTTCTTTCCCTCAGTGTCTCCACCTCAGGAGGGAGCTTGAGTGTCACCTGGCAAAGGGATGCAGTGTTTAAACCATCCCCCCTCCTTGTCCTATTGCTACATGCCCATGCAAATAGTCACTCTCTCTCTATTTTATGAGCCTCCTTTAAATACTGGAAGGCCACAGCGAGGTCTTCCCAGAGCCTTCCCTTCTCCAGGCTGAACAACCCCAGCTCCCTCAGCCTTTCCTCATAGGAGGGGTGCTCCAGTCCTCTGATCACCTCCATTGCCCTCCCCTGGACCTGCTCCAACAGGTCCATGTCATTTTTATACTAAACACTCCAGACCTGGACACAGTACTCCAGGCAGGGTCTCACAAGGGCAAAGTAGAGGGGGAGAATCACCTCCCTCAACTTTCTAGTCTTCTAGTCTCTCTTCTTTCAATGCAGCCCAAGATGTGGTTGGCTTTCTGGGCTACGAGCGGGCACTGTTTGCTCATGTCCAGCTTTTCATCCACCAGAACCCCCAAGTCCCTCCCTACAGGGCCACTGTTGATGTGTTCTTCTCCCAGTCTGTACTCATGTATGGGATTGCCCCAGGTGCAGCACCTTGGAGTGAACTTCATGAGGTTTGCGTGGGCCCACTTCTCAAGCTTGTTCAGGTCCCCCTGACTGGCATCCTTTCCTTCTGCTGTATCAAATGCACCTCTCAGCTTACCTGCAAACTTCTGGAGGGTGCAGATGATCTTTAAGGTTCCTTCCAACCCAAACCAGTCTATGATTCTGTGATTTTTGCTTCTGTTGTTTCACCTTAGCAACACTGAACTACATAAACCACTTTTGTTCCTCTGATAGTCAGTGCAGACAGCACTCCTATTGAGAACAATGCCCTGCCAGCACCTAGTGCCATCCTGCTCATTAGCAGCACCAGTCTGACTACATCACTATTTGTGTGTTTGTACCCTTAGAGGTCACTCTCCCCATACACACACATGCAGCATGTTCTGCATCAGCAAGTTTGAAAATTGAATCTTCCCTTCTCTAATCTGCTGAATAAAAGTGGATTGTTGAATGGCTTCATAACTTCCCCTACCTCCAAGAGCTTAATAGCTCTAAGTGTGCCAACAGTGTCATTGTAATGTGACATGAAAGAGGGAAACAATGCTCTCACCTGTTGAAAATGTGTGAACCTTGTAAACAATGCAGACACATGCCCACCCAGTGGCATATGATGACAGCTCTTGGCCAGTCCATTAAATGATTCACTGTCAACAACTTGAAACCAGAATTGAGAAACTGAGCTTTGGTTTCAATCTGAGGGTTTAGCACTTGTGAGCAGGATCCTACTCTGGAAAATGTGTCAGAGAATATATGGATGAGGTGATTTCTGTACATTACCCTATCTAAATGGTTGATATATCACAGCTCTGTATGCATGGTCTGTTTCTTAGCCCAGTCACCTGAGGTTTTGCTGTGTGCTTTTGTGTAGACAACGTGAGACCAAAGTTAGACATATTACTCACAATAGCTCTGTTTTCAAGTTTTAGCCCTCTGGGAACTTTCAACCATCTTGCTCATCATGTTCACATTCAAAAAACCCTCAGGTCACAGGAACTGCAACCTGGACATGGACAACAAAAATCATTTGCTACCACAGGAGGCAGAGAAGCCAATGCTGTCACTACATATTGTCCATCCATTCCTACATGGGGAAAGAAGTGATTTTGTTTGCATAGAAGGAATCAATTCCGTCCTATAGAACAATGAAATCTGAACTGTTTACCAAATTTATTCCTAAACTTCAAACTCATCATACCATTGAGTCTTCTATATTTCTTATTAAAATCTCAGTGTAAGGTGTTTCAGGCATATGCCCATGGAAAAAGGCTAAAACTTTCTATTAGAGCAGGTGAATGTAATATTTAGAGCTTACAAGACAGTTAAAATGCAGGTGGTCCTTATTTTATATAGGTACGGTCTACATAAATTGTGTCAATCGAGGCAGGTTTCTCAAAGGATCTGAAGGGAACTGGGAGCTCAATTGTCTTAAAAATTAATAAGAATTCCTTCTTTTTAATGCCAAAAGGGACATGAGACAGTTCAATTATGACTGACTACTTGAAACTTCTAAGAATTTTTCCAGATTTTCAACTAAATTTTTTAAATGCTGGGGATGAGGGTCTTAAAAACTCTCTAAGACCATTAGGCCATCTGCACTAATGGTTATACTTCTTCCTTCCAATAACAGGACACCTTTATAGCTAAAAGGTTTAACCAGCCCTGTCCACTGAGGAAACGACCCAAGTGCAGATGCTTATAGTTTGCCAGATGATCCCTGTCAGAGATTACAGCCTCCTTACTACAAAAAATAAGTCTCTAGAAATGAAATAAAAACAGGTCAATGTAGCCACTAATAACAGAGAAAGCTAAGGTTAGCTTTTCAAGTCAAACAACCAAGAAAAATATAATGTCAGAAATCAACCAGCCACTGCATCAAAAACTAAGTTGTGGTTCTCAATAGAGTTTTACCTGGGATAACTCACCAATCAATTTTAAAGGTGTTATAGCCTAACATAATAAATTACTATTTGTCCTATATAATAACTAACTTCTTACTTGCAAAATGCTGTTACAAGAATGAAGTCCTCCAGCTGCTCCCATGGTTTGAAAAAGCAAATGAAGATTTTAAAAAACCTGAGCAAAATACCCAAGGCAGATCACTGATAACTCAATATTTACTTTAGAAGCTACTATTCTGGCTCTTGTATTCAATCTAGAAAGCAGACTCCCTCTTCCAGAGCAGATTCAAAAGGACAAGATCCTTGAGATTCTTGTGTGGTATTTTTAAGACAGCCATTGAAAGTCCTAACACTTTTCTACCTTGAAGTTAAACTTGCCTGGTACAAGAGGATTAATAAATATGAATCCTATATGCCTTCTGATTAAGACTCACACCCATCCACAGCTAATTATTGTTTACTTGGATTTGTTTAGGATAAACTTCAAAGAACTCCAGGGCATGATAAGCTGCAGCTGAACTTGTGACAGTTTTCCTGGTGAAAAATGCTCCTAAACACTATCTTTTGACTATTTTGTGCCATAAAAGAAAAATCTACACCAAGGGGAATAGGTCTGTAGGTACTGTATTATAGCTGCAGAAGATTTTCTTGTAAGCCTGTTTAATAACAACTTTGCACCTGAAGATTGTTTATACTGATATCAGGTGGTACCAGTGCCACTAAGTACTGGTAGCTTTTCTGAATGCTGCAGTTAATTCTTTCTCTTGTCTACTACTTACTGTAATACACAGGGCAGGAGAAACTGAGGGGGTTTTTGGCTTGGGGGCTTTTTTCGGGGTGAAAGGAAAACTCTGTCCATATGACTGGTTAAACTGAATGGGGCATACAGAAATATTTACATACTAACCCACAGGAGTTAGCACTGCTGTGCTTCCTGGCAGCCTGGTTGAAGTAAGTTTCCTCAGCCCATCTGCTGGGGAGAACTGTAGAGATGGCTCTGCTGGAATCCAGCAATGTCACCAGCTCTGAAGGATACAAGCCTAGAGATTCAAGTGGGGAGGCTTCAGTTCTTTGCTTTACACCCCATTGAGCTAATCCTTACATCTCTTAGAGAAAAGATTCATTCTTGTTTTATGGCTTATGACTTTAGGTAATGCGGGACAGGTTTTCCCAGTGAAGCCACTGAAACCAAATCTTTTCAGTTCTTGCTTTGTTTTACAGGCCTTCTGTGCCCAAGGTCTGCTGGAGGCTACCAGCTGAGCCCCTTTGCTGCAGAAGAAGTAGAGAGTCATCCCTTCTTCCTGGCTATCCTTGGTCCTCAGAGGGTCACCCCCATCTTGTTTCAGTAGAGGAGATCCTTGGCCTATGCAGGCTTCTCTGGGTCAAGAGGTCTCAGCAAAGTATTGGGTCATAAGGTTGGGATCTGTATGAGAGCTCAGTCTCAAGCTGACTGCAATTTAGCAGTATGGAAAGAGCTGTGAAGCCTGAGCAGCATTTTATTCCCACCTTAAGATGATCCAGGGATTAGAAGAAACAAGGACAGTTGGCTTGGGGTTTGTTGTTTGTTTTGTGTTTTGTTTTTTGGTATTTTCTCCTTTTAATTCTTCAGAAGAGTAAGGATTTAAATAGTTGAAAAAGTGATCTCACTCTTCTGATAGGTAAACTACAAAGGCTGAGTTTGGCAGTATTGACATTATACTCATTAAAAAATAACATTATTGGTTGTGTCATGCAAGAGGCAAGACCGTAGTGGCAAGTCCCTTATAGTCTTGAAATCTGAGATCATTGTAATTGATACACTAATCAGGAGAAAATGAGACAGACATATAGATTGATTGACCTCTCTTGGATGTCTACGCCAGAGTTGCTCAGGCTGGGCTCACCTCCTCAGAGGAGGAGAGAAGATGATTTTTCTTGGACTCTGCTTTCTATAAAAGTATTGATCGTTAAAAGAGGCTGCACTGCAGCTCTCTAAATTTTTGTCTCAGATCCATGTCAAAGGTGTGTTCTTAACTTTCCATTCTTTTCATGTTTCCTCACACTTATTTCACGTGAAATGCACCCAACTGACAGTTGTGGTGGAAGATGCAATCCTGACTTCATTTAACAGCAACTACAGCATAAGAAGCAACAATGAGATTTTCTCCAATGCTGATTTCGTAGTGCGTTTGAACTCCTGATTTAAGAAAGGAGAAAAGTTGCATCAGCTCATTCAAGTCTTTCCTCCTGATGGTGCCACTCAATTAACTCCATATGGGTTTTTTGGGACTCGTAGAAAACAATTTTAAGTTTTTCTCTCTGCATCAAAGGAGAACTTTTCTTAGAATTAGACCAATGGCCTTGGTTTTGCTTAGTTAGTTTGGGTTTTCTCTTATGTGTCATAAAGCCAGAGGATCCTGACCTCTTGTAGATATCTTACATGCCCACTTGAAAATATCTTGACCATTTATGTGCTGTTGTATCTTTATTTGTCCCCAGGGTGTGATGGATTTTTCCTTTGAAACCAGAAAAAACATTAACGGAGAATGAGCTGCACATGTGGGCTACAGAGAATTGCTTTATATTGTTACTTTATAGGAGTGTTTCTGAAGGAGGTTCTGTGGGATTTTGAAGGAAGCAGATAAAGAATTAAGAGTAGTTAGAAAAAAAATAATCACATCCACATACTCCTAAAGAAGGGCTTGCCAAAGACCTTGATGTAAACATGGTTGGGCCCAGCTAGAGAAACTCTCAGAGACACCCTTTGTATTGCAAGGGCAGAGGTTCTCTTCTGAGTCCAGAGACAGCATAAAAAGTGATTCTCAGCTACTTTTTTCCTTCACAGCTCTTCTGTTAGTCACAATTGCAAAAACATTTTCTAATTCGTGTCACTGTTAATCAACAAAGCTAATTAATGTGAGTCAGAGGAAATTAAAGACTTGGTGGAAAAAAGTTTGAAATACCCCAACTGACTGTGCCTGAAATGAGGTAGGGAGCACTAACACAAGTCACTCTGCAGGCAGTTCAGTGAGGTATAACCTGTGTCAGTAGGCGATAAAAACTAACAAAGGGAGTAATAATAAATTTAATTGAAAAGAGATCCTTCTCTGTGGCTTTGAAAGACTGTCACAGCCACTGCCAGCTTCTGGGAAAGCAAGAGCTCTAATCACATCTCATTTTTATGATGCAAAATTGATCTTTGTAACACTGGCAAATGAGAAGGCTTGATAATCCGACAGCTTCTGATATGAACAGAAATCCTGATGGTTGAAGCAAGGTCAGCTTAGAACAGGGATTTCTAAATATCTGGACTCAAATTCAGTCAAGGTTGATTTATGTCTAAAAAGGAAGAACAAAATTAGTGGTTTGAGATATAGCCCAATTGTTACCTCATGTAAAGGACAAGTTTTCAGTTGGTTACTTCTACATTCCCACTTGGAGACTCTCTGATGAAGAGGTTTCACATCTCACAGATCTCACATACAACCTAAACCAAATGTATCACTATTTACACAGCCTCTCATTAGTGAAATTACAGATTTACACACATCTTCACTTAAAAATTGTATTCCATGGGTTGGTTTGCTTGTTTATTTATGAGACTTACCAAGTTGTATAATTGAGACAGGCCCACAATTCATTATTTCCTGTTTTATTAACGGGGAATAGGAAGATTTGCATAATGCTTACTATGGAATATTAAACTCTCATAAATCTGTTCAAAGTTAAAAGGAAAACTGATTAAAAGAATCCATTTCTTAAGTCTGTATGTATTTCTAAAACGGGTACTAAATTTCAGCACCTCTGGCTGTTAAGCCAGGGGATTTTTCCTGTGAATAGACTGCTGTTTGTTGTATAGGCTAGTCCCTGACCTGGACAACGACAATGGTAGTGTTTTCCTGTCTTTGTACAAGATTTATTAGATTTCCTTGTTTAGTGCTTTCTGCAAGCCAAACCCTGCTGAGCCTGAACAACACCCTCATGATTCATCATCCCCCCGTGCAACAGCAATGTGTTGCTCAGTTACCAGAACAAACCAACCTCTGCTGTGCGTGCGGCAGCTTCCAAGACAGCCGAGATAATCACTGCTGTGCCATAAACTGGGAGGGGAATGACAATTCATTGTGGCTAATGCCACAATGATGGTTATTCTGGTGTCCTTGGGACACTGAAGTAAAAGCAGTACCAGCACCACTGCTGCTGATCACAGAGGGGTAGGCTTCAACCTCCCTAACCTACAAAGCTTGAACTTTTAACAAGGTTGGAAAAAAAAAAAAAAAAAAAGGGTTGCTGGTTTCTGTTAGAATATATACAACTCCCAAACAGTTTGCAGGCTGCTCAGAATCAGACCGAAAAGTTGTAATATTGAAAATATTCGTGGTATTTTGATATGCTTTGAATGAAATTATTTTGTGCCATCACAATTGCTCTCTCTCTAAAACATGGGAAAGGGCACAAAGGGCAGTATTGCTTCACCTTCTTCAATCACCACAGTGTCTGATGTAAGCAAATTAGGATGTGAGGACACAGAGTACTAAGAGGAAGGAAAGCAACTTCTTCGTTTCTTTTCAGGTCAGGGTATTGGTAGGGTTGCCTTGGGTGTTGCATTTGAGGAGTGGCTGTGTTGCCATCCTGAGGAACAACAGGCTCAGATTGTTTGCTAGCTTTAGAAATCAGTAACAGTTAAATTCAAAAACATGCACCATTTCAGTGTACCTTTCAAACATTCATCCTTTTAACAATTCTACAAGAGGTTGTTATCCCTATTTCACATAGAAACAGATGTTCTGAGGACATAAGTGGCACTAGAGGATTACAGTATGCTGTTCCTGCACTCACTGTATTACTGGATGTCCTTTTCTGTTCATCCCTCATATCCATATGCGTAGGCAAAATTGAGGTTCCTACCCAATAAAACAACAGCTAAGATCAACCCTGTGTTGGTCCCCTTTCCTCCTAAACCCTCACCACAACAAACTACTGAAAGGTGATGATTTTCCTGAAGCAAACTATAACATTGAAAGCCCAGTTTGCACATGCAGCTCACCAAATTCTTTCCCTGCAGTACATCAACATGGATGACTAAGCTGCAGCAGTAACAAGATGCAACTGAAAAATAACATTAAATAGCAATCCCTTGCAGTGCCTGAAATACTAGCTTTTCACATCAGAATTAGCTGCCATTTCAAACTCTTCTTGAGCTGCTTCCTCACTGACATGTTTTTCTTAAAAAAGACTCTCAATTATGGCCTCCTCAACACCACTTGCTCCACCTGTAGTTCAGTTACTGACCTGACCAGTCACAGTCTCTGCATTTCCTGGAGGGGGGACAAAAAAAGGAAGGAAAGAAGGGAGGGAGGAAGGGAAAAAGAAAGAAAGAAAAAACTCCTGGTCCTTTTTATAATTTCTGTGTGCTTTCAGAGTTTTCTTTAGTTGGATACTTAGGGAAAGTCATCTTTGGAAGGACAAGTTGTCCTGAGTTTCTGCTATCAGAAGACTTCAATTGTAATCAGAGAAGAGTGGATAAAAATGTAGGTTAATATTAACTCATAGAACTGGAATGCAGACTCTTGTCTAGAGCATGTGCATTTGTCCTTTGCTCCCACTTCCTCCTTGATTGATGGCTGAAAGATTTCCAATTAGTGCAGCTCCTGATCACTCAGTCAACTTTTCAGTCCAGGGTAGTTTGAAAAAGTTTTAACATTAATAACTCCTGAAGAGCAATGAGCAAAAACCTTGTCTTTTATGTGAGGCACATCTCCTTGTTTGTGCTGCTATAAAAGCTCTTACTAAATCAGTAACATTTCAACATAAATCATTTGCTAATTATACAATTAATCGTCTTCCCTTTGCTTGTAATCCCTCTTGTACTACACAGGGAGCAAAGGAAATGTCATGGACGCCACCCTGGACTGAAGAAGAAGCCAATACTTTACAACACATTATCTTCAGCAATAGCAACCACATTGGTCATAAACTGGTCATGTTGCAGCACCTCCCATTCTGAAGAAACAGGCAGGCTCAGAAATTAGCTTAATCTCTGGATCCATCTGGGTGTCCCCCAACAGCCTTATCCCAAGATTTTTCCTCATGTAGACCTAAGGAGATCAATTTGCCAGGTGCTTGAGCCTAGAGGTGAGCAGCACAGACAGTGTTGGGTCTGAACACAGCTTTGCTTTAAGCCAATGTCTGACCTAGCCAAAGAGGCTGAAGCCTCAATGACTGAACCTCAGGTTTAGTGCTCAGTCTTCAAATGGACAGAATATTCACAATGCCCTCCAGAATGGACATTTCTTCTAGCTTTTCATTTCATTACATCTAACTGCAAGAAGATTTCTCTTTTCCACATTTATTTGCATTTCTTTTTCCCTGTACAGAAGTTCCTTAATGAAAAGTAAGTCCTGGTTATCCACCAGAATCAAAACTTCCATAAAACTCATCCCTAAGAATTCAATTTATTGACAGTAGTCAATGAAGAAATTCCTTTTCTACAATTTATGTTTTAATATTTTTATATTTCCACTCGTTGTGAGATAGATCTAAAAAAATCTACAGAAAAAGTTATTTAGAAACATAAACTAAGGATTTACTAAAGTTATTTTCATAAGGTTTTTTGGGTTTTTTTTGGGTAAGATTAAAAATTTCATCTCATTAAGCACTACTTTTTTTTTGTTCCATAAGAATAAAAATATCAAAATTAAGTGCCTAAGACTCCAAATGAAGTGTTACAGTCTTACTTTGTCCAAATCTGCTTTTTTTTCAGTGGGAAAGTTTCTATATGATTTTTTTTTTTTTGTATTTTCAGTTTTAATGGCCACACAGACTCTTATCAGCTGCAAAAACAAACAAGAAAACTGCAATATCTAGAGATAGGCTGGTAAAGGGTTCAGTATAAGCCCATAAATCTCTATTTATTTAAATTATATTTGTTGCTAATAATATGTTCTGCTAGTCACAAATGATGGAACATAGACTATTAAAGTTTAAAGGAAACTCTTTATTACACAGATGAAGAGAAAAACATCCTTTTAACATCTTATTGGATATATTAAATTATTATCATTATGATGGGCAAAGTTGTTGCCTAAAATGACCCTCAAGAGGTTATGGTCTTTCCTTAATTTAAACCCACATGAAAAGAATGAACGCTGCGGAGTTGTGAAATCCTCCTCTTTCTGCTAGTGAGTCAGGAGGAGGAGACAACGTCACAGGACAATCTGTGTATTGGGTAAGTGATTTTTCCTTCACAGTTGCAACCTACTGACGAAGTAACATAACCCATGAGGGGAGGACTACCTATTCAGATGTGGTAAAACAGTGCTTTTTTAGCAGTTTACCTACACCTTTCTTCATCATTAAAACAGGTGCTGCTGGCCTCCATCACAAGTTGAATATCCTGGTTCTTTCTCTGCCATTTGTCATTCAGAGCAGGTTACTGGTCACGTAAAACCACCAGGAAATTTCTATTGACAAACTTTTGGAGATGAAACTGTAGGGCTTACACATTCTGAATTTGAATCAGAAGTTGCCAACATTTGAAAAATATATGTATAAACCTGCAGTGGTTTATGAAAGCTATGAAACTGTTAGCAAAACTTAAGTGAAAAAATATTTTAAAATATGATTAGTTGTGCCATTTTGATTCCACCTTTCAAAAGATCATGAGATTACTGAACAACATTGGTTTCTTGGTGCAGTATCTGGGTCATCTAGGATGAGGTAGGGGTAAATACAGGAGTTCTACCGAGAAGACACCATCTCACATCTAGATACAGTTAGGGAAATAAACCAGTGAAAGAACATCCCTTGCTGACATGTCTAGCCTATCATTTCACCTTAGACAAGTCACAGTTGGCTGATAATAGAAATAGCATCTAGACTGAAGTATTGCAGTTTTTCCACTGCCTTGCTGCTTTGCTTTCGTGTCTCAGTTTCACCTCTCCTTCCGTTCCCACCACATCTCCATTCCACTGGCTCTCCATTTTTCCTTTTGGCTTTAAAGACACTGTCAGTGAGTCTACAAGAGAAAATTAATTAGATGACAAAGCTGAGAAGATGCTGGTTGTGGCATAAAGTAATTTCTCCAGTTTGCCACCTGCTACTGTTCTGCACAGAGTGATCCTTCCTGGCCTCCTCCCCCTGTTTGCAGGATGTTTGCAGTCTCTGTTGGGAAGGGTACAATGGTTAATTGGAAATTAGGGCAAGAGGGCGGAGGCTCCTAAAACATAATTATAAAGCACCATGCTATGTCCCAGCACTGCCATGGGAAAACAGCTTGTAAATTTAATTTCGGTGCTATAATGGCTTCTCTGCCAACTGTCTCACTGCCCTTAAGCGATTGCAGAGGAGCTGCTCCCCAGCACCAAGTGCTGGATGACTGTGCCTCCTGTCTCTTTGCCAAGGAGGTTTGGAACAGCCCAGCCCAAGCCTGAGGGGCATTTTCTGCCCAAGAACTGATACTGAATGTCTCATCACCAGCGTCTCAGCCCAGGGTTTTCTGCTGATTCAGCTCCTTAGGACTGCACAGTGTATTTCTTAATCTGTTGTGACAGTAGAAATACACTGGCTGCCCTAAAGCTGGAACACAGCCTTTCTGTTGCCCAAATCAAGTGTTTCATGCTGAGCTTATTTTCATGTGCGTAGCTGTTCTAGATGCCTGCTATTTGCACCTCTACAGAATTTTGTCAGTCCCAAAACTTGATGGGAATTGCCATTTGAGGGGTATTAATTCATATCTTTTTGCTCGAAAGAGGTGGACTATAGCCCTACTAACAATTGCCATGGGGGAAGAAGGAAGCACAATGATAAAGCTCTGTGAGACAGATACAAGCACCTTTTTGAACAGCCCCTGCATGTTAGTTCATTCTTTTTTTATTTGCTAGGCAGCCTACATCTTTATTCTATTAACACAGATGAAATGGAGCTCCCTAACACAAGGAAACTAAAACATCTGTAGAGCTGTAGCGAGGCACAGATCACATTTTTAGTGGCAGGAGTGTAAGGCAGATGCAGTGTATCATTTGACATTCCTCTGTCTTCAAAACATTTTTCACAGTCTGTCAACAAGTATTTATTTGACTTGCAGGGACTCTCAAAACCAGACAAGTAAGTGAGGAGGAGCCCAAGTACAAGCCCAGTCATCTGCAGCTTGGCTTAGACTTCTGTGATCTCTCATCTGATAATCTTCAAAGCCGGGCCTTTCTTGCTATTTCACTTGCTGTTTGGATAGTATTGCTTGAAAGAAAGAATCTCTTTGGTTCACATTAGATTTACATTAGCTATACTACTGTTTTTAATAGCAAAGCTACTGTATTTACAGTGGCAGAACCAGACTGGAGCAAATAGATTATTTACTGAAAAGCAAATCGGATTCCTGCTTGACTTTAAACTCTCAGATTTGTCATTTGTGAATATTTTCATGCACTGTAAAATAAAAATTAAACAACTAAAATGACATACCTACATACTTGGGAGGAAAATTTAAATTTTTCACTTCAAAATTTTATAATTCTAAAATATGAAAAAAAAATACACTGGGAAAAGGAAGCTGAAATAAGTGTTTTGTTTTGGGCTGATGTTCGTGAAAGTAAGCCAAATAAAAAGAAAAACAAAAATGTCCTAAAGAGTCATTTAGGCAAACTTAAAACTAAAGTTCTGAATTTTTTTTTTCCACAGAAAGATAAACACAGATCAGACTGAAGATGTTTTGATTACACAAGGCTGATGAATAGCAAGACCCATTTCCAATATTAATAAAAACCAGCACCCCACGTGTAGCAAGGTTTGCTACATTAGAACTAAGCATCCTTTTCCAAAACATATACTGCATATGATCTGCCTAATATTCTGTGTAAACTAATATTATATCTAGGAGATGATGATACACTATGATGCCTGAAGCCATCTTTCCTCCTTGGATCTATTTTTGTCTGTTTGTTTTGTGTTAGCTACAATCCTGTTGCAGGTTCTACAGCAATCTTTGAGTTGCATTGCTGCGAGGAGGTGGAAATGTATGTGGAGAAGAAATCCTCCCACTTTCTTTGAACCTTTAGAGGACTAATTCCTGCAAGCACCATCGTTCCCAAGTGCCCTCTGTAGCTTGGGAGGTGAAGGCAGAACATGTCATTTTGAGTCCACCACTGCAGAAAGTTTTTTATCAAACAGCTATTGTGCCCTTATTTGTCTTTTGTAGACATGCAGATGGAGAACCGAAGTTTGCTTTAACCTAGTTCTTCAATTTTTTTAATTTTTTTTTTAATGCTCCCTCATGCTGGCCTAGATACTCTTCAAGCATGCAGTGCCACAGAGATGAGCAGGGCTCCCCTGCAGTCTGCTCACACGAATAGGGTGAGGAGTGCTCCCCATCTGGCTGCTGCATGGCCAGCTCAAAATAATTGTGCAGGAGAAAGGAGGGACTTGAAGGATGCCCAATACACCACTGGTGGTGACAGTAATTATCTGGAATGGTAGTCATGGTGATGCCTTAAAATTCTTGAGATTTGTAGCATAGAGGTTTTTAATATAGCTGTATAATTTCTAACACTTTAAAATAGCAGTTAACAGTTACTAACCCCTCCCTCCCTTTTTCACACTTTGTGTCAAATTCTCAAAATTCTTCATTTTATTTAATGTTCTTTTCAAAGAAAAGGATTTTAGTAAGTACATCTTGTTTGGGACATGTATCTAGAAGGACATAATATCATAGTAGTCAAAGCAGAAGGCCCAGAAACCTTGAAGAAGTTTCAAAGAAGGCATGTGATGCTGAAGATGATGATGATGATGAAGAAGGAAGGGGTCTTGAGACCTCTGACTCAATTCTGGAGAGGCATGTCAAGGGACAGACCTGAGGGAGGTTCTGGGGGTGGACAATTCTTGGATTGAATGCATCCATTAGATACAATAATTAATTAGTGTTATAAAATTGTAGGAGTCGTATGCTGTGATGTGCATTTATTGCAGCTTAAAGTGCTTTAATTAAAAATGCTCTCTATTTTATCTATACTAATATTGTCTCAAAAGTTCTATTCTTACATTTAGGCATCACTGGGAAATGAGGCAGCAGCCAGGACAGTAGCAGAGATTTGAAAGGCAGCGTGCTACTTGGGGAAGGATGGTTTGAAAGGGATGAAGCAGATAAAACACAAGTTTTTGCAGTTGAAACAAGAAGTTGTGTTGGAGGAAAGCTCAGAGGCTCAGATGCTGCCTCTGGGTATTGCCATAGGCAGTGCCAGAAGAAGAGGTACTCTTATTGTCTGGCTAGTGATACATTTTGGATGGAAATCAGAGGCTAATACTCAGATGATATTTCAAATCAGCCTCTTATGGCAGATGGATGGCAAAGCAGAGGTGTAGTAACATAATGAACAGACAATAATCAATTTTCTCTAACAGTCAGAGACAGTACTTGGTGACTCAGGAGATCCTCACCTGTGCTGTGACTCAGGGCAAAGTGTGAAATTTCAGCTCTTTGTACTCATCCTCCTGTTACTAATCCAAAGAGCTTGGTGTCAAAGCATCAGGCCTAACAATTATGAAGATAAATAGGTGCATCTGTTCCCTTCCTTATTCTGTATATTATTCATGAGAGTATCTTAAGGAAAGTCCTAAAACTTGACATAGTGAATTTTTGATTTACAAAATTCTTGGGCTATCCACTGTAAGTTTCCAGATCTCTAAACTTCCTCTGCCCCCACACAAAAACATCTCAGATGAATAAAATGGCAGTTTCAACTTGCTAGTAACTTGTTTGGGACTGTAGGTTAAAAGAGAGGGAAACTTTCTGCTCGGGTGGATAACTGCCCTGCCATAAAGACACTAGACATATCATACAAGGGCCAAATGAGTTCTTCAGGCCCCCTCCCTAAAACTCCCTTCCCTGGGCACTGTAGGAGGCAGAGGTGATGGGCAATTCCTCCTTCTGTGTACTGAGGGATTCAGAAACCAGTGCCCAGAAGATTTGTTAATGTTAGTGAAAAACTGCAAGACAACAGAGAGTACGCACTCACACGAAGGACGGGATGCAAAGGTAATTTGACTGCTAATCATCCCAAACCATTTTATTGTCAGGACTGCAAGCAGATTTTGGGACACCATTTTTGCACTGGTCTGGGTTTTTCTCACAAACATCAGTTCTTGTTTCTTTCTTATTTTGAGGGTTAATTCTAAAACAGCCTGAGAAAATTTTCCATTCTTCTGATTTTTCTAATGTCTGCAAGATATTATTACTTCAAACCCTTTTATTTAAGAAGCAGAGAGGGAAGGCTAAGGAATATAAGCCTAGTTGTATTAATATTCTTTACAAACTTCAGATATGAGCATGGCAAGCGTGAGTGTTCTTGTCAGGACAGGGTGTGGTAAAATTGGAACAGCTCACCAAAAAAGCAGTAATCCTTTACAGAAGAAGTGCAGTGAGAAGAATTCCATATGGGAGAAAAGAAGAATGAAAAACTAGAAATAACAGTGCAGTCTCAAATGTGATTTACACAACTTTGGTTCATCCTCACTCACACTGAGGTCAATGATAGACTACTAAATGGTGATACAAAGTATATGTATATGTCTTTATGTAATATTTTTTCTCACTCTTTTTCTTGTTTGTGCTTTACTTACTTGTTCGATGCTATGCTAAGGGCAAGGTTCTAGGGCAGCAGTTACTTTGTAAGAAATGGGGAGCTGGACATGTAAGGCAGGTCTACAGTCAGTCATAGTTGAGGGAATATGCTTCTTCTGGGTTTACACCTACATGTGGAAAAATCCTAGAGGCAACATCTGCCTCTCTGTTTGATCTGCATTTGAACAATCAAGGGCTGTTTGAAGTGCTCTATGATGTGCTCTCCATGGATATCTAATATAATTTCTTTTCAGTATGATACAATCATTAGAGTAGGTTTTCACAAAACTGTTTTTACAGGAAAACAGATGGCTTGGGCAAACAGTGGCACAAGTAAAAGGATGTATCATAAAAGTTATCCAAGAGAGTACAGTTTTATCTGCTCTCATCACATTTATCTTGAATAGTAAAACTATTTTGAAAGTTTTTCCTGTAAATTTTCCTCACTCCCAACAGTCACATGCAAAATTCTATGATGCATCCACATTTTCACGCTGATCATGAAAAATGAAAAGACAAATTGAAAAAAAATTGCTGCATCAGTGCATATGCAGGAAATCTGTGGAACTAACCAGTGTGTGCAGATGGGCATATGAGCAGTATTTTGACAGTGTGGAAAAAGATAAAGGAAGATCCACCTGACTTCTCTCTTTCCCCATTATTGTCTATATAGCAGTCTTTAGATTCTCAGGTTTGATTTCCAATATGACCCAGAAGTAACTCTTTGGCTGTTCAGATGACAGTCCTTCTAGCAAGACAGTTTGATTCCTGTCTTCTGACAAAGTGTGCAAATAGACCAATCTTGTTTGCCCTTATCACAAGCTTAATCATTTCGTTCTTTTCTTAAATCTACTCATCTTCAGAGCACACATAAATCCACTGGATATAGAAATGTGCAAGGAAGTGTTCCCAGAAATTAAATTATAAGAAGTAATAACCGTCTCACAACTGAGATGTGTTAAAAAGAAAGATGAATCTTTTTACTGCAACCATGTTGTGTGATATAATTATGACTCAGACTCTGCTAATCTTATGTACATTGATTTGTCCAGAAATGATGCTGTCTGCTGCAATGCTTGTTTTTTACCTTATACATACCCGTGTTCTACTCCAGAAGTAAACAGAGCTGCTTACTGGAGCATCCCATAGATTGATTCTGAACACATAATGAAGGATGAAATGTCAGCCTCAAGAAAATCGATAAATATTTTGTAAGTGATGTAAATGAAGTCAAAACTTCACTCGTTATTAGTTCATACAATAAAATAGGCACAATTTAAATATAGTTGCAAACTAGTTTGCATTTGAATTAATGATGAAGCAGGCTGTATATTAAGACCAAATACAGGTGCTTGAGAAATGTAAAGTGAAATACAGACATATTTGCAGACAAAATTGAAGAAAAGACCAAGATGCACACATGTTATACAAGTTCTGGCAGAAATGCCAGAAATTAAATGGAACATATTAACCTACCAGCAGGAAGTTTTCACTTTTTCCTTTATTTCAGCTTGTATCTGTAGGGCTGCTTGACACTCCATTTCTTCTCAGCACAATTTTTCCTTTGCTTTTGAGTATTATAGTTGAATTAGATATAACGTGTTTATTAGAGGATGTTTCCCTAATTTTTTATTTGATAGGAAGAGAAACAATGCCTTTGGCAGTCATCTTTACTTCCGTTGTAGCAAACCTAATGTTCCCAAAAGCTTCAGACATCTGTTCTTCCCTGCTCCTTCTTTAGCATTGCCATTGGGCACAATGCAACTTTAAGTCTCTCATTGTGCTGCTCTTAGTGTTTAAGTGCTCTATTCCCTTACAGGCAAGGCTTGGAGCAAGAACAGAGGGGGATGTCTTCTCTTCCTCTAAATTCTCATTTGCTTGAAAATCCAAGCTTTCTGATTGTGAATTTGCTCAAATTAGTTTAACAATTTCGTTAGTTAATATTGTCCTTGACCTTAAATTGTAGACTAATTTAACAGTTTAGCTGATAACCTAGCAGTTGACAGTGTAGCTGGGTAATAATCTAACCAATTGAGGCACATCCTTGGCTCCTGAATTCAGCTTCCTTCCCTGTCAGAACTAATTGCATTTTGAATGCTGTTTTTGCCATGCACCCCTGTTGCAGCAGTCCCAGGAAACAGTACTGGCATCTGTAAAACAGTTCTGTACTTCTCACTGTTTTTCTGCTGCAGGGTTTAGGATGTGGCTTTCTAGGAACCTGTAGTGAACTGGTCTTACATGACTGGAAGCAAACTACCCTAAAGGCAGACACTTGAGCCCTAGTGCCTGTGATGCTTCTGCTTGTTAGATACCCACCTGCCTGCCTTGTTTTTCGAGGGAAAGCCTTTCCCAGGGAGGGCCGGAGGCAGGGAGCTGGGTCCCTGCAGCATTGCTGGGTCAGCAAAGTTTCTTTACTCCACCTTTCTTCCAGGAAAGGGAAAGTGGCAGTGAGGAATGGGATCTGGGGCTGTTCCTGCAGAACCACCACCACCGGCACTGACACTGCTCAAACACCCTTAGGGAGGAGGAGGAGGAGCAAGAGGAGGAGAAGGAGAGAGGAGCTGGCAAAGCTGCTGAGAGCAGCAGTGGCAAGGAGAAAGGAAGTGGGATGATCGCTGGAGATTTTGTTTGCTTTTTAATTATGCTCTTCTCTCTCATCAAGGTTGGAGTCACACTCCTCAGCCTTGCTTTGTGCACCTTTCCCCACCTCCAGATGTTTTGTCAGTGTCCAGCTAATGTTAAAGAAATTGTAAATACAAACAGTGGTTGCTTAAGTTCCCTTTTGTTTCCTCAGGAGATTGACACAACTGTTCGAGCAAAAACATGAAGCAGGATTTTTCTGACTTCCTATTCAGTGAACACCAAGTGCATTGCTATCCATGCCAAAACGAGCTGTAGCACATATAGCATAGAATCATGTGCACGTTTACTTGGCACCATGTAGCCCGTAAATGAACAGAGCACGCCCACTATTCTCATGCACTTGGTAAAGGAGGCCTCAGGAGACCACCAGAATAGGACTGAAGAGCAACACAAACTATTGTGATGTGTAAGTTACTCTCCCCTCTCAAAATCCAGCCAGCATACCCAGGTGCTCCAATGTGAGAACGGGAGGCTTTGGAGGCTTCCACACTTCTCCAATCCCAGTAGAGAACAAAAGTTAAGACTCATTTTTGAAACAATACATAGATACCATCATTTATTAGGTGTAATAAGCATAATGAAAATACCTATGTTTTTTTTTTGCCTGAATGGATAATATTACACAAACATTTGCAAGTCATTTTATACAAACTGTTCTTAACTCTATTCCATTTTGATTTCCTTCCATCTAGGAAATACCTTCTTAAAGTATTTACAAGTTCTTTTCTAACTATTCCTTGTTGCATATACTTTCCCCATTGGTCTGATGCATTTTTCAAGCTTATTGATCAAAGTTAGAAGACACTCCATAAAAGGGAATGGAGTTAACTGCTTAAAAAACAAACAAACAAAACCCTCAAAACAACCCAGATGAAGCCCTGTGCCTTTAGTAATTTTAGCTACTGAGAGGTTTTTACTAAAACAATTTCTACCTCTTATTCTTTAGAGTAAAGAACACTTGGCAGGGCACTTTTCATAAAGTATACATGATTACAAAAATTGCAGACCTCTTTTCCACATAACAAATTCGGTTTTTTTCTTTTCTTTTTTTTTTTTTCTCACTTAAGAGAATAAATGGGACATTATAAAGTTAGGTTTAACAAGCCAGAAATCAGCAGAGTCTTGAGTATATTTCATTGCTTGCAATATATCAAGGCTTAAGGCACTGTGGAGTATAAGATGCTGAAAAGTGATTTATGACATGATTTTCTCAATGAGAGCTTTAGTATGAG
This sequence comes from Margarornis squamiger, assembly GCA_035222235.1. Classification (NCBI taxonomy): domain Eukaryota; kingdom Metazoa; phylum Chordata; class Aves; order Passeriformes; family Furnariidae; genus Margarornis; species Margarornis squamiger. The sequence continues at coordinate 50,843,570 of JAWWTY010000106.1, forward strand.
ATTATAAAGAGTATTTATGCATTTTACAGTTACATATGACAATATACACTTTCCACTTAAAATACTTAAGAACAACAAGTGAATGAAAAAGGGGCCTATTAACAACTGTTTGATACTGACACTGCTTCAGCTCAACTCCTGAGGTGTAGGGGAATCATACCTGACCTTTCTACACTGGATAAAAAAGCTGGACCATATAACAGAGCATTTTGATACAGCAGAAAAAACTGTCAGATGCCCAAGAAGAAAAATATACCAGGAGCTTTATAAAACCAGCTCTGTAGGTTGCAGAAGTGGCTTGAAATCCTCTCTGCTTCTGCCCACTCTGTAGGGGCACCAGCAATGGCACACCAGGGTTTTTAAGGGTTTACTTAAAAGGGTCCTTGCTTACTCTTGCAAATATTTAGAAAGAAATACATTCCACATGGATGGCTAAAAGTCAAGATGCTGCCTTTGGTAGGTGGCTTTAATCCTTTTTATTGATAAAGTCTTTATGGCTTAAGTGAATGAATGAAAAATGGAAGCAAAGCTATGAAGTCCTGGCTGACTAATTTACTACATTGGTAGTCAGCAGTAGTCAGTTTTACTTCTTGAAAAATGTGCAAAATCTTCAGGTTAAAGATGATATATACAAAATGGGATTTTTGTGAGTTGCTTTCCTTCAGGAAGGTGACACATGTTGTTTTGTTAATTGCCAGTTTAAAAAGCTTTTCTGAATTTAATTAGAAATATGAACATGCTTAAGATGCAATGGAATCCACATACACCCCACTCGTGGGAATGAATGAGGAAAACCTATGTATTTTAACATTTATAGTTTATCTAATCAACCTACATCATATCTAAAGGTCCAAAATAGAGTATGTAACTTTACTGCAGATGCCAGCACCATTTTTGTACACACATTTGAAAAGTTTCCATCCATTTCTACTAATATCTGATGATAATATTCTGAAAAACATAGCTAGTCTGTCAGATATCTCTGGAATATGAAAACATTTTTCCTGGCGCTTATGGGGATGAGTAAAAATATGTGGGCTTGACATTACCCAAGATCTGATCTTCGTAGTTAGGAAGACAGCAGAAGAAGAACCCCAAGCATATTTCCATAATGGCGGTGGTCCAGCCAAAGCCATAGGCCCAGCTGAACATATTGATTCCTGTCATTTCAATTTCAGATGAGAACTTTACTGGGTAAATGACCAGGCCCATGATGGAGAACACAGCTGAAGAAACAAGAGAAAACAAAAGATGTTTAACATCCAGCCCATTCCATAATACCTGTAGCTAAATTCATCCACATTTTGGAGGATCTGAAAACTGATCCACTGTTGTGGTGAACTTTATTTCTCATGAGCACTCAAGTGCACACAGGCAGAGACTTGGGCATAGAATCAGCTGAGGGAAATAATCAGTTCTAGTATGGATATATCTGCACAAATTAAACTGAACTTCTTACCAGCCACAAAAAGCAGCCCTCCAATCCCACGTATGAAGTTGAACCGAAGTGTGTCAATGGCAAATGCTATGATGGCCAGAGCAAAACAGATGACTAGAAGTAGAAAGCCAACCAGGTATGTGGCAGCTGCAGCTCTTCCCCAAGCTGAAATCAGAAGGAAGATACATTAGAAAGGAATGGGGGGAAAAAAAACACCTTTGTTTTTCTCTGGTTCCTAGTGAAAGGTTAATTTTAAAAACTATGAAAAGAAGGCTAGCTCCCCAGAAAGAAAGCATGGGAGCTTTCTCTCCTCTTACAGGTGAACATTTTAGTTCCACAAGAAATCATGCACTAAGTGCAGAACACATGAAAATGCCAGCTTTGACCTCTCACAAAGAGTGTGATGGGGCTTGCATGCAAGCTTATTCTATAGCTTTAACAATCAAGAATCAAGACAAGAAGGGCTTTAAAATGGTCACTCTCCTTCAATAACAAATGTTACCTCAGCAAATGCCTTAAAATCAGATTCATTTTGTATCAACAAGGAGAATTAGACTATCCCTGAAACAAGTTTAATTTTCCCTCTAAAATGAAATGTTCATACAAGTGCGTTTAAACATAAAGGTGTGGCAATAGCTCATAAATATAAAAATTAAGTGACTTCTGCCTTTTAGCCTTTGTTCAGCTCTGTGTCCTAAATGGAGCTAAGGATTTGGAATCTGTTTTGTAGGGAAATTTGACCTCTGATTTTGGTCCAAATTTACAAACACTTCCTTTTGAAAAGCTCGTTCAGGATATTAATTCTTTAATTTTCAAATTATATAACTTTATGTTATGTCAGAGCAAAGCATATTATGTTGCCATAACAACTGAAAATAATATTTATTCAATATTTTAAGACTTAAGGAGCAACTACTGCACAAAGAGATCAAAGTGTCTCCTCTTCTGAATGTAAGAAACCCACTTTAACACTTTTTAAATTGTGTTTTAAATTGAGTAAGCAGTTAAAGTCTGCTAGGCATCAAAAGACTTCATCCCCTCACCTATGCACAATGCATTTTTAAGTTTTTGGCTTCTAACCAAGTATATACAGCAGCAATGCCAAAAAATTATCACAGCCCAAACAACCGTGATGATAAATACAATTCAATTTAAATGCAGTGCACACTGTTCAGTAAAAGTTCCACCTGAAAGTGCATAAGTTAAGATTTTTGGTACTCAGTAACCTGCCAACTTGTTTGCTTTAAGCAGGCAAGTAATTAAATGCAAAGTGTCCTGCCTTTCCCATGACCAGAATCAGACAGTCAGGAAAGCCCCTGGCCTGTTCCCAGAGAGTGACAACTTGTTGCTCAATCTCTCTTCCCCCAAGCCCCACATCACCACTACTATTAGATGAGAAAAATGGATCAGGATTCTCCAAATATCCTTTTCTTCCCATAAGTCCATCAAAACCAATTTCCCTTTTGCTTGCTTTTCAGCATCTCCCGATTTATGATCCCTGTTCCATTCTAGCTATTGCACTGTATTTTTCAGTTTTACGCCATGTTCATTTTCTTTCTTATGCCAAAAAATTTTCTGTCTGCATATAGGGCTTTTCAGCTGGATTTTTTTTCCTGTAAACAGGCAGCTGCTTGAGAAGACTGAAAGGGAGAGAAACAGGAAGAGGAATTTATTATACTGCTCACTATACCCTGCTGAAGATGTTTCTGCTCCCAGCCCCTCCGTTACCCCTCTAAAAGGCAAAAAGAGTGGCATCTGGCCATAAGAGAAGTTTCTTGGCAGTTGTGACCTCATTGGTCTTAGATACAAGAGCTATAACTTCTGTCAGAAGGGTGAAATGACATCTAGAGGTGATGGTTTTTCTTAGGTGCACAGCTAGTTGTGGTCAGGTACAAAACTCCCAGGCAAAGGGGTGTCCCTTCCCAGAGCAGACTCAGAGCACAGCTGCTTGCCCACAGGCACAGTTCTGAGATGCCAGGAGCCCTCGGCGTTCCATCTCACCCGCTGCCAGGCAGTCTGCCAAAGCTCAGCCTTGCTTCCAAGAGCAACTGATGGTTGAGCAAGTGATGGTAGAGCACCAGCCCCCGGGGTGGGAGCATCACCTGAGCTGGGGGCTCAGGGAGCCGTGGCTGGTGGCTGCAGCCATATGCGGTGGCACCTTGCCCATGCCAGCATCTCCCTCCTCCGCCAGGCTCACCCAGGTGTTTTTCCCGAAGAAGTGTTACAAATGCTGTGACTGTATGAAAGCAGATTGGGCACACACCCAGCCCACTGGGCATTGGCTCTATGGCAAGAAGAGACATGCTTGTTGCAGGATGCTTAAATCATTTGGAGGCATTGCCTAATCACCTAACAGCCGATTTTGTGGCTGTCACTTCTACAAAAGAGAAAAAAAAGAATCACTGAAAGAAAAACAATACACAGCTCCAAGTAAGGCCATAGAATTGCATGGAGGAGTCTTTATGTTTTGGTGGTGTTTGTTTTTGGTTTGGTTGGGGTTTTGGTTTTTTTTTTGTTGTTGTTGGGTTTTTTTGGGGGGTGGGTTGTTTGTTTTGGTTTGGTTTGGGGTTTTTGTTTGTTTGTTTGGGCTTTTTTTTTGAGAAAGAGTATCTTGACTTCTTCTGTCCTTTACAAAAAGCAGCAGTTATCACTAGGCTAAGGCCAGTGTGTAAACACCTTACCTTTCCAGAGTAAAAGGCAGCAAAAGCTTTGTGCAGGAATAATTGCAACTGTTTCTAAATCCAAGATGTTTATTTTCCCTGTGCCAGCCAGGAGGACTAGAGTAGCTTAATGTCTTTACCAGCAGGATTAGGACTTAAAATTCCTTAAAAATGACAGAATTAGAAAAATTAAATTGGTCAGAAAACACTGACAAGCAAGTGGCTAATTAGGTCCCAAACATTTTCTTATCTTCCAATGTTGTAGTTTGGTGGGGGTTTTTTGGCTGGTTGGTTTGGTTTTTTTGCATTAACATTGAGCAAAAGCAAAACCAAATTGTTCTAACTGCAGAATTTTTTCTTAAAAATGTGTGCTCCAGGCCAGAGAATCCTCACTGGTGCAGCACCAACTCAAAGTATGCTTGGCTCTGGAGAGAGGGCAGTTGAAAGCTGAAAGGATCCAGTCCAACTGTCATCAAATCAAAAAGAGAAACAAAGGTAGCAGCAGGTTACAGGATATCAAGCTGAGTCTGTGAAAATATCAAGCAATTTTTGAGATGTTTTCTCATCCCCAAAAATGGCAGTGATGTTTCGTCTGTTTAAGAGTTAAAATGTTCTTGTTAGAAAAGAAACTTGTGTGTTTATGCAAAAGTGTCCTTGAATACCAGCAGGATCCTGTAAAGCTTTGTTGCCAGCCCTATTTTTCCCTTTTTCAGTTCCTCTATCAGCTGAAAAAATGCCAATGAACACTATGAAAGTGTTCATTGTAGGCAGCTACACACCATCCGCTCTCCAAAACTCTTAAATGGCAATTTTCTGAGCAATTTTGTCTTAAAACAAGACCTTGCTGCCCCAAACAGGCAGAAGGAACCCATGTTTTCAAGCCTATCTCAAGCAGAGCAAGGACAGTGCTTCTGATAATAGTATTTTGTATGTCAATCAGCAAAGATTTGTGAGAGTCTGGGCTACCCACAGTGAATCCAGTAATATGTGACTACTGGAAAATGGAAATAAGTGCCTGCCTTCTAAAACTCCCTACTGTGTGAAAAGACCCCTGAGCTAATTTAGAGACCAGAAAGAGCACACCCATGCCAGGACAGAGCTCACAGTATCTTATGAGCAAGATAATTAACTGAGACAGAATTCAATAATAACGCAGCCTTATTACTCTGCTATTAAAGCTAACTCAGTTTGGAGGTAGCATGACTACCTCTTGTATTGCGCCATATAAACACATTCTGAATATCCTATAGCTGGCTGCAGCCATGGGGAAGCTGATGGGCTTAATTAAAGATCCAGGACTAAGAGTGTCTCCCGTTTTCCACCTTCCTGGTTTTACACCATCACACATTTTACAGTTTGCAAAAGCACAAACACTGTCGGTGCTTCACAGATAAGGAAACAAACTTCCTTGCTCAGCAGTAAGTTGAGCCAAACTTTGAACGACCAGACCTAGTATTTCCTTAGCCTGCCATCTTTCATACTCCAAATGGTGCCCTCAAAAAAGAGCTGTTGTGCCTTGAAAATAGCATGTGAAGTCTACTTCCCACATGGAAAATGAAAATGCTTGTGTTTCTGGTGTATATGTTTCAAAAAAAACATGGAAAAACATCCACAATAACATTCTCCTGCTTTCCTCCTTCTGGTATCTCCAAACCACATAAACTACCAAGTCTCTCTTTGTGTGATATTTTCTGAAAGCAACTGCAGAGAAATCAGAAGTACTGCTCCTTGTATAACCAATAAGAACATACTTCTCCAAATTTTCTTCCTGGCTTGAAGCTAAATACACAACTAGCACTAGAAAGAAAAACAAATGTTTGTTGCCACCTTGAAGACACCAGCATTTATCTTGGAGGTTCTTGCTGACTGACCATTTTAACACTGCAGTGAATTGTGCAGCAATTCAAGGAGGGATAGCTTTAATTCAAAAGAAACAAAGAGGGGGGAAAGAAAATGTAACAGATTAATATTTTTCTCTGTTACCCTTCATACCACCAAGGGAAAGAAACACAAACCCTGCAGTTCTAGCTCCAGTCTTGCAAAGCAATCCTTATGAGAACTAAAATCTGCAATGGTGGCGATTCATCTCTGTGTTGTACGTAATGAAAATGTTTCTAGTCTGAGTTTGCAGAGCTCAACCTGTTTTACATCTCTCTGATTAAAGGGAAAGAGTATTATTTTGGAAACAAAACTGAACTCACTTAGGTTTCTCAACCTGACTCTTCATCAGGGTGTGGCAAACACTGCAGAGCACATGCTTCACTTTGAAAAGGAACAGCTTTGGCCAGGTTTTACCCATTTCCCTTTGGTTTGTCCATGTGAAAGTGCACCCATTTGCAGCAGAACATGTAATCTCTCCATCTTAAGACAGTCCATCAAATTCATTAACCCACATCTCTATCAGCTGAAGGTTTACAAGCTGTGTATGTGCAAGCCACTGTCATCAGGACTGTGGATTCCCTGTGTTACCTGTACAACACTACCCAGTGAAGAATCCCGTCTTCTGGAAATCCCAACTCTGCAACATGCCAACTATGGGAAATTTCTGTGCTCTTTCAGAAAACAAGCGTGCATTGAAATCTCCAAGTGTTTGCTGATCACATGAGCTGGCATTGAAATACCCGGGTGTATTTGTTTGTATACAGCCAAGATAAATCAGAAAAGCAGCTTATGAATAAACTGCATGTGCAGACTGAAAGCCATTGACTGAAAACAATTTCAAAGGAAATCTGTACAAATGAGGAAAAATCACATTAGTCATGGATAATTTATGAACAGAATAAAATGAGAAAAAAATCAAAGGTATGACTGGATGTGTACTATTGTCTGAGTTTCTGCCTTCATTGTATCTGGATCATTCTTGAACCAGCTTAATTCTCTGTATAGTCTTTCCCACAGTAGTCAATACTGGGTGTTTTCCTTTGGATTTTTTTTGTGTGAGTTTATATCTTTTAGGGTGGAATGCATAATTTTTAGTCCTTCTTATGGCATCCTTTTTGGTAACTCCAGTCTTTTTCCCCTGGCATTACTTCTTTAGAATTTATTGGCAGTTATTATGGATTTCTCATTTAATAATAGTGTATTATCTCATAATATGACAGCCATTTTTATGTGAACCAGAGCCAGCTTTTAGCTTGCCACTATTTAAGACACAACCATGGAAAAGGAGAATGACCTATTTAGGTTCACACTAAGATAATGTCATTGCACAAGTTTCTTGATGATTAATAACAGGTCCCATATGACCAAGAAGGGATTAGGACTATGACAGTTACCCCATAATAATGATTTTAAATGACAATATTAAGGAAAAGAATCTTTATACATATATCATCTATCAATAAAACACACTAGATATTAGCAGAAGGCAATGTCTTGACCACAGCTGAGTATTAAAGTGATAGCTCAGTGTGGCTTGGAGGGCTTTAATTCCTGTAAAGCAAAAGCCTATTAATTTCTCACCACTGACTTCACTCACAAACAAACAGGCCTCCATGTAATCTGCAACGCTCCTCTCTTACTGAGGTAAACTATTAAATTTAGAAGCTATTCCATCTTGAATTTGAGGGGAGGAGCAGTTACATCTTGAGGGAGTGGTTCAAATTCATCTCATAATAAGCTCAGGCATGTACAAGCTTGACTTAGAAGCTGGCTTCTGCAAATGTGGTATTAATGAGGGCTGCTCCCTGATGCTTACTTAGCGCTAGGAAGGCAGAAGTGGCAGAGGGTGTAGAGCCATCATCAAAGCGAGCACCAAGGGAGTAAGTTAGCTATTAAAAATAATGCACATACAGTGACTCAAAATTAAAGGTTTACTCATGAGAGTCAGGGAGTACCCCTATCTCCCATTATCTTCAGAAGCAGTTGCATGCATTGAGAATATCTCAGGATTAAAGCTTAGTCTCATACACTTTAATGCTATAACATTTTTTTCCTCCTTTTTTTCGTATTTATTTCAAATTAAAGCAGGATTACTTACACTTGGATGTGTATATGAAGGTTGGGAGGGTCAAGTAAATAAAACAGGTAAGGCATTGATTAATCAGTTCATTTACATAAGCTCAGTTAATGAGAATAGTAAGATGTACCTGCTCCCTAACTACCTCTGAGTTAAAGGTGGGCTGAAATATGGAATGTGAATTAAACAGAATAAATTTCCATAATAACACAGGCTATGAACTAGGACTTTTAATCAAAACAGCAGAATGGAACCTTTTCAAAAAAGCTCTTTTTATGTTTTCTATTCCCAGAGACATTTGAGATTGAAGAACACTGAATTTACACCTTATTTCCATATGCAGTAAGTATTGTTCTCACTCTTGGTCTCCAGTTTTTATGTTGTGAGCAAACTTTGTTCTAAAACCTTCCTGAAAGTTGCATTTTACAGTAGGGAATTTCCCTCTAACAGACAGCAGCTGTGAATCTGGATCTAATTTTCTGTTAGAAACAAAATTTCACTATTTGCAAAATAAACCCGCAACATATAGGCAGAAATGGTGCTTTGTGCTCATAAAAAATATATTAATTCTATTCACTGTTCTTACAAATGAAACACTTTTACAATGCATCCTGGAAGTCTTCATTACTTGCTCCTTACTGCTAAGGGGGTTGTTAATGAACTGCACAGAGACTTCCTATATTTGGGGCCTGATGTGGGCACAGTGTGCATGTCAACATAGTAGGTGACATTAGATGTATTAAATTGCAGATTAGTCATTCAGCACAACTGAAGTGATCTGAAGTGTTATTTAGTAGAAAGTTATCTAGTAGAAAGAAGCCAGATAACTCTGGGACATGGACTACTGTCATCACTCCACAAACTATGTTGTGTTCCTGGGAATTTTTGAAAAATGAGATATTTTGTAATGATACTTGACAAAGAAACATGGTATTACAACACTCACTGAGGCAATGTGTTTAAAGTTGCTCAGAACAACACAAGTTGCCAGTGAGAAGTGATATAGAAACATGAAAAAAATGTTTGGAGAGTTTTATTTCTTTTCCTGCATAATACCTTTCTGCTTAAGCAGTCTGTTTAAACCTGCAGTGGAATTGCAAATGCATCTTGCTGCCCTTACCACTATTCAGACTATGGAGAGGTTATTATAGCCCTACTGTATCAGATTACCTCAATAAACTAGAGGAAGAGATGAGGTAAAGAAAATTGAGTTTGGCCACAATTTTTCACACACTTTCAGCAGAGATGCCTCGTGTGTGTGTACGTGAGTGAATGGAATCCTCTCTCAAGGACTTCAGGTCCTGACAACACAAAGTGTTGAGGGTTTTCACAAAGTCCTCAGCACCAGCAGTTCATATTTCTTGATAGGGAAACAAGAACCCTCTACATGACTGCTGTTTTTCCACCCAATCTAACTGTAATTATTAAAGGGAGTTTGGATGATAAACAGAGGGATGCCATCTGCAATTGCTCTCTCTAGAGCTAATTGCTCAAGAGCATAACTATTATTTAGAAAAGAATCTGAATAAATGAATCTGCCACTAAAATTATAAAAGGACAAACTCTAAAATTGCAAGGGAAAGCATGTTAGCAATTGCAGATGAGAAATTAAAATTGCCATGGTAATTAAATGCTCTGGGCCTGATTCCCTTCTCTCATACCTTTTTAGAAACAATGGACTGTGTCCTACCAGCTGAGAATAATCAAATTTTTTCTTTCGTTCTTGCAGCAGAGTTCCTTAAATACACTGTTATTTTTGTAACTCCCTATGTTTAATTGAGACTGTATTTTCTATCATTCTCAGTTTTGAATAATTATTGAATATTTTACATTATTAAGTAACTAATCTTGTAAACTCATTTCTCACTGGTTAGTCCCAGATAATGCTACACTTTTAGGAGACTGAGGATGGAGGAAATTATGTGCTTCTCTACACACTGTCACTAAACTACAGGCAATCACTCTAATACAAATATAACCATTTCATGCTACGATACAGCAGGAACAGCAGCAGGCTTTCTTTTTCGGTTCACCCTGCATCAAAGGAGTCAATGTTTGCCCTGTAACTCAGGCCATTCACAGGGCATAGAACTGGGCTTCATCCTGGGCTCTCCCACAGGCTTCTGTGGACTGGTCAGAAACTTCACCAGCCTTTTTTTCTCAGTGGCAAGGACACTTTTGCAGTTCTCCTTGGATTTTATCAAATTCTGAAAGCTGCTAAATGCAGAACTTTGACTTCAGGGAAAATCTGCAATAAAGGCACTGTGACTGGAGCTGGTCCCTACTTCAAAAGCACAGTTACTTGTTTGCTTCATTTCTATTCCAATGTACAGACTCTCTAAGATGCCAAAGAGCTGCTGGGACAGCTTCTTCCCCTCCCAGGCCCTGCTGTATCCCATTTTGTCCCTCTGGAAATATCCCCGTGTCACTCTGGTCACGGTGCTTGCTTCACCTTGAGGCAAGTAAGGGTTTTCCTATGCCTGGGATTAGGTGCTGGCTCTCAGATGTGATGGGAATGCAGGGGAAGGCAAAACAGTTTTACACAGGTAGCGTGGCAGTGGTGAAACTTGGTGCCTGGTCTGTCCTGTGTCCCGGGTGTGATGAGTCACTGGTCTGATGGAGAAGGTAGTTTTCCAAAAGGAGAGAGCTGTGTGGCTAGCAGTGGAAGGCTGGCAGTAGGTGTAGTACCAGAGAAGGTCTTTGCTGCTTAGAAACTGATCCAAACCACAGTGTGTACCTTGCTGTTGTATCATTCCCTGAGGATTGTACCTGCTGTTGTATCATTACTGTTTTAGTAAATTATTTCCATTTTTTTCTTCCTCCAGAATAATAAACAGTGCTTCATCATAGCAAAAGATTCTCAGAAACAAGAGCCTGATACAGGCAAAACAGGGGAAAAAAATCTACTCATCGAAGGGGATGCAGAATATTTCTTTCCTCAAGAGGATTACTACCTTTGCAACATTCCCTTCTTTCACTGTTGCTGTAGCCATAGTCATCCGCTGTCATATTTGAAGCAATTTTCATTCATTATAATCATACTATACTAGCCTTCCTGTCTTGCACATTAATATTCATAGATCAAAATAAAACTGGCATTACCTAGAACGCAGCTGCAGGACAGTGTCCTTTCCAGACAGCAAAATCATTCCACACTCCGCTAATCTCCACAGCCACTAAACCCTTCACACATCCGAAGAAAAGACTATAGTTGAATATTATGATGTGAAAATAACTGAAAATCTGGATTCCACTTGCCATGTGGAAAAGCCTTTTCCTGATTTTTTCCCCCTAAGATCTTTGTTTGCACAATGCATATGAGCTGATCACTTCAATCTAAACGTAGAGATTTAAACTCTCAGTTGTTTTGATGGCAGCATCTGAACATGGAAGAGTTGGAGGGCTGGGTGGAACATAAGATGGGACAAGTGTAGCCATGAGTTTTTCACCCTATTGTGCATCACATTGAGACTAATCAAATCAGTTATTTCCCCCCCAACCAAACTTACACATGTTTAAACATCTTCAAAGCCTGCAGTGGAATAAAATTACATACTGAAAAAGTGTGTCAGGTCTGCAAGACACCTTGTTCAAGAGAAGTAATATACTGAAAGATCAAGAAAAACAAAGGAGTGCTGTGCCAGTTTCATGATGGGGTTTATCCTCTGCATTTTCTTTGTAAGCTTAGCCATGTCCCAGACAGGTACATTCCATATCATGCTCATTATCTATCCAAAAAGTCTTCATCTCTCTTCATAAACGTTCAAGCATATTATAAGATTAAGCCCTTTATTTTTCCAAGTGACAGAACAATGAAGAGCTATGATTTGTATCTCTCAGTTCTTCATTCTAAATATCATGCATTTTGAGGGTCTAATACACTAGGCATTTTTTCCTAGAAAGTTCTATGTATTTGAACTAAATATCCTTGAAAAGCAAAAGACTTCTGATAAAGTCTACATGAGTGTCATATGGTTAAAACAGATGATCTGAACTCCTGGAGAAGATAACTGTATAAACTCTTCATATTCTCGCTTTCTACAGAGCTCATAAACTTTGCAGAAGACCATGTGAGCACATGCTTTCACAGAAGATAACTGCACAAGTGGAGTTACTCTACTGGCTTTCCAAACTCCACTGGTGCAGCCAGTGAAACATTCAACCTGCTTGCCTTCCAAACTAACCAACCTCAATGATGTTGAGTTTTTGTCTTCTGGCTGTATAGAAACACATCTTAAGCCAAACAGCAAAAATTCAAGTGGAGTTGTAAACATTACACGCGCAGAATTTGATTTGAATTTGCACATTATAATTAGCAACTTGCAAGAATGTTATAATTATATCTAATTATGATAGGATGAAGATGTCTGTAGTGGATTAAGATAACTACACTGCCCAAGTCATGTTGACAATATTTCCTGGCAGCTGTCGGGGTACACAGGCATATCACATGTATCAGTGAAACCATACCCACAGGAAGACCAAATTTCAGAACCTACCCAGCTAGTGGCAGATTAGGCAGGGAAGCTGAAAGTAAAGATCAGAAGAAATGAGATGGAAACTGTGGAACAGAGAGGGGGAAAGAGATCTCATCTCAGGAAGGATGTAAAACACTTCTGTCGTTTATGTTTACACCATGTCTTTTGTCTCTGCTCTCAGGAAGGCGTGTAATTACACTTTGTTTAACCAGCACTGTGTTTAGCTTGGCACAAAGTTAAACATCCCACATAATGCTGACTGCTTGTTTTCCATGGCCTTTCTGGAGTACTGTGGAAAAATGTAATCCCAGAATTATTAAAACCCCATGTTTAAGCACTGAGGCAAGTACAATCCAGCTCAACACAAGATCTGGATGTTCACAAGCGAGATACTGTCTCATGGCCTTGTCTTTTGGATGGAATCCAGGGTCAGCATCAGCCACCTGCACCTTGCCTAAGAAAAAGGAGGAATCACAGAAGAAAAATCCCAACCCCACACCACTGAGTAAGGAAAAACAGATAACAGTATTGGACCTGAGCAGATCCCACCACTGGAGAAAAGGCGTCTGAGGGAAAGGTCTGGAAAGATCAGGACAGTGACATGAGAGTGCATCTTTAACAGTCAGGTCTACAGATCTCTCATGGGTTAGGAATAACTCACCCTTGCCAAGGAAAAGATCTATATTTTAATGGCATAATCCAGCAGAGGCAGAAGCCTGGCAGTGTAATCCACTGTCACCTGGCCTAGACACACATTGTTTACATACAGGTTTTACATATTCCTCCACTGGCTAAGTGACTCCATTGTCCCAGACGTATTCTTCTTTTCCAGCTGGAAATTTTGTCCAGGAGGATTTTGAGGATTTGCTTATGTTTCCTGGGTATTTAGACACCTTGAAGGGGTCAAATGATAGATGCATGCCCATTGAGAGTGTAATGGAGTCATGCAGCTCATGAAGAGCATTTCTAGTGCTTTCAGAAGCATCACTTGACTCTCCAGTGTACCTGCCAGGTACATATTCTGCATATGTGTACCAAGTCCAACATGTCTGTGTTAAAAGTGCTGGACTTCCTGTGGATGTGATACATGGTAACCCCAGACATTGCAGGATAGTCCACATACAGGATGTCCTCCCTCCTTTGCCTGTAGATGCTCTCCAGTGGGAAACTGTGCATGCAGATGCAGAATTTAAGACTATTGGAGTGAGGCAGGATAAGAAAGGAAGTGAAATGCCAAACTACAGAGGACTTGGAAGCATGGTGAAATTTCTCTTGTATTATCAAGAGAAGCAGGGTGAAATGTCTTGGTATTTTCTATCCAGTTAAAGCTGGCATTCGTGGCATTCTTTAGGGCCTAACCTGGAAATCAAGAGGAGGGCTCACTCTTCACAAAGCTTAGGAGGAGAATCTTAGGGAGAAACCCTTTGCTAAGCATCATGCTCTCTCTCCTGCTCTCTAGTGCCATGTACCAGAGACCAATTTGGTGGCTTGACTGATGCCCAGCCACACAGATGATCCTGGAGCCCTGAGATCAGGACAGTGTGATGCTCAGTGGAGCTGGTCTTGCCCTGGAGCCCTGTACTCACAGAGGCCTGCTACAATTAACTCATTACAGCTGAATTTTGTGCATAGAAGGTAGAGTTTGATGATGTACAATAAGCTTCCAGGAACAATTTTGAAAAGCTGTAATAAATGATCCATGAGGTTGCTACTGCGAGTGTTTTTACACTCATTTTTAACAAGAACAGCTGAGATTCTGAGCCTTAGAGAAAATGTTCTTCCTTTTAATTTGAATTAGCATAAATTGTAAGAACAATTGAACTTTCTTCCCAGCTCAGGCTAACAGCCCTTCATTCACAATTATTTATTTCAGACCATGTCCAATAGTAGATATACAGAAAGGAAAAAAAGGGGAAAAAATTACAAAGGGCACATCTAGAGTGACCCTTTTCTTGGCCTATTCTCCCAGAATATGGTGGTTTGCATCTTTTCAAGCTGCAGATTGCATCTGGATCAACATGTTTAATAGCATACTTAACCAAAACTTAGTACAAACAAGAAATCCTTTCATCTTTTAAAGCTTTCTTTCATAATCACAAGGAGACTCTTTCACACAATCCACCTACCGGAGCAGTTTCAGGGCAGCATTCTGCAGCCTGACACTCCCTAGGAATATCTTCCTACCATCAGACATTTTTACATCCCCATTTCTAGCTGGCACTCAGACTTGCTTGTCACACTAATGCCAGGCTTACCCACACAACCTGCTATTTGGACACTTGATCAGCAGTAGCCGTTAAGTTTTGAAAAGTAGTGATTAGTGAGAAGAGGTTACCAGCTTCTTCTAAGAGAGGAAGAAAATGCTGTAATATTTTCTGCACTGGTACATTACCATGTGTGTGGGGGTTTTGTATTATGTAACCCATCAGTTTTTTTCATTTCACAGGGGTGAGGGCATTTCTTTTCTTCACCCTTTTAGTCAAAAGCCTTGATGTATTTCAGTGGCAGTCCCTACTGCCCATTACTTCGTATATAAGTGCCAGATACTAGGCGATATGGTTAGGAGAGCTGAGGAAAGATGAGCTTGGAGATGTGACCCACTGCTTAAGAGACTGTTCCCCGCCACCCTTGCAGGCGCTTACCGTAACCCATGAGGGACTCGCAGTTCCATTCCCCACCCTGCTGAGACCTCCTGCAGTTCTCCCATAAGGACGCTTGCTGCACGTAGGGCAAGGTCTGCGACTCCAGCCAGCCCCTGCCCGCCAGCGCAATGATACCGAAGATGACTCCTATGCCTAGGAGCAGGGGTAGGATCCATCTGCACCGTGTGTAGTCGAGGCCGTACTTCACCATTGTTCAGGGCAGGGGTGTCTGGTGGGACAGGGATAGCCGTCTCTGCCACAGACTCAGCGATGGGTGCTTCTGCAAAGCTCCTGGAAAGTGAGTGCCAGTACCTACCGCCGTGTGTGCAGATGTTTGAGAAAAGTCAGGAGAGACAGAGCAGAGAGGGAGGGAGGAATGGAGGGAGGGAAGGAGCTCCACCTAGATTCAGATGAGTAAGAGCTGCCACTGAGCAATAACCAGTTGAGCTGGGGAGAAGCTTCCAGGCAGGGTTTATCTGTGGGATCTTCTCTGGCCTGCTGACAAGGTAACAAATCGGGTGCTGTTTACCCTCAGCATTTAACACTTTCCTTCCTGACATCCCCACCACTGGCAGAAGAATCTCACAGCTGTGCTTACACCTTTCTATCTCCTAAGGGATTTACATTATGGCAGGTGAAAACAGAAACAAGAAAAGGAACTATTTGCATGAGAGGGTGATTGCCTCTGAAACTTGCCACATGGAGGCTGAAAGCTGCCTTTTTGGACAATTAAAAAAATTTCCCTAGCCGCTGTACAGTTAAGACAATAAAGAACATGTGACTGTCCTCCCTCCCCCTTCTGGGGCATGGTTACAGGGGAAAAAACCCAAAGTTTATAATTAAAAAGGTAGTAGGATCTGGATATAGCCTAAGTGGGAGAAAGAAAGAGAAGCTTTGAATGGACTGAGCCTCACAAACACTCCCTGTGCGGGGCTCTGGCTGTACATGCACTGCCTGAGGCCTGTCAGAGCCTGTCTGCAGCATGCTGAGAGCGATGCAAAGATGAGCCATCACCTCTCTGTGCCCTGGAGGCCACCTCACTGAGTGCAGGGCAGTTTTCTGTCTGTCAGTTCAGATGTTCCCTGCACTCTCCCTTTTGAACTAACACCTGCTACAACCTGGGATTTTGGTAGAGCCCAATGCATGTACATCTGGAAGCAGCTGCAGCCCTTGCAGATCAAAGCTGGTTTGTGTGAAACACACTGAAGCCCGGAGGATGCAAATTATCCCTTGCTCCCATGGTAGATTTTGTCAGGTGGGGCTCCCTCCAAGTACTGCCTCCATTTACTCACAGAAAGTTGCTATTGTATTGCAGCTCTCATGGTGCAATGTGGCAGCCATACTGACCTGCAAATTCCACAGCACTTTTCTGAATTAATATTCAGAAATCAATAATGGCCTAAATAAAAGAAATTAATAATTTACATTGCATCGATTCACTGTGCCTGAAGAGGCATTGAGCTTGCACAGAACCAAACTGGAACATCCACAGCAGTGAGCTACACCACGGTGAAGCAGTAATAGCTCTGTTGTGAATGCAATTTGAACAGGTTAATATGACACCATGCCTTATCTTTCATCAGAGACATCTTATTAGCCTGGTGGTAGATTGGCAGTGGTGTGGCTGCTTTATCTCTTACTCTGGCTAGCTGAAGCATCCTGCCAGCAGCTGCCCCATGGCACAGACACAGTTCAATATTCCTGCAGCTGTGAGAGGTCCAGCAGGGGCATCCAGCAGGTCTTTGTGAGAGCAGGAGACATTTTTACAGTTTTAGCCATTGAATTTTAATGTCACTGAAAGCTGAAGCCAACTATGAAGACACCTCAGCTGCTATTTAGAGTTGGAAGTAAGGGACAATCTCACACATTCTTTTTGTAAAGTAAATTTGAGGGAACAACCATTTCCTTAGAATAGAAGGTATCTTCCATTGTAGTCCACATCTGTGCTACCCACAAGTTCAGTTAATTAATGTTTAAAATGCCATTTACCAGTTCTATAACACTGCAATATATCAATTCTTATGCATTATTTTTTTAAAAAAAAATTTAAAAAAATTTACATTAAAGTGAATATCATTTGAAGCTCACCCTTAGCACATTATGCCGCTACATGCAAGCTGTCCAAATCTACTTATACATGTTCCTTCTACTATCACAGCTGAGGTAGGAATGGGCACAATAGAATCCAAAAGACTGAGAGAACACAGATTTGGGTATTAGATGGTTTTTAAAAGATACCTTCAGAAACACTCATGAATGTGGCAGTAGAGTGTAGACAAGCCCTCACTCAGCTGTCTATATCCAGTCTCTTGCCAAATTTCAACCTTCTGCAAAATTACAGCTTTCTAAGGAAATAGTCAAATCAAGTTAAAGCACTTTTACATTGGAAATCTAATATGAAGTCAGGCAATGTCGTGCGTTTGAGAGCCAATGTTTGCTGAGGACTAAAATGGTCTTTCCTGCATTTAGAATGCCATGTTCCAGGTACGCACTTATGACTGAAGGATTTGTCACCAGTTTCTGCTATAGCTCACCTGTGGATGAATGCATACTGTCACAAATGTTAGCATTTGTGAAGTGATACCACAGAGCACATTGTCACCCTGTGAAAGAAAGGTGAGTAGTCACCACGGGTGTTTCTGTGTCTTGCCCATCTTTGTCATCCTTAAGTAACTTAGAACTACAAGCAATCTTCACATTCAGTCAAAGGATAATTTGTGATATGTGGAAGAGCAGAGAGGGTTCATCATTTAAAGTTGATTAAATAATGTATCTGTCTTATGCAATTATGATACTCCTATGACAAAAAGAGGAAAATTATTGGAAACTTCAAGTGATTTGAGTGATGACTTAACCTCACCATGCTTCGTCTTGTGCAATGTACAAGCTGGGTGTTCACAGGAAAGCAAATGCTTGTTCTCCTTCTCCAGTATCTGTGGATAGTCCCTCCTGGCTAACACCAGCATCATCTGTTGAAAATTATATATCATCAGTGTTAAAACTGTTTGTTAGATTGTAGTGCACTTTCTGCAACTAAAACTATTGCTAACGAATCATCATTATTACTTGAAGTAACCATTAGACCTAAGAGGCATTAGAGCTAAAAATGCAAATATGCCTTTTCAATCAAGACACAAATGTTTTTCTTAGTGGAAGAAGAAGCTTGCAAATGATTGGCAGCACATTTTCATTCACCTTTAGTCTCTGACCTGGTCAGCTAAGCTGTATAAATGACTGGATTGACATAAGCTGACCAGCTGTGGTGCATGTTCATGACTTTTGCAGCAAGCACATTTTCATTCTCAGTTGTTCACACTGCTTATAAACAAGAAGTCCCCAGAGTTTTGGTTTTAAAAGCTTTGCTAAGCATATTTTATGATCTCTTCTCGTGTGCTTTCTTACATCTAACAAGTCACTCTGGGCAACTGAGAAAGATTTTCGGCATGAGCTATATCCTAATTATTACTATTATCTTTATTAATCGATTTACAATTATAGGTCCTTTTTTTTTTTCCTTAATAATGCCAGTCTGCGGTTTCTCTTTGGAAAGGGCTGCACTGCAGTTATGGTTACAACAACAAACTATACAGTGATACAACTGCCCTGCATCCCCTGGGCAATAATGTTCTTAGTGTGAGTAGCATTTCATCCACAGTAAGCACGTGTAGACAAATACCCTTAGACATCAAAAGTGTTCACAGGGTAATCCAAGCTACAATTCCTTTACGTTAATTAGAAGGACACTGGAAATGCATTTTGACTTTACTTCTTTGCAAAGAACACTCTCCTAACAAAATGAACCCAGTTGAGATCTTGTAGTTTCCCACACACAAGCTGTTTCTGAGGGACTCTCCCGTGGTGGCCAGACACTGTGACTCCTCCATGACATTTATGATGGCCTGGGAGTGGCCAGTGCTTAGTCCTGCTGCTGTGCTTTTTGGAAAGCCTTCCTCTATCTGCCCCACACAGCACAGGAAAGCTCTGCAGACATTTGATACTTCCTCTTTTCACTGACTGCTGAGTTCAGAGGAAAATTTCCACTTGTTAAGATTTTAACAAGAGTCATCCAGGACCAGCCTGCTGTGGAACCTTTGAAGCCTGACCTATGCACAGCACTGGTTGGCTCTTGTCAGTAAAGCAGGCTTGCCTTGACAGGACAAATACTTAGGCGTAAAAGGGCTTTCTTCCTTTCCTTAGCAAGGCTAAATGTGCAAACCAGTAAGTTTTGATATCCAAGATGCGAACATGGGGCAGTATCCGGGATTGCCATTTATGTGAGCAATTCAAGATTGCATTAGGAAAACAGCTGACATGGCCTCTGGACATTTTAACATTGTGAATGTCTGTATCATCCTTGTGTGGCTGTCAGGAGCACAGGCTCTCTGGTGAGCACATAGAATCATAGAATCAAAGAATCATAGCATGTTACATACAGGGATTTTATGAGATTGTGTGTAAGCAGTTAGACTGGTACAACATGGTCCTGTTCTACATACGGGATAATTTTACTTAAGCTACTTGCTTTGGGCTCCACAGTTTCTCTGTGACACAGGTAGGCTAACTAAATACTTGTCCTATGTAGTGGATCATAACAGTAACTCCTTGTAAAGCAGATAGCTCAGTTGCCTTAGGAGAGGAATAAAATCAGCTTTACTTAAGTAATTCCCAGGTGCCACAGCCTTGCTACTTACAGTTCTCTGTCAAAGAAATGACTTGCATTTGCTGTGTTTTACGGGTCAGTTGGGAACAGCTAGTTCTTTAAACACTCAGAGATTTACAGATATGACATGCACACCGAGCATATCTTTTAATAGTTTCAGCCAGGAATTTTCTCTTTGAGATTCTGTGGCCAAAAGTGGGATTTTGCTGAAAACAATATGCTACATGGAAATGACCTCATCGGTTTTAAATATTTGATATGAAATTGATTTAACAAATAGGCTGAAATAAAAATGGTGGTGTCTTAGCAACATTTTCAATTTAACCTATTGTCTTGATACAAAATTACGATTTTCCCAAGTTTAGTTTTGCAAGTTTATTTTTCTATTCCAAATCAGAACAGAAATTAATTTTAAAATTGCTTACAAAAGATACTGTATTCACAAAGACCTCTGTGAAAATTAGTATATGTTGTCCACATTTCCATAAATAAATAAAAAGCAGCAGTCATACCAATTCTTTTAGTGTTATCCAGTCCTGCAAAGATGAATGTTTGAGGAATACAATTAATTTCTATCTATTATTTATTTATATTAATTGTATTCTACAATGCATAGTTCTTATATTATTATCTTGTTTATAGCTGTAATATTATAAAGCTCTCGGAATGTCTGCATGTTTTCTTCTACAGTCTTTATTATAAATACAGCCTTATAACATTTAATATTTAAAAATCCTAATAAAAAACCACTTTGGATTATTCTGACAAGTCCTAAGTAATTTAAATATAATTTTTAGAGGCAAAATTTGAGGGCATTGCATTTTTCTCTGGAATTTCTAGATGTCGAGTTTCATAACTGGAGCAGCTTTGGACATCAGGAAATCCCAGACCAAAGGCTACTTACTGTACCAGTGCAGACCTGCACCATGGATTCATCGGACCTATCTTATAAATGCACTGCACGTGCACAGCAAAATTGGCACATTTCCGGTCAATAGGATCTACACATATAAACTGCTGCACCTGTGCAGTAACATATACCAAGTTCAGTGAATTCACTGCGCATGGATTTCACTACTCCTGAATGGGCACCTGTTACAGGAATCACATTTAGAAACTCAGCATCCCTGGTTTTGACAAATACATTCTCCAGATTTGATTAAACTTTATCCTGGTTGTGAGTATCATCTCCCAGGTTCATTTAAAAATCTGTCCAACTTCACCTACTGGTACAGAACAACCTTGTTTTTCAGTGGGCTGTTCCACATAGCCAATAACCTCCACTGCTCTGAGTTGTGGGACCAGTATCTCCGCTCTCACAGCTGTTGTGCATCTACTAAAATATCTCCGTTTTCACAGATATATATGCTTGGTTCATCATTAATTCATAAGTGTTCAATGATCTCAGCAACTCTTTGTGTGTGTGAGTGCAACATTTTCTTTTAGCATGTGAGTGTTTTTGTTTTTAGAGTGCTTATCACCATAACAACCCCTCCCCCTCCCAAATGATCTGTTACTACACTCTCTTGATTTATGTACGTATTCTTGGTCCAAAACCCCTTGTATGCAGGATGTAAAGGTCAGGTGAATACCCTTTTAGAATTCGTCCTTGACAATGAATTGTCTAAAAAATTAGTCACTTGTTGTGTCAACTAGAAATACAAAATCCCAGTGGGGTGTGGCAGCTGTTTCCCATATCCATGAGATTTAAGCATTAATCATCCCATTCAGGTCAATTAGCCTTCCCTAGCACTCAGTCATGCACATTTTTGATTGCTCATAACTCCCCCTGAGACAATGGCCAAGTGTGCTCAGATTCTGAGCTGCTCTCTCTTCTCCAGGGTTGGATTAGAAGGAGCGACCCTGTAGCCTGAACCTCACTGGAGCTGTTCAGGGGATTTTAGTGAACACAGATTTAGGCTGCAACTTAATCAAGACTGGTAGGTAAATGAGTACAAATTTTCTTCTTGTCAAAGAAGGGCATTATGGAAACCCTCCAATTATCTTCGGAGCACTTAGGAAAATCTAAAAGGAACTAAAATATTTTCCTATTTGTGTATTTAGGAGCAGTTAATAGTGGGGAGACATGAAACCAAACCAAAAAGAAACCCATGCAAGGCACCAGAATCCAGAGTAGTAAGTGTATTTAAAAATGTAGACATTTAAGGAAGAGGACAGATTAAAAAAAAACCAAAACAGAACGATGAACCTGTTTTTCCAGAAATCAAAAGCCACTTGCTGGTGTAAGACAGCACTGACTGACAGATTCGCTCTGTAAAAATGCAGGGGGAAAAGAGCAGGCCAGTAAACCACCTTTTTTTCACTACTTGAAGTTCTTGATCAGTACAGGAAAGGCACTTGGAACAGTTTTGATAAAGAACAGGCTTCCCACATATATGACCTCCTGTAGACTGTTGTGTACTTAAAAAGTTTAGAGTTCCCCCGTAAGCTGTGATGTACTTAAGAGGGTTTGGCTTAGCAAAGAACATCCTATGCCTGGCATTTCCAAAGAAAGTGCACAAACGTGTTTTGCAGTGAATGAATACTCAAGCTTATTTGACTGGAAAATGAAGTTGCTGCCTCCTGGACACAATGTCTTTAACTTCATTTTATTAACCCGACACTTTATGGATACTGATATTCATATTAAGAGGAAAGACTGTTTGAGTTTATGAAATTAACACATGAACCACAAACAACACCAAGTTTCTACAACCATCAGTTAAAACATTTTTAATTAAGCCACCACATTTGAAAGGAGTGTCACATACATCAGTATCACTTGAAAGTAATTAATAACTATTTGCAATAGCTTTCTCTGGAACATCTTAATTGTGTAACATGCTGGTTGTGCTTCTACCCCTCCCAGCACATTCAGAGCCAAGTTTATTTTACAACTGTGCTTTTTTGACAAGTTATGACAGTGCTTATAAGAAAGCATACAAAAGACTTAAATTATGCTAAACCTGATTACAATACCATCCTCCCTCTCATTAGAAAAGGTGTCCATTTTCTTACTTTCTTTTCCCTTCTTCTCAGCTTTAGCTGTGCAAGGATTTTCCAGACTTGAGATTCTCTGCTGTGTTTTGAATTCACTACCAGTAATTACTATCATTACTTATGATACAGGTAAGTCTACAAAATATTCCCCATCAGCCAGTACTGTACAAAAAAGGAAAAAAAAATAAAGGGACACATTTGTCACAGAATTCTCTTATTCAGCAAGAATCATAAATACAATTGATTGTATATGCCACAACTGAGCTCGTAACACAGTTCTAAAGTCTGTAGGCATTTATGCTCTGTAAAATTATAAAATACAGGCCTTGAAGGGACCTTCAGGAGTCACATGACCTTTCCTGAACAGGATCACATGCAATATATATAGTATTATCAAATTAAAAAAGGTGTTACAAAATTGACAGCTAAAACATATATAATACAAGAAATACTGGGCATTGCAAAATATTAGTTGCAAATGACTTTAGCTTTACCGTATGTTTATTAATGCTTTTTAAGTTGAATTTTGTACATGTGCATGAATACACATACCCACACACTTACTCTCTCCTAAGTATTGGGTTCATGAGAGTAAGAAATAACAGAGTAACACACGGGCTTTGCATTCCCCCCTACCTGTACCCCCCTCATTCTGTCTTTGCTAGAGCTACTTCTCCCATAACTGGAGGAGGAGCTCCAAAAATAAGTGTCTTCCTTCCTCCCCAGCTGAAGAAAGCCCTGACAAAGATTATAGACCATAATTAAATCTGCTGTAAGCTGCTGCAGGTCCATGACCAACACAGACAGTGCTTCGTTGGATTACTTACTTAGAATTGCTGACTGCAGAAACACAAACAAGGAGCCAGCCAGATTACTCTGACACAGATGTCTATATGAAGTTTGCATACATAAATTGCTCACAGAACTGCTTATCTATTCTTACCTGCTACCCCTAGTGACCCATAAAGCAGCCCCAAGTTTACTAAACTGAGGTACCCACAGTATTAGAAACTTTTGGAGGTTTTCAGATACCTTATGCTAAGATTTCCCTCCAAAGCACACTGATAATTCAAACACTGCAGTTTTAAAAAGGCAGACAAATAGAACAGTTTATGTTTCTACTCAGAGATATTTTCTACATCAGCATCCCTAAAATACCATGTAAAAATGTATGTAGTTTTAACATCTGAAATTTTATTGATTCTCTCTATGGCAACGTATATTAAACATGCATATGTGACTCCATCACAAGTCCTGCTGTGGCCACAAAACCACCAGTGCTACATTAGCCACTGTTACACACACAAGCTCCATGCTTTAGAGGAGATCTCTGTTCAACAGCATCAACTGGTGGAAAATAAATTTTTTTTTCCCCTTAATTCAAATAGCTATTAATCAACAACAGTACAGTAACAGAAACAAGAAAAGATTTTTAGGCAGCAGGTGACTGTGATAGTCTCAGGAAGTTCCTTCCTTGGGACTTTGATGGAAGAAGAAACATTCTTTGGAAGGCTGTTTTTTTTTCTAGTTCCATTTAATGCAATTTTGTCAGAGGTGAAAAAAAAAATCTTGCAGGACCCACTGATGGGTTGTTTAAATTCTATCTTCTTCCTTCCTACACTTGAAACACTATCATCTTTATTCATAAGCAAATGTTTGAATAAAATAAGGATGACTCAATTAGTTGGGAGGGGAAGGAGCAAGTAAACCATCCAAGTAGAATTGACTAATACTTTAGGTAAAAGTTATTTGCTTAAAGATGCCAATGTTTTGCCTAATTTATTGCCAGGGATAGTAAGAAATACTCTGGTGAAATAAGGTGGGTTTTTTCAGTCTCTTATAATGACACCAGATGTACATCAGAGGTACTCCTCTGTTGTTTTGACAGTTGACTGTACTAGTACTTAATCTTTCAATTTAAGTATGGTGCTCTCTCTGGAGAGGAGTAGTAATAGGTAGGCTTGATGTTTCCCAGGACTTCATCTTCCCAGTTGGGGAGGCAGCAGAAGAAGAAAGCACAACCTATTACAACGACAGTGCTGGCCCAACCAAAGCCATAGGCCCAGCTGAACATATTATCTCCCGTCAGTGGAATATCTTCTGTGAATTTCACTGGGTAAATGACCAAGCCAATGATCTGGAATACAGCTAGAGTGGGAAAAAAGAAAAGCAGGAGTAAATTACAATGAATGTATTACAGCTCCCACTAAAAAAAAGGTACCTAGAGATAACTGCATATTTAAAGTATGTAAGGATTAGCTTCAGTCCTGCAATCAAATCTGGATTCTTAAAGAGGTACGTGACTTCTGGCCAAGGCAGATCCCCACACCTATCTGATTGCAGCAGCTACAGCTGACATTGCCAGGTTGCTAGGCACATACCTGCATGTCATGACCAGCCCTGTCCTACAGCCAGGCGCTGTGAACCCTGTGGATCCAGTTACCTCCCCTAGCCCGGTTGTTCCTCTTCGCATCAGAAAAGTGGGAAGCACCCGGGCTCTCAGCTCCTAGGTCTTATCATGTAACATGATGGGTCAGCGGTGTTGGTGTCCCTGTACAGTGCCTTTGGGAAAGTGCGAACTGACAAAGCCCACTGGAGCTTCCCTAACCATTATCGTCTCAAAGCAACCTTTCCTTCTTCCCCATGAAAATGAGTCATAAACCAGGCAAAGACAGCTAATTTCATAAGGGAGGCTCCATCTAGCAGGTTTTTCTGCTGATGCCTGTTTGTCTTTGTGCCCAGGCTTACCAACAACAAAGAGCAAGCCTCCAATTCCTCGCACAAAGTTGAAGCGGAGAATCTCGATCGAGAATGCGATGACTGCAAGAGCAAAACAGATGACCAGGATCACAAAGCCAACGAGGTACGTGGCAGCTGCTGCTCTCCCCCATCCTTGAAGAGAAAACAAGAAAGATGTTACACAGAGCAGTATGCTGCTGTTGGTCATTGCAATTATTTCATTTTCTTTAATAATTTTTAATGGAAATCCTTTGAGAAGCATGTCCTTCTTTCAAAGCAATACTGAATGCCTCCAAAGCACACAGCTGCAGAGCAGAGGGACACCATCACTGTTGGAGCAGCACAGAACTCCCTGCCCGCTAACTTGTCTTGCTGAAAAGAGGGATATAGTGCAGCACAGAAAAGCAATAACACTTCCAAACTCCATATCTGTAAGACACTCACAGACATCTGGGCAGATAAGGCACATGACTGCTGACAACTCACTTTATCATTACAGCTCCTGTTCGATATGCAAATTTACAAAACCACTTCCATGCACAGGGAAGTGTGAAAGCAGACAAGAGGGTACCACCACATGAGATAACTGCTGGGAAATAACAGTGCTGTCAGCATACAACTTCTTCCTGTCTTTTTATGACAAGAAGAGTTCACAAGGAGCAAAATTAGCATGAGCAAAAAGAAATTTGCAATAGCTGAAAAGATGACAAAACAAAAGTTCTTGAAGGTAAATATCTATTCACATATCTAAAACATAGTGGGTGGAAGAGAAACAGCAAAATCTGACTTGAAAGCTGAAGAGCCCTCTTTGAATCACTACTTTGACATTTGATGGAACAGGGTGGTGAAGATTTTTAGGATCAAGCTACTGCATGCTGGAGAGGCTCAGGCATGAAGCAAGTGGCTGTATTCCAGCAGAGCAACACCAGCACCCAGAACTCATCCACCACAAGCCAGAGCCAAGGTAACAATGGTAAGAAAACCTCCCAGAAAAATAGCCAGAAATTCCAATTTTTGCAGTAACACAGCTGTGTGTAAAGGCCCTCAAAGACCCTGTCCTCTTCAGAAACCAACTGAGGAGAATCCAGTCCAAACAACTACAAGCAAAGGTGTTCCTGCCCTGGAGGCAGGATACCTGCCCACAAGGGCTAAACCATACTGGCTAGTGCTTTGTTTTCCAGTCAGCTGTCATCACAGTTCAATTCCCACATCTACATAACGTGGGTTTCTACTTTCACACACTCAAGACAAAGGTAGGGCCAGATCCCAAGCTCCCTCTAATGTAGGAGTAAAGAGGGCAGAGAGATCTAGGTCAGAACATTAAAACAACACAAAACAAAACAAAAACCAACAAAACAAAACAAAAAACAACCAAACAAAAAAATCTCTTTCATCACAGCTGTCCATTCCAACACCTGAAGTAATTTTGGAGATATCCTGCTTTCAATGTGGACTCCATTCTTTCTGTGCAAAAAGTAAGAGGAAGAAGGCAGTAAAATAAACTTTTTCTAAAGAATTATAATCCTCCACATTAACTCATGTACTCTACTAGTTGCACAAATGGGGGAAAATAGTAATTTGAGACAGAGAATGCAGTAAAAATATATCAGACACCCCTACTACATACATCAATTTGCCATCTGAAAGTAAAGCATTGTTTTACAGCTATTTTAATTAGGTCAGTTTGAACCAGTTTCCTTCCCTCTATTCCAACAGCAAAAGTGAAATACAGCAGGTATCCATCATCCAAATCTCTGCCCAAAACTCCCAACGACCACCACTGCTGCTGAAGACAATAAAGCTGACATAGAAAAGGTAAGGAAAAGGGTTTTCTTTCCCCTCTCCCTTCTTGAAGCTACTCAAGACAGGAAAAACTTTTCAAATTAATTCTCCTTTGGCTAGTTGTGCATGTTTCATACTCCTTCCCTAAGGGAATGCTGAGGGGGAAGGAGGGAGGGAGAACACCTGATGAATGACTGGAGATTAAAAACTATGTCAGCACTCTGATAAAAGCTTTTCATACAAAATATTCTCAGACATACCTTACACAGGCATTGAATATTGTCTCCACAACAGGATTTCTTTAGTGATAACTAATATAAAGGGATATGTAACATATTACACACAGTCAGGAAAACCAATTCAGACTAAATGATCCCAGAAAGCTATTTACCAATATTTGACCTATTAAGAAAAAATAAAAACACAAGTAGAAAGAATACTTACTTATCATAGCACATTCCCTTTCAGATGCATTATATATGCTGACAAGATGTAGGAACACAAATCTGGCATCTGTTTGATAAAACTTAGGTTGCAAACTCAAATACACCTGCACGTTAGACACCTTGAGGTTTGGTGCAACACAAACACAACTGGAGGAGTACAGGTCAGAATGTCCGCAGTGCTCTCTCTGCTATTTTCATATAATCTGTGCTTACTTTACAAGCGTAACAAGCTTTTGGATACAGGTCAGCCCCAGCTCTGCTCAAAGTGATTTATTTTCTTTTCCCTGGCAATATGAAAATGACAACACATATGGCTGCGGGAGATAACTTGTTAGGAAGATTAATACCAAGCTCAGCTTTGTTTTGGGTCTTCAGAAACAGGGCAGCAGTAGACACCACCATTATGAAATTCAATGAGTTTTGTGCTCACATGTGATAGAGCTCAGTGCTGGTGACCCCATAACTTCCTCTTTCTCCTGCTCGATTATCTTTTCCAACAGCAGCTAACAGCAGGTTGATACTGACAAGACCTGATAAGACTGAGTCATAGGTGCAGGCCACAGCACTAGATGGGTGTGATCTTGGCTGGACTAGTGTAGTTAGTAGTCAGCCACTGAACAACCAGCCTGCCACTTGATCCCCTGTGGGAATTACAGGAAGAGCAGCAAAAATCTCTGGACTTATATATACCACCAATGTAAGAGAAATCTAAAAAATTAACCATAAGTCTTTTAATAAGTGACAGATGAGAGAGATTGGGATGGGAGGCTGCACCTTTCCTGAGCAAAGGGTGCAGCCCTGTCATATTTCTTACCCACAAGAACTGTTGCTACCCCCACCAACACAGAGAGCTTTCAGCAGAGGCGCTGCTGCAGGGCTCTGACTGAAATTGCTGTTCCTCCATGCAGGATTCCCTTCATCCCCATACCTATCAAGACAGGCCTTCCTGGCTCCTTGCCCCTCTAGAGGCTACTGAGAGCTGGTCGAGTTACCGCAGGCATCCAGCTCTCCTGTCTGTCTGAAAGATTCTCCCTCTACAGCTCCCAGCTGCCAGGAGGCGAAAAGTGCAAGTTAACCCTCTCACTGTTTGCTGCCTTAAGAGCTGGAGAGACCTGCTTGCACTCAGAGAATGACAGATCAGCCCCAGTTTCTACTGGTTTGTACTCTGAAGTACCTTGTAATCATAAGATACTTAGCCAGGATTTAAGTTTTCCGTGAAGACAGAAAATTCTCAGGCCCATTAATCTGGCAGAGAGAGTATTTCAGACATAAATATGATTTCTGTTTATGAAGTCAACCAATAACACCACAGTAATTTGAAGCTGCATAAAAAGAAATGCAGAAGAATAGGAGAGCAGAAAAGCAGAAAAATAGTTGGGAGGTATTAGTGTTCCCACGTTGGCTTGGCCTCAAAGAATAATCAAGTTCTTTGCATCTGATCAGCAGAAAACTATTTATCAATTAGGTGGTGTTGAAAGAACATTAAAAACAACTGTTCAGGAGCTGAAGGTCTATAATTATTAGAAAAGAATAAGAGTTTTATTACATAGCACTAATTACATTAATGATTACAACAGAAAGGAATTAAGCTGCAAATGTTAACATGCAAATAACTAGGAGGGGTCAGGATTACTTAATGATGAGCACCAGTACTATGATGAAATTAAAAGAAAGCAAGCAACACAGCCTTAGTGTTAAGTGCATTTCCTGATTTTCTGTGGCCATGCCTCAGCCTCATCAGAAAGAAGATAGAATCTCTACGGGCTAAATATTTAAATCTAGTTTTGCCCTTAGAAGTTAAGAAAAGAGCTGGGAAAATAGTCTAGCAGGAAGACAAACTTCTATAGGATTTGAAGTAACAGGACTTTCTCATCTTCGTTCATTTACTTTCAAAAGCAAAAGCTAATTTGTTAGGTTATGAATAATTGGAATCTTAGAAGTTTTTATCATAACGTGCATAGATAGGGAATGTTTTACACTGTAGCTACAATATTTTTTGTATATAAATGGTAGTAGCAATTCTTGTTTGGCCTTGAGAGCCCATTATCTGGCTTTGTTGATGTAACAAAGGAGTAGTGGACTGCGAGCAAAAGAGCACCGTCAGTCTATTTTCTCACTCAGATAATGTGCAAGCCTCCATGGTAGCATGACTAGTGAAGGGAAGCTATGTGCATACCCACCATTACCATTCTGTAATGCACAGAAGAGCCCAGAATCAAAGGTTTGCTAGGGAGGCTGGTTGGAAATTAATACTGGGAGTCACAACTCTCATATGGCTTTTGCAGTGCAGAAAATGCAATTGCTATGCTACCAAATTATTAAAAACAAACACTCTAGTACAAACTTGGCATAAATCAGTTGGCTCTGCCAGGAGCTGAGGAGAGGCACAATCCTATACATTTCCAACTTCTAAAATCTCTGGGTTGATAGCAGTGGAAGTGCGCCTGCCCAGAAGGCAGCAAAGCACACTGGCACAGACTCAAGCCTCACCTGTTCACTGGGTTCTTTTACTGGGGAGTTGCAGTAAATGTTTTCTGGGTGTAGGTAGGGACACCAACTACTACGCCTTTCCCATTAGCATTTTCCAAGTGAAATTGAATACACTTGAATACATCCTGGCATTGTAAATCAGACAAAAACATGCTTGAAAAGAGGTGTACTGAAAAGATAAGCATACATCTAACATTCGCCCTTTATTTACCTGGCCCCTCAGTGAATTCGACACATGGGCTCAGCTTCACCAATAATCTGTGGTATCAAAGTCCATACCTCTAGCGACACAGGCACATTGTCACAGGTGCAGTGAAATATGATTCACAAAGGCTGGGCTTCTACTTCTAGGTTCCACCTTTTTTCCCCCTTTCCCTTTCCTTTTTTTTTTTTTTGGCACTTACTATGAATGTTTCCCTTTTTCTTTGTTGGCTGTTGTGTACTTAATAAATACCAACTGGCTGTTAGGAATATGAAGACTTAATGGGGTTACCTTTACTGCACACATACACGCCCATCTTTTACAGTGTTAATTCAAAGCAAAGTCACTGGGACCAGACATTCAGAACTAGGAGGATACAGCCACCCACAAACACTTTTCCTAAACTTACAGCCTCATCAATAGAAAGACACTCACCCTCTCCAAGTAACACACTGTAAATAATTCTTGTCATAGCTGATGATTTACTGGTATGTTTTAAACACACAGTCAACAGTTTAATCCTGCAATGGTCCAGATTAAGTCATCCTGAGTCATATTTCAGTGCAGTGCAGGACCTCTGCATTGCTACATTTTGATAATACACAGATGCTGCCAGGCAGGGTACTTCCCAGACACAAATCAGTACAGAACTCTAAACAAAATCCCTTCTCGGCCTCCCTACCACGACATCCTACTCTTCTTTTTCCCTTTCACTTCTTCCCTCTCATGTAGCATTTGCAAATGTGCATTAAGAAGCAATGCAGTTTAGGAGACACTCCCATTTGCAAATCTTTATTTGTCTGTTCCTGCCCCTTTCCCCTCATTTAAAATAAGCGACTTGACTGCTTTTTCTCTTCCTTTTCTTGGTACACATGCCACAGCTCAATTAAGAAGTTGTCTAATAGAACCTTCTGTTAATGGAGAGCCACTCTAAAGTCTTCATTTCATCAGGAGAGGTTAGTGCATAGTAGTCATTGTATGCAAAACACAAGTTATGCATCTCAATTAGTTAACTTTTATTTTCCTGCAGCAGTGCTGTAAATGCCTGCTAGGCATTTTTTCCTTTGTAAATGTCCTCACCTATTTTGAGACTAATTGCATTAACATAGGAAAAATGGAAACAAAATAAATCAAACCTGAACTCATGTTACATCCTGTCTCTAGATGTAAATACTTTTTTAGTAGACAGTGGCATTGATGTTATGAAAATTTGGAAAGAGGCAAATTGGTGTAAATAAGACAAGGATTTAAATAAGTTTTGGGTTAAATAAGCGAGGGCTTAAATAAGCAAAGTCAAGGATCTGTTCTTCTCTGTCATCCTGTTGACTAGAAAAAGCAGCAGAAAATTACTTGTGCCCCACAATGCTGAGGGCTGACGCAAAGCACACACCCATCAATACTCAGAGACGTGAGAAGCAGTGTCACTACAGGAGAAAACAAATTTCAGCAGCTGTACTGTATTAGCACTTTTGCCCTTTGCAATGCAAATTTCAGCAACTCTACTACCTTTTCTTCTCTGTCTCATGGGAGAGATCGATATTTTTATCTCACTAGCCAGATTTCTTCCACCTACAGTAAGGCCTGAAGTCATCACCTGGCTGAGAAATAAAGCCACTTCTCTTACAATATATTCACGAGTTAGCTTACGCGTGAGTGTTGCAATGAAAAGCTTCTGGAAGTCAGTCTGCTGTGCTCAGGCAGCAAGGGATCTGTGCAGGGAAGCCGTCCCAGCTCTCCCGGCTGAAACACACCCTTCCAGCTTCCCAGTCCCTAAAGAACCCTCATCCAGGATCTTAAGGCGGGTCTGCTTATTTGTCCAGAAATATTTTGGTTTAGGGAAAAGCAGATGTAATCAGACCCATGTGTTCTAGCAATAAAACAAAAAGTCCCCCAAAAGACCCAGAAACTGAGAGTGTGCAGTAAGAATATTACACTGGCGATGCCAGATACAGAAGCGGCTCAGCAAGTTAAAACAGAGGCACAATTATCCCTGATTTAGGCCCCAGTGCAACAGAGAGGTATACAAAGGAAAGAGCTTTTTTTTTTTTTCTTCTGCCTGCAAACCCACATCAGGCCATTTTAAGCTGCAGGTCAGAAGGCATTTTAATAGCTGCACTCCCTTGGCCGGGCAGGGTTAAATAAAGGTGCTGTCTACCTCCAAAGGGCTGGGGGGAAAGACCATTTTGCTACTGTCCAGGTGTGGTTCCGCAAAGGACACCCTGCATGAAGGTTTCCATGCTCAGCACCAGACCAGGGAGGGGAGATCACTCCAGGTAAGGCTGTGGGGAGCGCAGCCTGCCGAGAGCTGGGGGAAAGCAAATTGACGGGCTTGTAGCCAGTTGGCTATCTTACTCTGGCTGTAAAATAACTTTAGAAAGACCCAAAATATCAACACCCCAGCTTCTCAGCGTTGTACTGATTTAAAAAAAAAATAAAAATATCTCTCTGAAGCAGTCTAGAACTATGTTTCTTCGCTGGTTCAAGCCCCGAAACAGCACAAGTATTGGTTCTGCGAGGGAAACTCCACCCCAGGAGGAGGCTGCTCCACAACAAGAGGTAGAGAGGGTGGGTCCGTGGCCATGGCACCCACTGCCCCGGGTCCTTCGGGGCGCTTCTCACTCACCGTAGTCCATGAGGGATTCGCAGTTCCAGTTGAGGTCCTCCTCGCCCCGCGTGCAGCTCTCCCACAGCGACGCTTGCTGCACGTAGGGCTCCGACTCGGACTCCAGCCACCCGCGGCCAGCCAGGGCGATGATGCCCATGATGATGGCCAGCCCCAGCAGCAGGGGCAGGAGCCACCTGCACCTCCAGCAGGCGAGGCCGCACACCACCATGCTGCCCGGCCGGCGGGGCTCGCAGCGAGCCCGGGCGTCGCGGGTAGGGCGCGGCGGGGACGCTCCGGCGGGACGGGAGACTGCGTACGCCCAGTCCGAGCGGGGTTTTAAGGCGCCGGGGAGGAGGCTGTCCCACCCACATTCCTCTGACTAAGCCTGCCGCCGGCGGCGGCCCCGACCGGTGGGGCCGGCGGAGAGGAGAGGAGCGGAGGGACGGGACGGGACGGGACGGGACGGGACGGGACGGGTGCGCGGGGCAAACCCGCCCCCCGCTCGGCCCCGGCTCCGCGCCAGCCCCGCTACACCCCCGTCACTTCGCTCGTCCCGTCCGGGCTCACTCTTTCACTTACCCTCCTGCTGTCCGCCGCCCTCCCGCACCCGCTCCTCCGTGGTGGCCCCGCCACCGCAAAATGCAACCACACCGAAAAAACTGTCGGTTCTCGGGATTCCACGAAGCCCGCCGTCCTCTCGGGGGCTGGAGTTCATCCTCCTCCTCCGTGCTCACTGGACAGACCGGCCAGCATTACCAGACATTGATAATACCGATGGTGTTTGCCGCTTCAGGCACCAAAAGCTTGCAGTAAGTTGCTGTGCAGTTGAAAAAAACACCTTAAAGAAAGGTGTCATACGAGGATGGGAATGTGACATTAGTAAGAAGGAAACCATCACTTGTCTCACATCAGGCTCAGCATTAAACAAATGTGTTTTCCTAATGGCCATCTAATGAGTGTTTGGTTGCAGCTGTGCTCCAGCTTCTAAGCAGGCTGTGCTGGGCACCACCCAACAGTGGTACTCAGGATCCGTGCACACTGATTCTTTTCCCATTCCATGTCTGGAAATGCACCCCAAGATGCAAGATGACCAAAATGAAAACTTCCCCATCACATGGCATGAATGAACACCCAAAATTTCTGTCGTGGGAGAAGCACTTCTCTATAATAAGATCTCCACACATCCCGTCACATCATCCCATTTCCCAGCACCAAAGCCATATGACCCCATCACAGGATTAGGGGTGATTAGATATTGGGTACACAACTCACACATTTGATTGAGTCTTGGAGCAGCTTCTAGGCCTCAGCAAAGAGGTCAGTAGGAAGACAATATTCTGAGATCTGAAGGGCTGAAAAAGAATAGTGGGTAAGGGGGATTACATGGGTTTCATGGAGTATGAGGACATATGAGTTCTTATTGGACTGCATCAATTGGGATTTTGTCACAGCTATGTCTCATAGGATCAAACTGTGCCCAATGTCAATTCCTCAAAAGATATTCAGGGGAGGTGCCCTGCGAGGAGGGATGGTCAACCTCATCTGAGTACTGATTGCCGGCAAATATTAGGAAACAGATTGTGATGCTAAAATCAGAGCAATAAGATGTTATCACTATAGACAATTTGCAAAAATCTCAGGCAGGTTACCTCAAACCTTGGGGAGTTTCATCAGCCCTCTCAACACCCTTATGGTCATTCCCACAGTTCAGATTTCATTCCAAATTCATAATAAAATAGAGCTGTAAATAAATTTTGCCAGAACTACTTGAAAACCTAAGTCATCAGCACAGAGTTTTTGCAGAGAGAATTAATTGCAGAAGTGGGCACCATGGTCATCTCTTTTCGTCATTACAGCAGAACTTCATTTGTGCAGTGCCGAGCGATGATTTTCCAACCATCTCACTATCAGCACCCAAGTCACCTCAGAAGGAGATGCAGAAAGTACTTTCTTCAGCACAAAAAGTGAGAGCTGTTGGAAGAGAAGTGAGGTTAAATTTCATCCATTTTGCAAGAAATAAACTAGGAATGCACCGCTCAGAAAAGTGCTCTCTTTGTTACAAGGTCAAAAGTTAGAGATTTCCCCCAGTTCAGACAAGAATGTAGAGCTAGACCATGTTTTTAGCAATTGCATTGCTTGGTTTCCCAAGGCTGCACCTGCACATGGTGTGCCTCAGTGCCCAGACATTTCAGAAGCTCTGAGAGCAGCCTTCAAGCCCACCTCTGGCATTAGTGGCTTGCGTGGCCTACCCTGCTCCTCCCAGTGACCCCATGAAGAGAGAAATGCCATCTTCTTCTTTCTTTTTAAATATCCAGCTTTTAAACAATTGGAAAATCTAGCTGAAATTAAAAGATAATATACCAAACATTCCACTTTGTGTGACTGAAGGCCTACAACACAGTTAATGAAGTTATCTGCCTTCAGCCCCAATGATACTTGGATTTAGTAGTGAGGAAACCTAGCAAACTCATAAACCAGTGCCTCCTGCAGCAAAATAGGCAGCTCCAGCAGCATATGTAGTTTTTCTCACCTCCCGGCTGTATAACCCACATCTTCACAGAGACCAGATGGTAGGAGTCAGCTCTCTGGGGCTGCAGTGATACATGAATGCAAAACATGTACTGCTATGATCATGAGGAAAACTTGCCCTAATACATAACAAAACAAACGGGTTTTGTTTTACTAAACACCAAACCCGCCTGAATCTATCTGAGCTTTCTGGATCAAGCTGCTCTGCCAAACATACATTATCTTCAGCTATGAACACAGCTATGTGTTGTGTAGTTATGAAAATCTAGATACTTTCCCCAATTTTTTCTTTAATCATGGAATAAAGAGTCATAAGCTTCTTTCACTATCACTACCCTTACTTTATTTATTTATTATGTGAATAATAAAATAATTGCATAATCTTTGTGGCTCTATAGAAATATTTTTCTCTGCAGTGTAATGAGGGATATGCCTCTCTAGTAGGCAGTGGAGTAAATCATTTACCACTGCTGGCAATCATTCACCCAGCTATCAGAGAAAACCAAGTAGTACTGAGTGAAGGTCAGGGATCAGCTCCATCCTAGACAGGTATGGCTGGGCTCTCACAGGCTTTGAAATGTGCCAGTGGGAATCTCCAGGCTGGTTGCCAAGAGTGCATCTTGGGGAGGAGGGGAGAAGGGGGACGCATGGTGGGTAGAACAGTGCCAAGGGCATCCCTCTGCCCTGCAGGGGGGAGTCACTTCAGGGCTGGGGTACCTTTCCTTTATCCATTTTACCTGATGACATTTTCTACCCTGTTTACATCTCAGCTAAAACCATTAGGAAAAAACCCCAACATCCACAGACTGAATAGCTGTTGTAAATCCAATTATTTTGTAATTCATGGGTGTTGTCCTTCAGCAGCGTCTTATGCTCACTTTCCTTCATGTCCAAGTGCCCCAGTTCTACTTAATCTCTCTTCAGGCATCACAGCCATAAAACCTAATTAGCATCATCTAAACAGGGTAGTCATTCAACCCATAAAACAGGATAAGGATGGGAAGTTCTTAGTATAACCCACAATAACCGCTCCATCAGTATTTCCAAATCAAATTTCAATTTCCTTGTGTATGCTCAAAAGCTGCCATTATCTGACTCTATAAGAAAGCAATTTTTCTGACCAGCTCTCGTCAGTAGCCCTTGGTTGAACTCAGTTTACATTAGAGACTCATCTGGGGCTGGTGTAGATGAAATAAGCCGGCTCTCTGCAACTGATGTGCTGTTGAGCCTGCTTCAAAAGCCTTGTGAAAATACTAGGGCAACAGTTTGGCCTGCAGAGGTGTGACTAACGTTTTCTCATTCCAGCAAGAGACACCTTGTGTGACTCCATCAGCCTGATATGACCTAAAATCTTAGGGAAAAAAGGATATTAAAGAGGCCTCCTTCTGTGTGCTAGGTGCCTTATTGTTGCCATACAGACAGTTGTAAAGCTGCACATGTGCTCACTACCTCCAGTTTTCTACACTTAGGTTGTGGAGAAGACTCTCTATTGTCCTGGAGTTGCACTGGGCGAAATTCTGTTTATTTTAAAGGAAATGTCAGAATCCCAGTGGCAAGGTTGTTACCCCAGAGCTCTCTTAGAGGCCTCAGGCTCACTTAGATCATGCCCACACAACATCGAGGGTCTTCAGACAACTAAGGTCTGTGGACTAGTTGCTGCAACTTTTCCTTCTCTACCTCCTCCTCTCATTTGCATTTCCAAAATGTAAAAAAGGGAAACATCAAATAAAGAGCTGTGTCATCCTTTGACCTTCTTACTGATTTTGGTTCTTGTCCATAAATAATTTTCCAAGATTGCAAATTGACCATCTTCATGTGTGATGTTACAAAGTGATAGCAAGTGCCTGGCTAATGCTGTAACTATTCCTGCAGGAATGAGAGCTTGGTGCACCATGTGAGCAATATTTCCCAGAGTTGCTATTACTCCTTTTTGAACCACCCCTCCAAGAAAAACCAAAGCACAGTGTATACATATGCACAAGGGGCTGGGGGGTTTCACTGTGTTTTTACTTTGTTTTCTTTTAAGATAAACTTCTGCTTTTCAGAAGAATGGGAAAGACTAATTCTTGCCGAGAGCATGATTGTATTTATTCTGACTTGTGTATTCACATCTGATAAATCAAGAGATGTGTGTTGGAAAATACCATATTCGTGCAGTATCAGATAAAAAGGTGGAAATGTTTTTTCACACCTTTCTGAGTCCGGGTGTCAAGTCTGAAACTCCTTGAGACCTGAGGGGTTTTTTTGGAACATGACACTGTCCCTAAAAGCGCCGCCGGTGTCTGGGCCGACGGGGCGGGGCGGGGGCCGGGGCTGGCGGTGCCTCCGCCGCCAGAGGGCAGGAGACTCCTCGGGAAAGTTTGGAAGTGGGGGGGATGCGATCCAGGATGCAGCGGCGGCCCCCCGCCAAAATCCCCTCCCCGACGGGAGCCTTGTCGTGCTCCGGGACCGCGGAGACTCCCGAGCAGCGAGGTCCTTTCAGCTGTCCTTGTTTCTGGTCCTGTGGCAACGAGACAGGTGGCCAAGAAGGCCAGTGGCATCCCGGCTGGTGTCAGCAACAGTGTGGCCAGCAAGACGAGGAAAGTGATCGCCCCCCTGTACTCGGCACTGGCGACGCCACGCCTCAAATCCTGTGTTTAGTTTTGAGCCTCTCACTACAAGAAGGACATTGAGGTTCTGGATGGTGTCCAGAGAAAGGCAATGGGGCTGGTCAAGGGTGTGGAGCACAGGTCCTATAAGAAGTGGCAGAGGGAGCTGGGGGTGTGTAGTCTGGAGAAGAGGAGGCTCAGGGAGGACCTTATCACTCTCTGAAAGCAGGTTATAGCCAGGTGGGAGTCAGTCTCTTCTTCCAGGTAACAAGTGACAAGACAAGAGGAAATGGCCTCAAGTTGCATCAGGGGAGGTTTAGATTGGATATTAGGAAAAATGTCTTCACTGAAAGGTTGTCAGTCACTGAAATTGGCTGCCCAGGGAAGTGGTTTAGTCGCTGTCCCTGGAGGTATTTAAAAGACCTGTAGATGTGGCACCTGAGGACGTGGTTTAGTGGTGGACTTGGCAGTGCTGGGTTAATGGTTGGACTTGATCTTACAGCTCCTTTCCAACCTAATTGATTCTATGACATTTATATGCTTTTTCCCCTGAAACTGGAGGCTGGAGACTTAAAGAGAAATTCCTCTCACTCAGATGTTTTAGACTGAGGCTGAAGTGGAGAGGAGTGGCCAACAGTCTCTCCACTGATGATGGAGAGTCACCCAGGCCATGGGGTTAGCTCCTACACAGACACCCGCACTACAGGTGTGTGCAAGGCAGAGCTTAAAACCTGTATGCCTTCCAGTGGGAGTCTGACGCTGCCTTCCATCCATGGATTTGAGTTCATTTAGGGAGCTGGAAGCTCCTGTACTGCTGTCTGTTCTTAGCACTGTGGTTATATATATTTCACTTAATATTTTTGAGGAAAGAGTCAAATTGAGAGTTTGTAATTCACATATCTCATGGGAAAACTGGCTTGATAGATTTTTTTAATAAGTTTTCCATTAATAATTGCGTTTGCTTGCATCAATCTGTATTTCCTGTCTCAGTTCTTCCTTCCTCTCTTTAAAAGTCATGTGCATCTCAGAGCTGCTCACACAGCGTTGTAGAAGATCATTACCATTTTTGTTCTTTCCAGCCTCAGCACAAGTAGCTCTTGTAAAATGACATCTCGGTTCCCAGCAGTGGCATCAGGAGGTTTTGAGAAAAACTTAATCTCCAGCTGCACATCCATAAGCAGACAGGGTACATTTCATTGCACAGCTCCACATTAAAGCCCCTGTTTAGCTTTTATAAATGACTCACCCAATAGCTCAGTCCACTGAGGCCTGATTTCTAAGAGACAATCTGGTCTTTAAGCACATGCTTAAAATGAGGGATCACAACTCTATATTAGCAGCACATGTGGAGGTGTCACTGGATTAACACAGCATGCATGAACGTCAGTACTTTGAGTCATTATTTTCAGGGGCAAATTGGGGTGCTGCTTCTGACGCAATCTCTCCCAAGCCTTGTTCCACCAGGAGCTGCCTCCATTTTTCTCCCTGGCAATGACCCACTTTGTTCCGTTATTATTGAAAGCAATAGTTATAAATAGTTACAGTTCTGAGTCTTCTCTCCCATTGTCCTGGACAGATAGGAGAAACTTCCATCTATTTGTCCTGCTGTATATGACTCACTTTCTTCACATCAGCTTGATCACATTTGCAGGGCTAGGTTTCCCTTGCAGAAACAGTGCTGTACCTCTTAATTTTAAAAGCATGTAATTCTTGAAGACCTTGCTGTGAGAGACAGAGTGGAGTGCAGGAAGATGAAACAGGACTTTGCAGAATATGGTGTTGTAAATGGCTAAAAATATGGGAGAAAAACTAATTTTAAAAACTGCACACAGAGACAGAGCTAACATAACCATACATGACCAGGATTAAGTGTTGAGAGAAGTAGGAAAGGGCTGGAAGAA
Source organism: Margarornis squamiger (assembly GCA_035222235.1). Taxonomy (NCBI): domain Eukaryota; kingdom Metazoa; phylum Chordata; class Aves; order Passeriformes; family Furnariidae; genus Margarornis; species Margarornis squamiger. The sequence goes on from JAWWTY010000106.1 coordinate 50,883,688, forward strand.
GGAGGACGGAGAACAGGGAAGCACTGCTTGGGGGAGAAGTTTCCATTTTGGCAAGGATGCTGCAGGGAAGCATTTTAGCTCATGAAGTGTGACGGTATCTACCTGTTTCCCTCAAGTGTTGTTGATCTTATTTAGTATATACTTTTGTGCTTTATAGTAGTAAACACCGAGATAGAAACAATGGATTTGATTCATGTAGAAAAGAGTGGAGATGAGGGATTTAGTTTAAATGCTGCCATCAATAAGAAGTAAGCAGTGAAGATATGTGCTTACACAGAAAGAGAGGAATGGCAGGCAGGGGGAAAATATCCTTGTCTTTTTGCTCCTTTCTTTGTAGTTTACACATTATACAGTAGATAGCAATTAAATTGAAATATAGTCTATGGTATAGTGTGATCAGTTGGAAAAGTGAGACCACAAGAGACTTTAATTGATCACACAATAACAGATGGGGTAATAAAACGTGGGACAATAAGGAATATTTGCGGAACAAATGAAAGATCAATTCCCCTTCTGTTGTAGAAGGAAGAAAACAGCCAAGTGTTAAAGAACAATCTAAAAGGCAAATTGATGAGGAAAAGAACATATGGCAAAGAGGGAAACTGCTAAATACACACAGAGGAAAATGTATGTTTTTAAACTGTCTTTATAACATGCCTGTTTCTAGTCTTTGCATGCTACCATTTGTGAAGAAATAATTCCTTGGATCTTAGTAGTAGAAAGCATAAAGAAGCTAGGTACAAAATATAAGTTCAGCAAAAGTTTAAAGAAAAGCCCAATAGGCAGAGGAAAGAGAAAGGGAGCCTTTATCACAGGTGATCTGAACAAAAATGCTACGAAGATTTTTTTTTTCCCACACATATTATTGTAAAGGAGATTATGCCATATTTAGAAAGTGAATGCAATTAGAAATGGGATAGGAATCAGCTCTGTCTAGCCACTGACATGATACTTTTCAGTGCAGTATCTAAACAGCAACACCCAGTGTATCCTGTACTCCATTCTTCTGGGAATAGAAGAAGCACATTAAACAGGGGAAGCATTGATAAACTACTCAAATACTGGTATCTCTTTCAACTACTCAGAGTCTGTTTGTACAGTCTAATGGAGGGCAGGAGGAGCCCAGCAGGTGATATGAAGGGCCAGTGAAGAGATTCAGCCTAAAAGGTCAACTCCAGACAGAGCCAGAGTTTACTCCCTCTCTGTGGAACATGCCAGGCCTCATATGGCTGGCACCTCAGCAGCCCCAAATGGTCTTCTATTTCTGGGTGAGGCAGATGTGAAAAGGAGAGGTACCCAGATGAGTGCTTGCTGCCATCCTCATCTTGGAGCATTCGGAGCAGCCTGGATGTGGGCAATGGTCCTCATCCAGCAATGACCTCTCCAGAGAACTTCATCACACACTCAGCACTGAGCTGCCTCACTCCGAATGTGAGCAGGAAGGTTGCCTTTAAACATGTGCTGGAACTGCAGATTTCAGGGAGAACAACAGCCCCTCTTGTTGCTCACTCTGTGGCCAGCTGTTTGCTAGGAAAGTCCCACACAGTTCATTGGGACTGTCCTATATTGAAAAGAAAGACCTGCCAGCTATCTGCCAGTTGCAGAGGTGACAGGGCTGCAGTTCTCACATGGGCATTGCCTGCTCGTGTAGTGGGATATGCAGCAGAGACATATAAACCCTCCCCATGCCCCATAGCTGATTCTAGTCTTGTGCAATTCTTTTCCAGGTCAAAAAAACAATTAAACAGAAGTGTGGTTAAAACCCTGGATTTTGAGAAACAACACCTTTTTTTTCTGTATTTCTATGCTTGTTCTAAAAAAGTATTTATTTTTCTTTATGTTGCATTTCCTCTTTCTCATGGTAGTATGGAAAAGACAAGAAAATGAAATACCTATCCCTACCTACAGGCCCATTTGAATGCATCATGGTCAATGTTGTCATTCATGGTGATATGAGAAGGACAACATGGAAACAACAGCAACACTGATGCTTATCACCTGCATCATGCAATGGTCTGTGCTGCAGAGCAGTGTGAGCTGTATTCTCAGCAAAGCTTTTTCTGGGTTATGACTCATGCAGAGCCTTGTTTTTCTTCTCTCCCACCTACTGTGACAAACAAGAGAGTTACAGGCAAATAAATAAATAAGTGACCGGCCACTGTTATCAACCAAAATTCAATAAAGAAATGTAATGTATTTCTGCACCTCCTGCATGCAGGTACATCAGCATCCTGAATCCAATACCACACTTGCGCAATGACCTGTGCCTTGCCCCCTCCCACTCTGAAACCTCTTTCAAGCCTTCTTCTCATTTACAGTTATTTACCTATAGCAGTAGGCCAGCAAAGAAGGGAGGTTTCTGAGGACTCTATAGCCAGGGAAGAGTAGGTGAAGAGGTTGGGAGGAAGAGATGAAAAGGCCAGATGGGGCAAGTAGTAGGGTAATGCAGAAGCATGTCTGGGCAGTGGGTGAGAGCTTGCTGACAGCAGCTTTGTCACCTTGTTTAAGATCTTCCCAATGATGTAGGTAGGGTTTGGGGTTGTTAGGGTTTCGTTTTTGCCTTTTTTAAGGATGGGTATGTTTGTGTGCCTCAGCACAGTTAAAGTCAACCAGATGGAAGTTACAAAGAGAGAGCCAGTGCTTATCCAAGGTTGGTGGAGAGTACTCTTCCTCCTACACACAGTAGCAAAGTTGAGTCTGAGATATTTCAGAACCTGAACTTGTGAGACTAGCAAACTTTTACCATCCAGTGACCTTTGACAAAGTCAGTTAACATAGGAGGCACCCACATGTTTGCATGGGAGGCGATATTTGCTCTATAAACCTGCCTTGTCTACTCTGCGTTTCATCTTTTTGGCAGCACAGGCAAAATCTTGACATAATTGTAAACTCTGGACTACCTAAAAGTAGGGACTGCCTTTATAAGGTTCACAAAAAAAAAAAAAAAGACAAAGGTGTCTGTTTCAAGTAGCTATGCACAACCAGAATTGAAACAGCAGTAATAACATGAGTGCTTATGTATGACACATTAGGACAAAATCAGAACGCACAGCCAAGTGACTTAGTCTTCTATGAAGATATTTTTCTTTGGAACTCTTTCAAAAGCTGCTATAAAGACATTCTTTTGGCTGAACTGGCATAAGAACCCTAAAACATGGCAACAGCTTCTTGAGTGTTAGGCTTTGGGGCTCATCTTTTTTAAACACTTCACAGTTTCCTCCCATCCAGTCATTTTATGTTATTTGCTTTTTTTGCAGGGGGAGGAAGATGTTTTCTTGTGTGCTATTACTGCAACAGTGAAGCTCTTCCCTCAGGCTTGTTCTATTTTGTGGACATCTGAAACATTTGGGATCAGATTACATACTGGCAAGTAGGACAATGGCATTGCCGTAATGAGCTGGAGGCTAATTTATAGGCTTTGCAGATGTGAATGCATTAGTATGCAAATCATGAGCAGTCCCTGCCTATAAATAAAAGAACTTACCTTGCCAAGAGATGGCTGTCCCAAAAATCTAATGAGTATTATAAATTATAAGCAATTGTCAGATTTCAGCTTCCTTTGTGTTCTTGTTTGTGCTTCTCTAAGGGAGCATTTGAAGATAAAATGTATAATGCAATGCATGGCACAGGCAGTTACAATCTTTGCTGCCCAGTGCTATTATCACCTTTTGCCAACTCCCACTCCTTCATTTGTTAGAAAAACAGCTAGTCAAACTTGTCAGCAGCTTTGAATAATATGTTCCTACATGGTAGTACTCTGAAAAGGAAGGATGAATTGTGGTGAATGCAATGAACTGTGGCTCCGGAATGTTCTGCTTAGAACTCTGCCTCAGATATAGATCTTCCTCAGACTTTGTGCATGCCTTTGGCAAATCTTTTAAGCAGTCCATACCAACGTTTCTTTAGCTAAGAAATAAGCAATACTAAAGTTTGGTTTACATTTGTTTTCTGTTCAGATAATGTTTTGGGATAAAGCCTGACTTTACTGTTTGTCTGTAGAGGGTTGTATGTGTTGGCACACACTGGGCACTCCTGGCAGCAGAAATAACAGCAGAAATAGCTTCTGAAGTTACAGCTTCAGAAGATATTTAGGAATTAGCTCAAATGCAATGGGAGCAAAAATCTAAGGTTTGGGTTTTTTCTTCTGGAACTTGATGAGACTGCACTTAATTATGTGATTTGCTTTATCAAGTCATGAACTCATGCAGGGCTGATGTCTCTATGACTTTGCCAGCTTCCTGCCACTCCCTACCTCCCCAAAACACCTTTTAATGACAGAAGAGCAGAAGCAGCAAAACTGAGGAATTCCTACAAGTTTCACCAAAACACACTGTTTTGTGGAGGACAGAATCCTAAAGTATCATCTTCCTCCCCTAAAGGAGAAGCTCTACAATGAGCTGCAAGAGAACCTCAGAACTGTTAATTTTGCTGTTCATAGAGCTATGTATTTCTTCCTAAAATTATATTCTTTGAGGTTCATTCCAGTGGAAGAAAAATCCTTCTTGAAGTAAAATAGGCCTGCTGGAGAGAAGGCTCACGGAGAGCTTTGCTTATTTTATGGACATATTACATCAAGCTAAGCCTTTGCCATCTGCTCTGCCCGTAATTGTAAATGGAATAAACCCCACACCAACCAAACAAAAAGAACAAATCACAAGAGCATCAAGGAGATAAAAGTGATTTAACTGCCTGTATATGCTCCACCAACATTCAGCTTGCACTGAAGATGTTCTTTCTCATGATTCAGACACAAATCACAACGAAAAGAGTTCACACACAACACAGTAAATTTCCTGCTGAGCTGGAGTTTTCCTGAAGCAGATCTGACTCCACAAGAGTGTTCAGCATTACTTACTTACATGAAATTATGTGAGCTTTATGTAAAGACTGTCATAAGTAATTTTTTTATATTGTTTGTTTCTCAGGCAGTAAGGTACAATGGAGTGTGAATTACTGAAGGAATAATGCCCATGGTGGAGGATTGTGTGAAACAATAAATGACTTTTGTAGGTAACTGAACACCACGGCAATGCTGTGAGATATCTGAGAAGCACAGGAGCATTAATTGAAAATATATCCCAGTGCCATGTTCAATGAAGAAAAAATTAAACAAACACAAATGTGAAGATTGTGGATTTCTGGCCATGTGAAAATCTGGGAAATCTATGCAGCTAGTTTGCTAGAGAACCTCCATCAGAAAGTATTGAGATGAATAGACTAATGGGGAAAATTATTGTAAGGAGGAAAAAAGTGATGAGATTCAGCACATGCAGGTGTCAATAAAGACACATTGTCCATGGAAAGCATATATTTTGCACCCAGTGATAAATCCCTGTATTGACATGCAGCTTGTTATATGGAATTCTTGCTGCATTGTTAAGCACAGAGATAAAATACATGAACCATCCATACAACATATCATAAATCACTGTAATGCACGTTTAAGGGTTTTCCCTAAAGAAAAAAAAACTATAATCTAATGTGTTGCATTCATCCGTGGAATGCAAATTCCTGTAGAAATGGATTCATTGTGAGCATAACGGGGAAAGATCTTTAATGAGAAAATTAACAAGGAGTTTATCTATTCCTTGAATTTCTCTTTAAGTTAATGAAATTTGATTAACATCCAGGCATTTGATTCTCTCCTTGGATTATGAAAAGAGAGACTCTGAATTGCAGTGTATATATGTATATTAGGAAGAAATTCTTTACGGAGGGAGTAATCAGGCGTTGGAATGGCCTACCCAGAGAGGTGGTGGACTCACTGTCCCTGGAGGTTTTAAAGATGAGACTGGATGTGGCACTTAGTGCCATGATCTAGTAATCACAGTGGTGTTGGATCAAGGGTTGGATTTGATGATCTCGGAGGTCTCTTCCAACCCAGTTGATTCTATGATTCTATACTTCAGCATAAAAAAATTAGGCCTACATCTTCTGATGGTTTAATTCTATGGGACCCTCTTCTGTGACATTAAAGGATCTGTATCAGATCACAGTCTTGCAAATGCCTCCAGTGACTAACTTCAATTTACAGGAACAGCCTTTAAGAAGGAAGGAAGAGAATACAGGAATTGCTGCTGCCCTCCTCAGAGCGTTGAGTGTACGGGTATACACTGAAGTATCCAACAACTGCATGGAATATGTGAGGTATGTTAACTTGTGAATTGGAAAGGGTTCTGGTAGCTACAGAATTTGCTTCCACTTCTGAAGGGAAAGCCTGTAACAGTGCTGGCAGGAAGCTGTGTCTTCATTCTGTCGCATATAGCAGTAAATTAGCTTACATCATTTTGCACAAGGCTGAATGCAAACAAATTGAACTTCAGAGTTTAATTTTTTAAAAGGATAATTATTTATATTTCATATACTTTGTATTTATAAATCCTTAAGCAATATGAATAAATCCTCTTATTCTATCTCCATCACTATTGATTAATGTCAATGATTCTCTCTTCTTTTGCACCAGACAGATCAGCTTACTCTTGGCATAAGCAACTATTGGATTAATTTGTTCCCAAATGAAGAAATTATTCAAGTTAGACCCTTGGTATTTAAGAAGATAATGTTTTCAACTTCCACAAAGATCAGAAAAGGCAAAGTAAATTTAATTAGCAGTTTTCTCATTACTAATGACATGTGACTACATGAAATCAATATTGTATCTGTAATATATGTGTTGCTTATAAAGTTGGGTGACATTACAGGTGGGACTACCTCAAGGTGACCTAGTAACTGTCACAGTACAATCTCATTTTCACTCACTTTGCCGTATACTAACTAGGGCTGAAATCTTCCATCTGGATGGGAGTAGAGGTGATTGCTTTGCACTTTCAATCAGATTAGTTTCAATATTTCTAGACAAAAGAGAGGAGATAATGTTTTGCCAACATTAATACAGTCTGATAACCTTTGAGAATGTGTACTGTCCTGGTTTGTTGTCATGAAGAATTAAAGCAAAATGTAAGAGTGGGTTATGTATCAGTTACACTTTTGGATGCATTGTTGAAAACTTGTCTGAGTCTGTACACGTTTCAGCCTACACACGTTCAGTAAGGTGCCTAATCAGTTCTTACAGATTAGATGTGAGGGAGCATATTGCAGAAGTGAAGGGCAATATTAGAAAAGCTAGTCTCTTTTCATATCAGTGAGACCTCAAATCACACTGTTCTGCTGGTTGCAATTGTGTCAATAAAATATGAGGGAAAAGAGTTGCATAGGACCAATCATGTACAGCTGAAATCGGTGGGGCTTGCAGTAGTACAGAAAGCAAGAGTACAACTAGGCATATTTAACACCAAGTCAACAAAAGACATTCACACTGTGTCCCTCAAAATAGTCATTGCTCTTTCAAGGACCATCATTTTAATAATCTCACAAAAATTTCAATCTTTATTTTTTTCTGTCTGCTTACCCTATAGTACACTGAAGATAGCAAGAAGTCCAGTTTGATTAGTAGAAACTAGATCAGTCTGCAGCCTTGGTTATTAGATCGCTTTCCCCCAGAGGTTTTTAATTTATAGACTTGAGTATATTTGATCTGGAAGCTACTGAAATCTAAACACAGAACTGTGCAATACCATTCTTTGAAATCTCTTTTCAAAATACATGTTGGGAAACACTGTCTTTCTGCTAGACTTTCCATTTAATGCAAGAGAAATTTTCAAAAGACTTAAAAACAATGCACGTGGGTAGCGATGCTCTCCCTCAGGCCTACAAGGCTATATGCTTGTGTGACTACTGCTGTAATAAGAGCTTTTGTGTGGTTCAATATCCACTTAGCGCTGGATTTTCAAATCATGACTTAGAGGCAATTACTGTCTAGTCCTAGCAAGTTGGAAGCTGAATTCTATCCTGCCTCTGATTATATGCCCAGAAAGTATACACCAGTATTAATCTGAGCATTGATTGAGTGTTGATTAATACTATTAGTGAAATATAAAAGGACATCACTCAATGTGCAAGTTCATCTGTCAGTTTATAGCAAACTGGTCAAAGAACATTCCAAGAAAGATTCCAGGAGTGTGACTATACCACTCTACTTGTAGGTCAAATTTACTGTTAGTTTGCAATTTAAGTTTCAAATTCAGGAACCCAGTCCTGTGCCAGTCAGATGACAGAGGGAGACATATAAGTAATTCATAGTCTTTTCCAACCTGAGATGAAAAGTAGTGTCTGCAAGGACAAGAGCAGATGGGAAGTAACAGATTCTTATTCCCTTTGGAAGAGCTTTTGCAGATCAGAACTTACCTTCCTTTAAATAAATTCCCACTTAGTATTGTGAGGAAAAGGTATACTAAATAGGAACCAAACTATGTTCTTAAGCTAACTAGCTCTCTTAATTTTATCTTTTAAGTCTTCAAAGTTGGTCTTTAATGTTGTCCAAGTAAGCACCATTGCCTAACAGAGCCAAACTACATCTCAGAGAGTTTGTGGGCAGCATGGAGAATAAAAAGGAGACTTTTTTTCTTGTGTTTACTCTTTATATGAATGCATAAAAAGAAGGCTCTGAATTGAATGTTACCACTACTATATTGTAAAATCAAGAGTATTCCCCTGAAACCAGGGAATACATTTGATTGATCTGTGACAGAACAGAATCTACAAATTAACACTATTAAACTTCTATTTAACCTGTCCCTTTGTGTTTGTCTTTATTTTGCACTATACTTAACAAATTCAGGCATTTGTAAGGGAGCAGTCATACATTAAAATTTGTAATAGTGCATGAAAATCTATTTATCTACTTCAAAAAGAGCATAGTAGGTTGGAAACTTACACAGTTCTTAGCTTTTCTAGCAGTATTTCTTGTACTTCCACCCATGTAGTTATATGCTTAACACCAAACAGGCTGTATAAATCACAATTCATTTCCTGGCCAGTAGAGATGTATTTAGTTAGAGCTTGCTGACCTTTCTTGACTTTGCAACACAAGTCTCTGACAAATGTAGATGCCATGATGTCATTGTTTCCTCATAATGAGAGCCACCTTTTTCTCAGTCAAAGGCCACAGCAGATTTCAAAGCAGGTTATGGACACAAATATGTATAATGCATTTGTAACTTTCAGTGACCTACATTTCCTACAGCTACATGACAAGTTATTGGTTCAGTCGCTTTTCAGAGACAGCTTCACAGAGTTTGGGCTTGTCCATTTTGCATATTCCAAATATATGATGGCCAGGTGGTACAATCTTGACTTTCATATTCAACTTTTGAATGGACTACTGTTACACTTTTAAACTTTCTTTACATCGATTAAGACTAGGGGAATTCTCTGGATTACAGGGAGAAAAGTGGGACACAAGGAGTCCTCTGAAGTTTAGTTTTCTGGCTGACTTAGAATTCTTGTGATATTAAGCTTAACTCCACAGTTACTTATAATTCCCTTGCCCCTTGAAGCCTTTTCAGTAGAGTCTAATGGAAGAAAGAGCTTTTATAGTTCAAATCTTCATGCCATCTTTTCCCATGTACTCATTCTTCTTCCCAAACTCTTGTATTTCAGGGTAGAGAAAAACTGGAATTAATACAGAGAAGGGCAATCAGTATGACCTAAGATCATTTAGGAAGAAAGATTAAATAGAACAGTCCACTGTAGATTGGAATAAAAACAGCTGAGGGAGGACAAACTCAATGTATAAAGAATCATGAATTGTAGGGAGAAAACAGGGAATGCTTATGCAGTGCTTCTCACAGCATAAAAGGTATGTAGTACCAAAAACCTAGGCAAAAAGAAGCTAAAACTTTACAAAAAAGTATTTTCTTTTGTTTGTGTGGAACTCGGCTGTAGAACTTACTGCCACAGGATGGTTATATAGATCAAAAGCATAAAAAGATTCAAAAGGAATTAGATACATTCCCAGAAGAAAAATCTGTCAGGTATTACTGAATACATGAGGATAAAACCACTGTTTCAGGAAGTACTTAGTCTGTGAATGATTAGAAACAAGGGAATGTTTACCAGAGGAAGGGGCACAATAGTCTTTCTACACTTTCTTTAAGAACATCCACCTAACTTCTGTCAGAAATATACTACTGGTTAAAAAAGATTTTGATATGACCCAGAATAGCTGTTCTGTGTTCCTGACACCTTCTTCAGCTGTCTTTGCAACTCTGCAGGGAGGTGAGAAAATTATGGTAAATTGAAGGCAGTTATAGGGATTTTTGCTTTTCATCTGTCTTTGGAGAAAGTATATCTCAACAAGGCCAGAAAGTCCTGTCTTGTATTTCTACCCTGGCATGGATCTCAAGGCTTTGCATTTGCTTCAACTGTTCTTTACAGAATAAATGATGTGAGGTTGTGTTGAAAAGACAGTTCTGAATATATGCTAGCTTTTTTCACAGCTCCCACTCCAGAGAGCTTTTCTCCCTGCACTCAGCAGCACCTGTGCTCAAAGTGCTTTGCAGTGCTCTGCCTTTGCTCAGAAAGGTCATGCTGTGGAGAGTGCAGAAAGCAGCACCATTTCAGGAAGGACTTCACTGAGCCCTCAGATAGCCCCTGGTAATTCACTGCGTAGTCAGACAAACAATGGCAGATGCCACCCTATCATCAATAGTGTGCTTACAGTCTAGACAAGCAAAACTGAAAACAAATCCTGACACGGGTCTTGCTTGTCTGAGCCTTACTGCCCTCTGGGAGAGCGAAGGAAGGATCCATCTGGTATGAGGTGTCGCAAAGGTGCTGATGAGCCCATGTTCCAGCTACACTCCCGTCACTTCAAATTTTTTGAGCAATTTGTCCTGCGTAAGGGGAGTCACAGGTACAGAGCTTCCCAAGCAAAAATGAGCACAAGCTTCTCTTGAAAATGTGATCAGTCCAGTCATAAGGGTGCTTCTGGGAAGACTAATTTTGAAAAATCTGGCTAAGCATCATTTTTGAACCATGGAACCAGGTGTTATTCCTGTCATTAGAGGGAATTTCTCAGTATTTTGTAATTAAATTTGAAAGAAGTTCTCAGAGACACAGCCTATCTCTTTGAGGCACACTTTTCAGCATCTGCAGCCTACAGTGAGATCTTGATCAAGCATATTGTTGAAATGGCCAAAGCACAGGGAACACATGAGTGATAATGACTAATAGAAAATATATGGGATTATCTCACAGTATAAAATGCCTTTGTCTCACGCTTTTCCACTGTTCATTTTAGTTCTTTCTTAGGACCTCAAAGACTGGAATGACAGGGCAGGTGTGTGCAATATGGCTAATATGCTATCAGAAGAGATTTAAAGTAGGACCACATTGCCTTCCTTGGCTACTGGAAGGAGTAGACACATAATAGCATGGAGATCTCTGAAGTCAACTGAATGCTACTTACTAGCCTAGACAGCAAATTGTACTAATGCAACTCTATTACTCTGGGTATTTTGAGTAGCTTGGCTTTGCTTACACACTTCTTGGCCGTGTTCAGAGCTCTGGGTGTATCCCGGGATATCATCAGCATTCACATAATGCAAAAGATCAGTGGCACTGCCAGGTGAGAGTTACAAAGCACACTGCATATCTGCCGCTGCATCTTAGTGATATATGACCACTGCATCCTGCAGATACCAGATCTGCATAGGAGCCTTCTGAATTCCAGTTGGACAAGGCTTCAGCTGTGCAGGGAACCATCAGAACTGACTCCTAGGTAGCCTCTACTGCTGTAGGAGGCTGCTGGCTTTCAACAGCCAGGACAAGGCAAGGAGGACTTATGAGCTGTAAGAGTGACCATAGAAAGCTTAGTTGTGTCTTCATGTCAGAAGACAGGAGGTTTCTTCACCATCATTTCTACTCTGTACCTGGACTTCCAGATACTGTGACATTCTAGGCCACTTACCTTGAAGGGGAGTCCAAAGTGCATGATTAAACATGACATTCTCACTAAGCAAAGCCTATTCAGTGACTGACTTCCAGCAGGACATAGCTACTGTGTATTTATGTGATTACTGTAGACAACAGACTCGAGGACTGATGGACTCCTGTTCATATCAAAGTGGAGGGTCTCACATTAAAAGTGTCAACAAACTTACTCATGGTACTCTGACATGCTCAGGAAGAGTCACCATGGCATGTTTTTCCACCTGCATAATCTTACTGGCAGACATTAAGATGCTCTAGAGAGCCTGCACATAACCTTTGTTTCTCTCAATCTCATGGCATAACTATGGAGAAAAAGAGTTTAGTAATGCAGAATCCATTTTGCTTGAACACACTGGACAGTGAGTGAAACACAAATAAATGCAAGTCTTGATTTAGTGACATGGAGCATCTATGAGAACACTGTAGCTCTGGTGAAGATTCCAGCTGTCAAAGGCCTTCCTGTACAGACCACAGAGAAATTAACCAGTGAGTTGATTATTCATACAGCTAGAAAATAATCTGAAATTAAAAATTAATTCTGTTTCATAAGTGGTTTCCTGAAAATAAGCAATTAATTATTTACCACTTACACATACATATTTATCTTTTAGTGTTGCAGAGGTCCAAATGAACCCTGGTACATTGTTTCTACATTAAAAATACCTCAAACACCATCCCAGCCCTTTTTAGTTTCTCCCTCAAGGAGAAATAAAAACAAAGCCTTGAAAAGACAGAAACTGACACTCATTGTCATTTGCACTAAGCACAACACAGAATGAAAAGGAAGCACATGGGTGGGGAAAAATTCATCATCACTTTAGCTTGAGCCTTGACTTACAGCAACGTAGTGCCCTGACAATCCCAGCCACTAGCTCTTGCCAGTTTTTTGGGGTTTTTTTTTTTCATTTCAAGGAAGGTGACAGAGCATGGTCAGAGATAAGAAACTTTGGGAAGCTAACTTTCAGTTTCTTAGAAGTTAGTTTATGCCCTGAAATTAGAAGCTTTATGGTATTTCTCCTAGAGGCTGGAGAGGTTTGTTTGGTTTTGTTGTTGCTGTTTGTTTGTTTCGGTTTTTTAACCCTTTTTATTGTAGCAATAGGCATTCCCCATCCACCTCTAGACCCTTCTGGCAACGTTCTAAATAATTTTCTTCAAACAGAAGTTTTACATTCCAGACTTAAAAGGCAACTATGGATTATGCATTCATTATACTTCTGAACACAGGATGAGCCCTTGTAAGTATTTGGACAAGGGACAGCCTTTGAAAGCCCAATATCCTGTGGGAAATGCTGTGGCTGATTCACCAGGTGCCAATATTCTGCCTGGTAATTCACAATTGGTACTCTTCCAATTAGCAGTAGGAGACATAACCGCTAATACTGCCAGCTGCTACCTGGAATGCCTTTCTTATCTGTTCATTCTTTTCCTTGCCTGCTTGTCCTCTTGTATCTTTTTAGAGAGATTCTGCAACAAGACAACGACGTTGTAACACTGACTTAATCACTGCAGTCGCAAAAAGGGCAAGTAGCTGATGAGCTAGAGATAAGGCAGGGAAACGGCAAACTGGAGAAGGCAGGAGGTTTGGTGGGTGGGAAGCACTCCGGGCATGAGGAGGAAGGTCTGAGCGAGCGGAGTGGCTGTTCTCTCTCCTGGGGGAAGGCTTGTTGCGGGGCGAGGGCTGTGCGGTTCCTTCAAGGCACAGACAAGTAGGTTGAGCCGTGACCTTCTGCACTTGGGAGAAAGCGCTCACAGCCATTTATTTGACTTGTGTCGTTTCAGGGGATAACCCCCCCGGGGGTGTGCAGGCCTGGCTCCCCGTGTCCGTCCCGGTGCGGCCCCGCAGGGCGCTGCGGTCCGGAGGGGCCGCGCTGCGGCAGCGCTGCCGGCAGCCCAGCCCTGCCCGCCGCCCCGGGCCGCGCTCAGCGGCGGAGCCACCCCCGGTGCCCCGGCTGGATTCCCCGTGGGGCCCAGCCCACCCCTCCCGCTGCCCGGGCCCGGAGCGGAGCGCCCCCGACCCCGCGGTGCCCCGGCTGGATCCGCCATGGGGCCCAGCCCACCCCTCCCGCTGCCCGGGCCCGGAGCGGAGCGCCCCCGACCCCGCGGTGCCCCGGCTGGATCC